>JAGTTD010000002.1:16881529-17481529 GCA_018398585.1 Simmondsia chinensis
AGCGATTTCTAGCCCGGTTTCGATCTTGATGCAACCAGTATCATTTGAAACTCAAAACATAAAAGTTTTAGATCCGTTTCTTGGCGTTCCATAGCATCTTGAATCATTTCATTCGGAACTCGAACGAGAGAGTTATGGCCAGATTACGAAGCGATGTCGAAACTGTCAAAAATCGCCCAATTAGATTTGTTTTGCACTTAACGCCCCCATTTGTATACTAAATCAAAATATAAGAATAATAATGAGTATGTTTAGGCACCAAATGAGTATAAAAGCGTAAACATTAAGGGAGAAAAATATTACATTTTGCATTCTCATCACAAGCACAGAAGGGCAGGGTTCAATTAACACAAACTTATAGCTCTTGTAGATAAGCACAATATCAATATTAATTTTCCAATTTGATATCTCAGTGCAGTAAGGAGGTTATCCTTCATTATGGAATGCAATGCACCAATAGTCGTCATGATTACACTAAAAAGATATAAATAAACTATATAAGTTATGCATCTAACTATGATATTATATTTTTCAAAAGTTAGCAATCATTATTTAATTAGGTATCCACTACACCAAACATAACAAAAGCACAGATGATCCAAACTACCCACTATTACTCCTTGTCAATGAGGCCACAACAAGCTTAGCTCGGTCAAGAACGTTTCACTATTAATGCCTTTTTTTGTAAACTATTTGTCAAGATTAATGTCCTAAAATCTAGATTTATCCTACTAATATTACTTGTTTAATGAATAAAATTGAAGCCACAGTCGCTTCCTTGATAAATTTGTGTAAGCGAGCATTCATACTGTATGTGATTTTGTTTTGGGTAGCATCCATGAGATGGGTGTAGTCCTCAGACTATAATTTACATATTTGGTCTAAATGGTTTATGAGATTAACCCACAGATGGACTTGGAACAAATGGTATAAATTGTTGTTTGAAGAACTCGAAGTCAAATATAAGTTTAGACCACTTGTTTGCTAAGAGTATAACGTGACACTTTAGATAACTTGTCTTAGTCATGTGAATGGTGAACCAAAAGTGTTATGTTGGTGTGTTTAATAAGATTGACACGCTAAGTTGAACTATGTTGATTACTTGTTTCTAGACTACTATTGGAGATGAGTGATTCATGTTGTACTATTTGAACGACAACTCTAAATCCTAAGAGTATTCAGGACTTATGCATGGAACATTAGTCATATTGGTGTACTATAAGAAAAGTCTAAACGAATGACTGAATTCCCATGTACACTGAGTAGCGGCGTGAAATATGATAAGGGTCAGGCATTTAATATGGAATCTACAATCTCTTATGAGGTATGGATGTCCCCTTAGTTGATTTGCAAGTATTAGTTCGGAATCTTTGGCCAAAGTTTTTCAACTGCTTGATATTTAGAATTTATACTGTGAATATATATATGTTCAAGAATAAATGAATTATTCAGTGAAGAGCGAGTCAGTAACTAATGAAGAAGCTGTGAGAAGAACAGTGATAGTAGTTATATTTATTATTTGTCACGAATATCTAGTGGAGGGATTGTTATCATCAATACAGTCAATTGGGAAATATCAAATAAATGATTTAAGTCTATAGTGCAATGAGATTTATTTAGTGGAATTAAGTCCCATTAAATGGTAATTAAATTTATCATGAGATGCTAATTAATCTAACCCATTTGGTGTTGGGTTTAAATTGTCCCTGATGTCCCTACGCAAACCTCTACATTTATTGCCATCGAAAAAATATTAAAGAATTAATAAGTTGAATTATTTATTCATGAGATGAGTAAGTTTCATTTTACCAAACATTATTCATGAGATGAATAAAGATTAAAAATTATAAAATAAAATAATTTTGGAAATTAAAATTCCTAAGTCGAATTTTTACGTATGAGAAACAAAAAAAAATTGTCGTAAATCGCAATAGGGTTGCGATCTGCGTTTAACTTAGGCTGTCACGCACTGGGCTGACCAGGGGAAGGAATAGCGCCTTGGAGCATGGACCAATCACAGCGTGGCTTAGGAACGGGTCACATTGACGATCCGTGCCAAAGGGCACGGACCAATAGAACGCTGCCACGTGCCACGCGATTTGAGTTATTTAACAAACGCGGTTCGTATTCTGACGAAGGACGTCATTTTTGAGTCAGATTTTTCGCATCTGACATCGCTTGTTAGCTTATTTTTTGCTCTGGTATACTACTAGAAATAGAGGTACATATTTCAAGGTTTTGCATCCAATAAAAAATTAAGGATTATGGAAAGTGTTGACTTTTGAGGACCAAATTGGAAAGAAAAAATTCCGTTGAAATTTTTTTCCATAGTTTAATATTTTTCGAAGCTCACTCTCCTGGCAGTTTCGAGATCATTGCGCAAAGGGCCGCTGGATCATGGCTTTCTCAACTTCTCAGAGTAATTTTTTTATACATTATGGTTTTCTTATTTCGGAGCATTCCAAGTATGTCTTTCTTTCCTTGTCTTTTAAGTTTTTGCTTTTCTATTTATTTACAGTCTTTTTTAGTATGCCTGTTTTAAGTTCATGTTACTGTTATGAATGTATCAGAGTTAAGTCCTATAAATTTAAATTAGGAATTTAAATATGTAGATTTAAAATTAGAAATTTTAAATCAATCTTAGATTTAAAATTTAGAATTTTAAACCCTTTTGCTGCGTTAATTTTATTAAATTATGGAAATTTTTTTAAATTCGTCCCAAAACTCTTTGTTAAATAATAGCAATTCACCATTATGTCCTTAGTCTCTAGAATAGTACAACAAAGCTCCGGGGAGAGGCTAATGTAGTATTTTAATCGAGTGTAAACCATTACCTGGATAGGCATACAAGGTCCCAAAATAATCCACATTAGCAAGGACGCACTCTTTTTCTTGCACTTCAGTTCATCTTAATAGAAGTCCAAACCTGTATTCCGCAAATCAACATCCTCCTTAGGAAGTCATGCGGACCCACTATACTGTTAGACTAGTACTGAAGACCATGAGTTTTCAACCTTTAAGCCTCGCTCCCCTTGATATTAAAAAAAATTAGTAGATTTTAATTACCATAGGTTGTCCCATAACTTAAGTAATTTAGTATAAATAAAATAATTAAAATTGCTATCCTAATCCAATGAGGACTAATAAATTACTCAAATTAAACATGTCATAAAAGCTCTTTTAATAACACCAGTTTAAGTAAATATAAGACTCAACTATTTTTTCAAACTCTTTTAGAAAAATACTGATTATCAAAGTCTCTTTTAAAATCTCATTCTAAATTAAAGCCCTTTTTATATTATTTCCGGACGTAAGCCATTGATGTCATTGCTGACGTCAACTGGTCAGCAATGATTTTTTTTATAATTAAAAATAAAATTTTCATATATTAATTGATTATAATCTCACTATATCAATTAATTTATTCAATCATGTTAGGTAATTGTACGAAGAATTTAACTTGTCATGAAAAATTCTATTTCCAGATCCATAAATCAAAATACAGTGTAAGCATTGATGAATACATTCTGTTGAACTGAAATTTAAACAATATAAACAATCAAATAAAAATATAACATTATATGAGCATATTCAACAATGATTACCATATATTTTACGATCTCATCATAAATTTGTATCTACAAGGTTTTTCAGTTATACCAATCAATGACCTCATGCACATTATGAATAATTAGAGTCCGACTCTGATCGCAACTTTTGGGTGGGCAATTTTTATTTTGCAAAATAAAATTACAAACAACGATCGTATCTCACGCAGCGGAATCATGATTTAAAATTCCTAGTCTTAAATACGCTCAAATTTTAAACTCTAATTAGACATAAAAATGCATAGCATAATGACATACCCATGATCAAACAATTAAATAGAAATTTAAAAGTATAATTCGAAAACACACATACCTTGTTGCAGAGCACAAGTGTAAAAGATGCTTGAACATACCACTAATTTCTTCTCAAACACTTTTACAAATTAATTGGGAAGGGACTTTCTCTTTTTAGTACTCTAATTAAATTGAATGATAGCTGAGCGAATAAATTATTAAACCTAATGAGTCAAGCTATTGCTTATATAGGTAAGGAAAAAACCGACTTATTAAATTATAAAATAAAAATAGAATCCTTGATAAGTCCTAATACCAAGATAATTATCCAAAACACATAAAAATATCGCACAACTCTCTTTTTGCGTCATAGGTTGCCAAGTTGCATGTTGTTATTCATCCGTGCCATGCATGCAACATGTGTCATGTGTTGGCTTGCCCAATGCGCCTGGGAGAGAAGGGGGGGGGGGGGGGGGTCGCGCCCTGTGCTAGTCAGCGCGTTGCCTAAGCAATTTTTTTTTATTCTTCCATTTAAAATTTTTTTTTAAATTTTTTCTTTTATGAATTCATCTCCTAAATTTTTAGCTCTAACGAAAATTATTTATTCTACTTTTGAATAAATAATTAATCTCATGAATTCTCTTGATTTATTTAGGTGCATTAATCAGAAACTTGAGTAGGGACCTTAGGGACAATTTACTCCTTGCCCGAAATGGGTCAAATCTAATTATCACTTCATGATAATAATTGATTAGCATTCAATAAAACTTATTTCAACTAAATAAGTTTTACTACTCTCTAGAAACAAATATATTTGCTCGCTAAATTTTTCTTGTAATAGTTTACTCACAATTCACCCCTTTACTAAATGTCCATGAGAAAAATAACTCAAATTACTATTGTTATTCATTCTCACTTTTCCATCTTAGCTCCTAATTCGGCCTTCTCAATAATTCACTAATACATAAAAGCACTTTTGTATTAATCCCAAATGTTAAGCATGAGGAATACTCTGGCTAAAGTCTCTTGAATCAATTTGAAACTTACGAATCTACTAAGGGAACATTATTATAGGTAGAACTCTTGCAAAATACCTATTCCCACCACACTTACCCATGAGCGTAAGATCTCGCTTAGGCATGATAACCCAATCCTTTTAGCGGATCAAAGTAATTGACATTCCATGCACGAGTCTAGACTATTTCCAGGTTTTTGAGTCATTGTATAAATACAATATACATGAATTGCTCACTTCTGACGATAGAACAGTGACAAGCAAATCACATGGTCTATTCAGTGTAAGAATCACATTGTAATACACCAACATAATATTCTAGATCACCATCCACATAACCAAAAAGAGTTATGTAAATGTTACATTATAGTCCTAGCAAACATGTAGCCAAAACTCATCATTGACTAAGAATCGTTTATCAAATAAGATTTTTATATGGTATTAGTCTATCCATGGCATAATCTCATTGTCCCCTAAAACATATATACCAAATGTGATCTAAGGAGTTCATCCATCTCATACTATGTGCTTGGTAAGATAAATAATATCACGTGCATACAAACAAGTAAACATATGGATGACAATAAACAATTTCTATTCACTTAATAAGAATGTTCACCTAAATCGGATTTCCTAGAACACTAGCTCTAACACCTCCACGCCAAATACGCCAGCCTATAGAACAATTACGTCAAGTTTAAGAGTTACAAAGCCAAGTTGATGAGCTCATTTCCACAGGGTTTGTGAGGAAAAGCATGAGACCTTGTTTTGTTCCATCCTTATTAGTCCCAAAGAAAGATGGAAGCATGAGGATGTGTGTGGATAGTAGGGTTATTAAAAAGATCATAGTAAAATATAGATATCCACATTCCTAGATTGGATGACATGTTGGATGAATTGCATGGTGCCATTGTGTTCTCAAAGATTAATCTTCGAAGTGGGTATCATCGAATTAGAATGAAACCTAGGGATGATTGTATGAATGGCTGGTTATTCCATTTGGGCTATCCAATGCTCTAAGTACTTTCATAAGACTAATGAACCATGTGCTTAGACCTTCCATTAGCAGGTTTGTTGTGGTATACTTTGATAACATTCTTGTGCATATCATGCTTGAGCAAGAGCATCTTGATCATCTCCAACAAGTGTTTGAAGCCCTAAGGACATAAACACTATGTGGAAACCTCAATAAATGCCATTTTCTCACTCAAAGCCTAGACTTCTTAGCATATATGGTTTTAGTCAAGGGGATTAAGGTGGATGAAAGCAAAGTGGAGGCCATCCTATGTTGGCTAGTAGCTTAATCCATGCATGATGTTAGAAGTTTTCATGGACTTGCTTCATTTTATAGGAGGTTCATCAAATCCTTTAGCTCCATTATTGCTTCTCTAACAGAATGCATGAAAGGGAAAACTTTTGAGTGGACAATTGTAGCTCATTCATGTTATGAACTCATTAATAGGAAGCTAGCCAAAGCTCCTATCCTAGAACTTCCTGATTTTGGTAAATTGTTTGAAGTTGAGTGTGATGAATTTGTTGTTGGTACAAGTGTTGTTTTTATCAATGAAGGCCGTCCCCTAGCATATTTTAGGGAGAAGCTTAATAAGTGAAGGAGAAGTTATTCTACTTTTAACAAGGAGATCTATGCCATTAACAGAGCTCTTAATCATTGGAACCATTAGTTGTTGCCAAAAGAGCTAATCTTTCATTCAGATCATGAGACATTAAAGTACATCAACAGCCAACACAAGATGAACAAGAGGCATGCCAAATGGGTAGAATTCTTGCAACCTTGCACATTTGTCATTAAACATAAATCTGCAACCTTGAACATTATTGCAGTTGCACTGTCTAGGAGACCTTATGTATTGAGTATATTGGACACAAGGCTGGTTGGTTATGAAATGCTTAAGGAGCATTATGCTACTAATTCTGTTCTTGGTTCTACTTACCAAACTTGTTCTCAAGCTGTCATTGGTCATTATTTTCAACAATCATGACCTCAAGGTGGATATTTTGGAATTTGAAGGTAAACTTGTTCATGATGAATTTATTGATTGGCTTTTAACCATTGAGAGAGTCTTTGATTATAAGAGAACTGTTGAAGAAATGAAGGTTAAGATAATTGCACTTAAGCTTAAAAGATATGCTTCTATGGGGTGGTAAATTTTAGAATCAAGAAGGGGAAGAGAAGGCAAGAACAAAATTAGAAATGGGATAAAATGAGGAAAGAACATAGAAAAAGGTTCTTACCACCTAATTATAACCAAGAAAACTCTTGCAAACTCCATGATCTTAGGCAACATAGCATGTGTGTAGAAGAATACACTAGGGGTCTGAACACCTAATTATGAAATGTGATGTCAAAGAACCTTAAGGGCGAATAATGGCCAATTACCTTCATGGGTTGAATGACACTATTAGATATGATGTTGAATTATAGCATTATGACCCATTCATTGATTTATGTAAGTTGGCTATGAAAGTAGAGAAGTAGTGGCAAAGGAGGAAGTCCAAGGAAACCCCTAGAATATTCCCTTTCCATAAAGGGAGTTCCTCTACTGAAAGGGGTTCCTACTCCAAAGTAAGCACATCTAGGCCACAAGCCAACAAAGCCACCACCTCCAAGGGGTTTCCTAAGCTAGATGGTCAAGATAACTCTCAATTAGTTCCTAAAGGTGCCATTAAGTGTTTTAGGTGTCAAGGCTATGGAGATATAGCTGAGGACTACCCAAACAAGAAGATTGTTTCTCTTGTGAAATCCAAGAGGCTGAAGAGAATTTGACGCAAGAAAGTGATCCATGCCTTGTGAAGAGCATCATGAAGAGGAAGAACAAGTGGTGGAACATGCTGACAAAGGAGAGATACTTGTAATTAGAAGAGCTTTGAGCACTGACATGACTATACAAGAAGAAGCTCAAAGGGAGAACATCTTTCATACAAAGTACGCACGATGATCGTTGATAGTGGTAGCTGGACCAACATTGCTTCCACTATTGTGGACAAATTGAAGCTCCAAAGCTAGCCCTCATGCTTAAAAGCCACAATGGCAGAGCCAAGGTGATGATTTGAAGGTAACTCGAAGATGCCTAGTTTCCTTTTATATTGGAAAGCACTATAAAGATGATGTTTGGTGTGATGTGATTCCAATGGATGCGTGTCATTTGCTGTTAGAAAGACCGAGGCAATATGATAGAAGGACTTTGCATGATAGCTTTAAAAATACTTATTCCTTTGTCAAGAATAATTTTAGTATTGTCTTAGCTCCTTTACGATCTAGTTGACCCAAGCACGTAAAGAAGGGAAGGAAGACACGAACGAGGGCAGCCTTGCTATGAGTAAAACATCAATGAAACAAGCTCTCTTAATGTTTAAAGTGGTATTTGCTTTGCTTCTTATTGAAGAGGAAATGAAGGAAAACCCTTTAGTGGAAAAACTCCTAACTGGATTTCTTGATGTATTCTTTGAAGTGGTTCCTAATGGCTTACCCCCTTTAAAAGACATACAACACTAAATTGACTTGATCCCCGAGGCTACCTTGCCAAATAAGCTAGCCTATAGAACCAATCGAGCTCAGGCTAAAGAGTTACAAAGGCAAGTTAATGAACTCATTTCCAAGGGGTTTGTTAAGGAAAGCATGACTCCTTCTTTTGCTCCAGCCTTATAAGTCCACGGAAAGATAGAAACATTAGGATGTGCATGGACATCTGGGCTCTAAATAACAGCACAGTAAAATATAGATATCCAATTCCTAGATTAGATGACATGTTGGATGAATTGCATGGTGCCATTATGTTCTTAAAGATTGATCATAGAAGTAGATATCTATTGGAATTGGTATCCTAGAAAACTCAATTAGGTAGTTGTAAATATAAAATAAATAAACTTGTTTTATTTATTTATTGTTTGATTATGTTTTATGAGTCAAACATTCGTGCGATTATTTTCTAAAACATTCCATGAAATGGATATTGTCTAAGATAACTTGTAAGGTTTGGTTTAAGTGGTCATTGAGATTGAATCACGGATAGACTTAGATAAAACTAGTGACATATTGTCAAAATATGTTCGTAGTCGGTGATAAGTTTGGACAACTTATCTAATAAAACTATATGATATTTTTGATGACATACCGTTGTCATGTGGATAGGGATCCAAGAGTATTATATTGGTGTTGTCAATAACATTGGAACTCTAAGCAGGTCCACTTGAATTTCTTGTTTCTTTAACTGCTATTATAAATAATTAATTATGTAAGACGATAACTCTAAATCCAGGAAGCAGTCTGAACTTGTGCACGGTTGTATGTTGCTTGGATGCACTAAAAAGATTAGACAAAGTGCGATGATTTTAATCTTAAGTGCATTGGAAAATGGCATGAAGTGTAGCAGGAAAAGTTGTTTTACGTGGAATTTATAGTTTCAAACGAGATAAAGATGTCCCCTTAGTTGATTCACGAGCATATGAATCGATTCTAGAATCTTTGGTCAAAGTACACAATATGTTTGACATTTAGAATTAATACAAAATTTTTTTAGGTATTCTTGAATTATTCCGGACAATCGAGTCGGGAACTATGGCTATAAATGTGAGAATAGTAACAATAGCAATTAAAGTCACTTTTGCTTTTGGATATCTAATAGAGGGTTTTATTATCGTAATAAACGTTATTTGAAAAATTCTTAAATGAATATATTTAATTCTGAAGTGCAGTAAAACTGTGTTTGACCCATTTCAAGCTAGAGTTAGATTATCCGTGAGATCCCTTCGCAAGTCTCATCTTAAACAACAACAACAACAGCAGTCCCAGTGCCTCGCGGCTCCCGCAGGAAGCAGGGTCTGGGGGGGGGGGGTGATGTACGCAGTCTTACCCCTTCCGGGTGGAAGCAAGTCTCATCTTAAACACTATTTGAAAATACTTAAATTGAATTTATGAAATGAATTATTTATTCATGAGATGATTAAATTAATTTTACTAAACATAATTCATGCGATAAATTATTTATTCCTAAGATGAATAAATTAATTTTTACCAAATAATATTCATAAGATAAATTTTATGCATGTGAAAATTAAGCACCAAAAGAAATAATAAAAAAGGGAAACTTATTATCCAACAGGCTTAATACGTGCCTCATAATCATGGCCAATATGCGCATGACACGTGTCACCCACAAGGGAGAGATTTGGTGAAGCATATTGGCCAATACCATGGCGCCACGTAGCGAGTCAACTTATGTCCAAAGGTCGCATGACACTTGTATCATGCAACTTTGTATTTTGTTTAAATAAAATGCATTCACTCATTTATTTGAATCCCTCATCGATATTTGAAGAGTCCTTTTACCTAACACCCTATTACAAACAGGGGTCGGGGTCTTCAAAACTTAGTTTAATATATGAATAATTTTCTGAAAAATATGATTTTTTGAAAAATTAAAAACAACAATTTTCTCTTTAAAATTTCTCCTTCGTTAAAATATTATTGGGAGCCCACATTTCCGGTGCTAGAAAGGGTCATTGCAAAGAAGACCTTGAGGTGTCAAGACATCTTCTTCTAATTTCAGATCTTCATGTCGGAATCAGGATTCACACATCTGGTTTGTCTAATTAAATATATGATATTTAATTTATTTTCCTTTATTTCGTTTATTCTACATATTTTGTTTATACTTGTTTTATTTGATGTTTTCCAATTGTCAAATTATGAAAATATTGGAGTAGGATCTAGATCTAATTAAATAGTTTTATTAGGTCTAGGTATTAGATTTAAAATGAAGAACTTTAAATTTGTTTTCCACTACGCCATTTAGGAAATTATTTTTGAAATATGTTTCCAACAATCAATATCAGAGCCGACTCTAAACACATTCTTTCTCACTTGTTTAGCTAGAAAGCGAAGACCAGCAAAGGCACAATACAAGAAGCTGAAAACCCCAATATAATTGACATTGAAAAATATCAAGTTTAACAAAAAAAAAAAAAGCAGTATGTAAAATTAAGAAAATATGAAATTGAGAATTTCATTAAAGAAAAGAGATAATCTTGAATATTGTTATTAAAAGAGTTTAATAACAAGATTGAAAGTTCATTAAAGTTTTGAATTGTTTAAAATTTTAGATAAGTCATGATTCAATCAGGGAGAGTAATTTTAAATCGTATCTATTGAGATTAGATATTCAAGGAGTTGAACGATTTAGATTATAAATCTAATGTGATTCAATTCTAAACCAAGATGTGAAATATTAAATTGCTTAATATTTTATGATTATCCAAAACAAGGAATATCTAATAGGATTAGATGTTCGGTGTATGATCTAATGAAATTAAGATAGGATTTAGATATTTATTTACTTTAAAATTAGAAAAATAGGATTAGGGAAGCGCCTAGAACTCCGAAATTAAGCGTGCTTAGGCGAGAGCAGTACCAGGATGGTTGACCTCTTGAGAAGTCCTCACCCTTAGGTTGGGGCACTCGGAAACAGCCTCTCTTCCGGTGTAATACCCTGAAGGGGAAAGGCTGTGTGCATCTGCCCCCCTAGACCCTGCTTAGGTGGGAGCCCTTGGGGCACTGGGTATGTATGTTGCTTAGAAAAGTGCTCGAACCAACAAAAAAAAAAAAAAGCAAAAAAGAGTATTTTTTTTATATTTATTATTTAAATAATTTAAATAATTAATTAGGATGATATCCTAAGCAATATTATGCGATAATATTTTTTCAAAGTGTTTAAAAAAATATTTAAATATTCCAACCTTTAGGCCTTCAAGTGTTGTCATTCAAAATGTTTGATAACATGACATTTGTTAAATTTTAGTTCACATCTTCAATATTATTTATGTACAATTATGAATAAAGTTAAAAGACCACATAACTTGGTGAAATATTTGATTTCGTTAGACAAATCAGTAGTTAATTTATTTGAAAGGAAAATTCTCTTAATTTATCTAATGAGATTCGATTACATAGGCAGGATAATTAAACGAATCTAAGTTGATTAGCGTTTTTGTTTAATGGGTGTATGAAATTTAGCATGTGATTCTAATATTGATTATGAGATAATCAAATTTAAAAGAAAGATCTGCCATTGTAAATTTCAAGTGGGACCCAAGTATATGAGGTTTTTCATCACGGTCTCCGTTGCCTATCTGGTAGTATAGGCAATAGGCGCTATTCCCCGAGAAGGGTATTTGTTAATAGAATATAGGGTTAGACTTCTAAAGGATAGATAGAGGCACAAGAAAATCGATGTGACTGCATGCCCGTTGTGTATCTTGTTTATCTGTACTAACATCTAGGCACTGGTATGCACTTAACTTGAATAATATGGTAGTCCCCTAGAGACCTTTATGATACTGTCTCGGAGGCCAAGAATGAAATGGTGAGTTAATTATGTTTAGAAAACATATAAATCAAGAATAGTTCTCACTTTACTGAGAGTTCGTTACTCCCCTCTCCCATGGAGTAATAGGTTGATTGGTTAGCTCATCATTGCACACATAGAGAGAGTGGTTAGGTGGATTCCATGCTTCGTTCATTGCTAAAATTATTAAAAGTTCATAAGACTCAAAATATCAAGTGGGAGCAAGTTTCTAAATGAATGCTCATGGCGTCATTTACCTATCTACCAGTATAAGTAGGTGGACAAGACCCCCAGGGGAGAGCGTTCAATTGGAGAATACAAGGTTAGATCTCCCAGGATAGACTGAAGTGTCGGAAAAGCAGGTACGGCCATGCCGACATGGAGTACTTTGTGGACTTGTATGGATGTCGAGGTAGCGGTGTACACTTGACAAGGGTCAACATTAGCCTCCCCGAGGAGCTCTATTGTATGAACTTAGAGGCTTAGGGAAAAGTTATGTTAAATATTTTTAATAAAGCATTTACAAGAAAACTTATTTATTGAGAAATATTCTCACCCTTCTAACACTTCAATTCGACCTCGTCGATAGGGAGTTTTGAGTAATTCGGTTCGGTCACCATTGGATACATGTAAGTGTTGGATTGTGAACTCTGAACTTTGATTGTTTGCTAAAAGTAAAAAAAGTAATCATGTATGCTATATGACTTGTTCTATAGTTTTTTTTCTTTTTTATTTCAAACTAGTTGCTATATTTTTGCATTAAGATCAATGCTGGTATGTCTTACTTGTTTGTTCTATTTTGCTCGCTATGTACATCTTGAGCTCTAAGAGATGCTCATAACTCTCTAGTTCACTGCTAGAAAATCTACTAAGTTGAAAAGAACATTTAAAACATTAGACTAGACTAAAAAGTTAGTTAGTTGCAATGTTCGGACATTAGATGTCAAACATTTTCTAGTATTGGATACTTGAAAATCCAATTGTAATAGAGATGATCATGTATTTATATGAAGTGTTTTGATTAGAGAACAAGTAGCATGTGAATAGCTAATGAGAAAGATGACAGGGACACGATTGTGTTAAGAAAGTTCAATTCAAAAGCGTGTCATATGTTGATAGCTTATTTAATTAAACTAGAATTCTTGATGCAAATATTGATAGCCAACCTCAACATTATATGATCCTTACTATTCTATCAAGGTCTTTCAATTAGTTTAGACTGGGAATATCGAGTAATAGAGATTACTTGTTGTTTGAATAGATGAAAGTAGAGTTTGAGAGAAAATGTGTCATGAGAACTAAGGGAAGAGTTTACCTAGTGCAAACATCTATATCAAGAATTAGGAACCCAAAGAGGGTAACTAAAACATGAGTAAAAATAAGTTTTGTCTCTTTTATTAAATCATTGGATGTTAGTTTTAAAAGGAATTATCCAGGTACTTAGATACTATTGTTTCCAAGACAAAAAACCTACCTGGCAAGGTATTTAATATCCTGTCTCCTCTAGTTATGACTGGTAGATAATTAACTAGTGTTCTAGTGAATGGACTTTCAGTACGGGCATCAAGAGATAGTAGTTTAAGTCAAGAATGCAGTTTTCTATTTGAGTAACTATCTTAATGTACTTTGGAAATTTGATTTCCATTTGCTTTTTGTTTCAAAATAGTCATTCAGTTATATCTTTGAAAAACGGACCGTTGGTTAAATGAATGAAGTGTTTATTACAAATGGTACATTGGTAAATGGTTGATCTATTTTAATCATAACTATGTTATTACCAATTTATTTGTCTAATACAAGCTAACTTGTATAACCATATAAAAGAAGAATTTTCTAAAACCTATAAAGTTTTAATTGGCACTTGATCTAAGGTCAAATTAATCTTGTATGATTGAAAAACTGGTTTGATTTGTCTTATGTGATCATTAAAACTAAAATGATAACCTGTGTGAGAATGATGTCCGAATTAATGGTGACTAAAAGAATCTTTAAGAATAAAGGTGGTAAAGCCACTAAGCTGCTAAAACTTATTCATACAATGTTTATGGATTGCTAGAGGTTCAATACAGCGAAAGCAAATAGTATTTCATAAAACTTTTAAAAATAACTATTCAATTAGTTGATATATGGATATGCTTATAATGACTGAAATCTTGAATCCTTTAAAAAGTTCAAAAATTTGAAGGTTGAAGTTGGGATCAATTATGTAATTATGTCAAATCACTTTGATTAGATCAAAGCACTACAAAAAAAGTGGCCAATAGCAACAAAGCAGTTTCTGTTACTATTGGCTATTTTTTTGTTACTATAGCTTTTAGCAACAGAATTTTGTCTGTTACTACGTTGTTGCTATTGCCGCTGTCACTAAAAGCTATAGCAACAGAAAATGCGAGTTGTTGCTATTGCACCCCAATAGCAACAAACTGGTCATTATTGCTAGATTTGTTACTATTGCCTTTTGCAACAACATGACAATTGTTGCTATTGGTTACAGCAACAAAATGCTTTATGTTGCTATTGGTTACAGCAACAAAGTACTTTCTGTTGCTATTGGTTACAGCAGAAACAAAGTTACACCAACGTCATTATAGTTCTTTAACTATTGCTATTAACAACAACATTGTACTTCTGTTTCAAAATTTCGTATTTTTCAACCAATTAGAACACATAATTCAAAATAACAAAACCAAAATCCCTACATCATCATCATACCAACGGACAAATTTGTCATGCATTACATACAACTAGAATCATCCATAAATCCAAACAAAAAAACACATAGTTGAGCAAAACACAACATTCAATACAATTTTTCCCATCATTTGCAAGTTTAGCAAAAACACATAATAAACTTCATTCCCCATCTTCCATTGCATCATCCTTGTCTTCTAAGACATCATCCCCATCTTGTTCCTCATAATAAACTTCATCATCACGAGATGAACTAGTTTCCTATAAAATAAAGATAAACAAACCAAAGATAAGCAAAGTGGATAATATGATCATTGCAAAGAAAGCATTGGTCCAATGGTAAAAGAACACTTTTGATAACAAAAGAATGAAGTCTTCATTAAAAGACATAAGCGTGTGCATCAGAGAGATTCCCATTGTAAGACAAATCATCATACCCTCTAGATCTCGGAGTCTCTGATGTCCCTGTCTAGTTTTGTTGTCATCTGCACACCTCTATACAATACCCACCTTGGTTTATCATGCAATTGAAACAAAAGCATACCCATTGAGTCAATTTGATCCTTATGCACTATTAATTATAACTATTTTGTGCCTGTACACCTAGACCCTGTGTAGGCGGGAGCCCTTGAGGCGCTGGCTACGTTCCTTTTAGTCCTTGTACAATTTACTTTGTATCAATTTTGATATCAACTTCGAGATGAAATCTTTAATGCCCCAGTCACAAGTGCGTTTGCTTCTGAATTGACCCAACCATAAAAGTTGCATTGTTTACTTCAATGTTCAGCAAAGGACTAAGATGAAAAAATGTGATTTATATAAGCACAAAAGACGACAAGGCATCACTGATTTTACAAATACAATGAGTAATCAATCACCCACTCATCACATAAATTAAACATAATCAAGGAGTTAATTCTTTCGGTGGGTATACATATGCCCTTAGCCATACTTTATAAGTAATGTGGAAAAAAACATAAGAAAAAACGATTCTAACTAGGATATCCAATTCTAAAGACTTAATTCCAGAAATAATAACAAACAAATGATCATTGCTAACTAATTTTAACCACGGAATCTCCAAAAAAAATCAATGAGTAATTATTAATCACCATTGCTAACAAAAAAAATCAACATTAAAGAGTAAGTAGCAATCATGAATTTTCTTTCTAAAGCAAGAGAAAACGATGAGAAGAGAAAAGCTTACAATAATTTGAGCACCTTGAGCTTTTCTAGCAGTTATTTGATTTGAAAAAACCATGGCCACATAAATTTTTCAAAACTACAAAAACAAAGCTCGGAATTGATTACAAAACAAAGCTTGGAATTGAATAACTTGACTCAACAAGGAGAGATCAAGTGTCAAATAAATAACCCAAGAAGATACACTCAAGCACTCAACTTCCTGGATTCAAAGTTCCCCTCTTGCATGTTGAGTTGTGTGCATTTGACTTAGGAATTCTGCATTTCTATTTAGAATTAACTACCTTATTATTGAAGAGGAAGATATTTTGTCCAACTTGGATGGTTTCTTGATATATTTATGCTACCTTGCAAAGTGTACTTAAACCATTCTTTATAAGTAGATTTCTCACTACATATGCAGCTACATTATATTAACAACTCTGAATACAAGCTTTCACTTTAACCAATTGCATTATTGATGCTAATGTCACTTAAAATGCAATTTGCAGACTGCTTTACTAAATGAGGATGAAGGACATCAATTCGAAAGTGCATCTTTGATGGCAAATCTAGCTGGGTCAAGGATAAAAAATATGAAATCAGTTCAATCACTCTTGGGACTGGAATAGACGAAACTAAACGAAATTAAACCCTAAATGAAGTCAAACCCTGAATAAATTAGAACATTAAACCCTAAACAAAATCAAACCCTAAAAGAAGTTGAACAAAATCAAATCTTGTCCTAAACAAAGTCGAACTAGATCAAACCCTAAACCCTAAACAAAATCGAATTAAAACCCTAAACGAAATCGAATGAAATCAAACCCTAAACAAAATTGAATGAAAGTAAACCTCAAATAAAGTAGAACGAAAACATACCTTAAACAAAGTTGAAAGAAATTCAATCCTGAAAGAAATCAAACGAAATCAAACCTGAAAGGGAAACGAAATTCTGACACTAAGAAACAAAAAGAAATTTCGACGCTTACCTGCAAGTGACGGAAGCTGTAAGTTCGGAGGAGACGGCAAGCGAAAGAAGCATGGTGGCGTTTATCGTTTGAGAAAAGCTCATCTGTGGGAGGGAAAGGGTTTTTTGTTATCAGAGGAAGGAAAGGGCTTGTTTTAGTTAAAAAGATAACTATTAAATTACTAGTTATTATTTTTATTCACATATGTAAGAAATAGCATTTTAATAAAAATAGTTATAATATTATTTTACTATAAAAATTTTGAATAAGTGTAATTTAATTATCTAACTCATAAACTTACTCATATCTTTTACAACAGAGTAAAACTTTTGTCGCAAGTAGTAACTGCTGACAACGGAATTTTTTTCGGTCATAAAATGTTAATCGTAAATAATAGCCAAAAGGCGCTAAAAAACGCACCATAAGTTCTGTGAAAATTTGAAAGTCATTTACGACGGAAAAGTGAGACCCATCCACGACGGTATTTTAGAACCGTCGTAGTTGCTTATACCTTTTACGACGGAGTAAAATTCGATCGTAAATAATGGCTTATTTATGACGGAATTTTACTCTATCGTAAAGTGTTTGTCGTAGATGCGCGCATTTTTTGTAATGAGTGAAGGGACGAGCAAAAGAGAAAGCATAGAGACGAGCGAGAGAGAAAGAGCATACATGAGCGAGAGAGAGAGTGAAGCGAGCGAACAGGGATAGAGTGAAGCAGGCGACAGAGAGAGAGTGAAGTAGGCGAACAAGGAGAGGAGTGTCAAACCCTTATGATTTAGGGCACATTTTTTTATTATAAAATATTAATGAAAATTTTAATACTCAAATTTGGACTTTGGCGGGAATATTTTACCCAAAAATTTATGAATTGACATAAAATTTTAAATTCTTGCCAATATTAAATTTATGTAATGTATTTAGAGGACAAAAAAGTTAATATAATTGAATTATCTATATGTCTTTGACAAATTATTTTTAAATTTTTTTACAACACAATATTGGAGGGAAGTAAAAATTCGTTTCTTACCTCATGACATATAAAAAATTTTCTATTAAAATACCTTTACTAACAAACAGAAGTGTACTGTTGGTAATGCTATATAGAATACCAACAGACTGATTTTCTGTTACAAAAGGGGTCAGCATTGTATGAGATTTTGCATTGCAACAAAAGAAAATTTTTGTTGCTATTGGTAAATCAATTGTAACAGAAAATTTTCTAGTTTGTTACTATTGGTCACTTTTTTTTGTAGTGAAGTGGTGATTTAAAAAGAACTCTTATTTTTATCTACTACAAAATATTATTGAAAGGATCAATAATGTGTTATTGGATATGGCAATATTCATATGATGAGTTACATCTACATATCAAAAGGCTTGTTATGTAAAAGGTTTTTGAAATTATTCTAAAAGTACATCAGATAGCTTGTGTTGGATAAATTGAAAGTATGATATACTTTGTCTCTAGAGCTAGATACTACTTATAGTGTAGATGATGTGTTGAAAAAATTGACAATCGGTACATGAGAGCCTTGGTGTAGTAGGAGGACAGTTAGGGTCACCTGACAAATTCACACTGTAAGAAAAATGCCCTTTAGTATCGAAAATAACTGCACCAAAGGCCATTTTTCCGATACAATAACACTAAAGTATCGAAAATTTTATCTGAAACCATTCCGATACAAATTTTGATGACACTAAAGGGTTGGTGTCAGAAAACAACATCCGTCAGTAAAGGGTAGAAGGTAATAGTATCAGATAATTCTTTTGCATCGGATGTTGCATTAGCAAATTACTGATACCAAAAGCTCATGTAATAGTGTCGGATAATTTTTTCGATACTATTGATATGATTAGTCTCGGATTGTTTTCGACACTAAAGGTTCACCTAATAGTATCAGATACCATTTTTTGATACTATTCATAGCTCACCTAATAGTATCAGATGATATTTCCAGTACCATTAATAGCTCACCTAATAGTATCGAATACTAGTTTTGGTACTATTAATAGTTCACCAAATAGTATTGGATAATATTTTCGATACATTAATAGATCAGCTAATAGTATCAAATACTATTTTCGATGCTATTAGTGTCATTAGTCTTGTATTGTTTCCGACACTGAAGATTCACCTATCAGTATCGTACGCAATTTTTCAATACTATTAATATCAATAGTCTCGCAATTTTTTCGATGCCAAAGGTTAACCTAATAGTATTAGAGAGAAGCTTCCAATGTTACAAACATCATTCACGTCATATATTCTTTGACACCAAAAGGTAGTAAAGGAATCAAAAAAAATATATCGATACCATATCAAAGGCATTCGATGTTCTAACACCAAATATTTTCAAAAAAAAACACACAACATAACCTTTATAAAATCGAAATTCTGTATTGATATAAAAGAAAAATATGTTGAGCCATTTCATCACAAAACCAAATAATACATATAAGCGAATTCAATTTCATCAATATCCCATATCCATAATCTAAATCATAAACTAAATCCAAAATTATAATAACCAACATTTAAACTCCAAAATATTAATCCCAAAGTAATCTCCATGAGATTGTAAAAAAGCTCCAACTCTTATTTCGACCTTGTGCCTACAAAACGAAAAATAATAACTAATACACGATTTTACAAAATATACTAATTACATAAGGTAAAGTGACCCTGCAACATCGTTTGCCATGTTGGTTGAGTGGTCAGAGTGGGCATGAACATAAATTGGTCCAGACCGGCCATTTCGGTCAAGGCCTGGACCGGGCCGACCATATATTAGTCCAGTCTTCAGTCTTTGTATATGAGCTTAATCGGTCGTCAGTCCAGCTCAATCCAAGACCTAAAAATCGAAGATCGGACTGAAGACCGATCAAGACTAATTCACATTTAATATTTTGAGTGCATAATTTGAATATACCATTAATTCTTCCCATATGGATCTAAAAATATTAAATTTTAGAAAATTAAAAATTTATTCTTTTTATTTGTTAATGATTCTATATGTTTCGTATAATTAGCCTTAAATTATGTATATTGTGCATATATAAACAGTTATCATTATTTTTTTGCATTTAACTTTTGTACAAAAATATTTTTCTTCTTATAATTGCAATTGCTAAATGAAAAGTTGGCACAAATTGGTCCAGAACGGTTTCTAACCGGTCTTGGACAAGACTGACCCAGTTTTAATTGGTCTAGCCTTCAATCTCTTGATTTTATGTAATTTGGTCTTCGGTCCAATTCGGTCCGGTCCGGTTTAATCTGGTCACGGACTGATGAGCATCCTTAGGCAAGATTGTCATACCGCCCTTAGTTGGTTGCGGTTTTGATTCCAGAAAGCTTCATTGTTAGTCTTATCTTTCTAAATGTTTCTTTGTTTTGGCATAATTCTTAAATGCTTGCTACTTCTAGTAGTTTTAAACATTAATTCTATAATTATTTTTCTCTATTTTTTTGTCAATAATTATTTCCTCCTTGTTGCTTTTCTTTGTAAGTGACTTAATTAACAGTCTAATTTGTAAATAATATATTTTACTTTGACATACAAACATCTATATGTTCATGTTTAATTTTTTTTATTGACTAATATTTTTTTTTTCTTATTTTTGTTCTTTATTATGAATTGGACGTAGAAACTTCATCAATCATATTAAAACATGTATAATCTTACATTACACTAAAACAAGAACTAAAAGAAATTGTTACATATATAGCACAATCTACGAGAAATACATGAAAATAGAACCCTAACCCTTTTTTTACCGTCTTTACACAATTGCCAAGCAAGAAAAATACTCTTGTTTTATATCAATAAATGACTTCATAATCTTATCAAATCTATCAAAGAAGCTTAAAGCAAGCAAACCGGATTCTTAATTTTGTAAAAACAAACTCCAGGCTTAATCTTTAAATCCCAAACCCTAAGTTCTCACCCTTTCTTTCTCTATGCAAACAAATTCCTAACTTCATATAAAAAAAACATAAGAAAGTACAACAAATTAAAAAGAAAACCAAATTTGAAAACAAAAACGCAAGAGAGAAAGTGCAAGATACCTATGTGCGAGTACAATAGCAAGGGAAGAGCAAGAGACGACCTTGACCAACAAGCCCTGACGTGAGACGAGCGGCGAGGAGAGAGAGAGATAGAGAGAGAGAGAGAAAGATAGAGAGACAATGTTGAGAGAGTGAGAGAGAGAGAGAGGACCTTGAGAGAAAGAAACACCTACACGGTTTTGTTTGTGTTATTACAATGTATTTATATTAGCTTACTAGGCAAATTGTTTTTTGAACAAATTGCATGCAGATTTGGTTTTTGGTTATTAATTAATTTTTTTGTTAATAAATTTATACTTTTTATTTAAAAATTTTAAATTTTAAACTAATTGTTATTTTTTCTTTCGCTAATTTTTCAAATTTTAAAAGTTTAAATTTTGATATAGCAGTGTACCAATTTAATCTTATGGAAATTATCAGGTAGGTACCTTAAGGTTTCAATTTTCATCATTTAGATAGCCTAAAATTTCAATATATACAATGAGATATCATACATTTTGAATATTTTATGGTCTAGGTACCCTATTTTAAAGTTTGATAAATTTTGTAAGAATCTAATCAATTATTTACAAACAATATTGACATAATACATGAATATGATAATATATATAAGACAATGCCAATATTCTCATAAAAAATTTAATGAATTATTACAAAATATTACCAAACATTAATGTAAACCACCTAGAAATTACCACAATATATTATGCGTCATCGTTGGATTTTGTGCATACAATCATGAGATTCTATATATATATATTGAAATTGTGTTAAATTTTAGCTTTTTCTATATATATATATATATATATATATATTGAAATTGTGTTAAATTTTAGCTTTTTCTAATGAAAATCCATTGAATTTTGACAAAAGGGTATCCAATTGACAAAATTTTAAACTTCAGGATACCTAAGTGATTAAATGTCTAGAACACAAGGTCTTCATTTTATATGTTGAAGCCAAGTATCTAAATGATAAATGCTCAAGCCTCAAGGTATCTAAGTGATAACTTCTCTTGATACTAAGATATGCACATTTACATTCCATTATTGTAAAATATTCGGTGCAACAGAGTAACAAAGTGTATCAAGAAAAAATGCATACAACATTAATTAGTATCATATGTCAAAATCTGGTACTAATATAGGTAGTGGCAGATCTAGAATCTTAACGAAGTGGGGCCCATATTTTGAATAAAAATTTAAAATAATAATAAAAATTTAAAATAATAATAATAACTATATTTTTCTGTTTATATATATATATATGTATGTATGGGGGTTGATTGTTAAACATTAAGTTGGAAATGCTTCAATATGAGGGGTAAAAGCAATTCGTGATTATTGTTAGCAGTGGCCTACTCTTACATTCCACTTTGTTTTTAATACAGTGCTGAAATGCTATTTGTGAAGGTTGAGCTTGATGCTCACCTACTCATAGTCTATAAAGGACGGTGTAGACGCTACACACGCGATGGGTGTTGCAAGCGAAGGGTGTGTTTCCCTTAGATGTGGTGTCTACACACACATGAGATCTCACTCAAGTTCGAAGCAAGAATGGTTGATGGATCTTCTATATAAAAGTTTTTTAAGAATGTGAGACATGACACAGCGAAAGGAATGGGGCTTAAGCCCACTTATTGGTCGTGACCTTAATGAATCCCCATCTCGAGAATTATTCACGAGTTTAATGGGTCAAATGAAGTCAAGGGTGGGACAAACAAAATTTAGGCAGTTGAGCCTATTCTGAGGTATTGCTATTTTTTGTGGCTTAAGGATTTGTCATTACTACGATGGCATTGAGTTTGAGCTTAATACTCTCAATGTTTTCCATAGCCTATTGTGGTGGTTTGTGAAAAACTTGGTGGATCACACTGATCTTCCATGACATTGAGGATGAGCTATGTGCTCTTAATTATGTCCATAGCTTGTGATGGTGGTGAGAGGTAGCACACTTGATGGACTCACCTATGGGAATGTGGGAGTGTTAGTCATCCTCCTAGAGTATGGGTTTAATATCTAGAGCATTCTTGAGAACCTAGGTTTTAAGTTGTAAGGGGCTTTACAACTTCTGTTAGCAATGCATTTTAATACTAAAGTTACATGAATTGGGTGTGTATGTTCTTCCCAACAACCGTTTGAGGTTCATGACTTAGTCTACCTTATAAGCTTGTGCTATATGCATACTTACTGGGTATCAATTTAAGTCCAAAAGACAGGTATGGTTAAGTGTGATTTCTTTTGCTCAATTATTCTTTTCCCTAAAATTGAATCATGTGGAAGATTGTTTGATATGCTTCAACTTTAGCATAGAATCTTGTCGTACATAAAGTATTTGGTGGGCACATTATTTGTTTGGATGAACAATATATTTTTATATGACTGTGCGTTACTGTTTATGCCCGTTGTAGACATTGAATTAAGCACATTGATTATCATCATAATGTGTTGTTGAATTGCCTCCATCATTCCTAGTAGTTACATAAGGCATGTTTAACCCCATATAATGCCATCTTTTCTTGCTTAAGAAAGAAAAGAATAAAATCTCTCTCTTTCTGTCCTTCTATAATAGAGCAATATTGTCCCTTTTAGTCTGTTAGCCCTCGAGTACCCAAATGTTTTGGGTGTCATGTTAACGATGGGGGTCAGAGTGCCATTTGGTCCTGTTGTACAGGTTCGAGGACATACATGACTTTAGGTAGTGGTGAACCCATAGCACGATAACAATCTTCGTTTTTTCAAGGAAGTTCTAATAACTGTTCTATTATTTTTCCCAAAACCCTGTCATTGGCCTCAATCCTCTATGATTTGTTTGGGCTGAGATTTGACATATAAATATTTGTCTAAATCAAAGAACCATATTTCCCAAAAGTTTAAGCTGATGGGTGAAGGCTCAAAATTGGTTTTATACTCTAACATGCCTCCTCACGTAAATGCCCGTTTGGGCTTGAAGCGTGGATACTGCACAGGCCCACCTCATACCTTGTGCTTAAATTATGTTAATATCAAAGTGGGGGTTGTTGGGATTCGAACTCGTGACCTTTTGGTCACCAAGTTCTGATACCATGTCAAAGAACCATCTTTCCCAAAAGCTTAAGCTGATGGGTGAAGGCTCAAGAAAGTTTAGGATTGGACACACGAAATGAGGTGGCCCCCCCTTGTATTTATAATGAACTCATAATTACAATATATGGCAACATATACATATTAATCCTACATAATATATTCTACCCATAATATAATATATTTTAACATAATCTTATACAATATATTCTAACCATATATTCAACACAATATATTCTAGCCATAATATATTCTAACATAATCCTATACAATATATTCTAACCATATATTCAACTATTACCATATATTCTAACATTTCTCCACAGTTGTCCTTAAGGTCCACCTCTTGATGTAGTGCTTTTTATAATTACCTTGCTTCGAAGGTTGCCTTTCCTCTGACACTCCTTGTAACTAGCTGGAGCTCGAGCTTTGTATCCCAGTAACCGCTTTGAGCAGCTATTTTTCTGGGATTAGCTTGTGTGATTCATTAATCAAAGTGACATCATTCTCGGATGCCTGAATTTATTAGGAATCACAATGGTCTTTTCATGTGACATGTACGTACTTCCACAACCCAAAATGGCATCATTCTAGCCCCTCAAGTTTAAAGGGTAAACAAGTATAACATAATATAATGGATGGATATATTATTTCTAATTTTGATAGCATATTAGAAAAACATTGAACCTAACTTCACCAAAAAAAAGAAAGTATCCATTAATAACGACAAAAAGTAAGTTTGACTGTATAAGCAGATAAACTGTCGTTTTGATCTAACGCAATACATGTATTTGTCATCGGTTGGCAGCATCTTTCCATCATTTTCCTAATGAAGTTAAATTGATTGACTCTCGAACTTCGTATCGCGAAAACACAACCCGCATTTATATTTGGCTTGATTGTTGTGTAGTTCGTATTTGTAACAAAATTTGACCTTATTATTTTGTTGATTATTATCTTTTGGATGACGCTCCGACTGCACTAGTAGTGGTAAGAAGAATGGTAGATGGTAGGTGTGATGCAACAGCCAAATAGCCTTTGGCTGGTCAGGCTGGCCGAGACGGGCAAGCCAAGAATAGGCGAGATTAGGACGCCATGGTTAGACAGGAAGCAGCCTCGCGTTCGTGATTGGCGCATAGCTTGGGTACATGGTTGGCGTCAAGATCTTGGCGTCACGGCTAAAGAGAGACGCACCAAAATTGCGGTGAAGTTTAGAGTTTGAGTTTGATTAGGATTAGTTTGTTAGTTTTTATAAGTAAATCTTAGTTTTAGTTATCTTTAAGCCTTTATATTTTTCCTTTAGAATTCTGTTTTAATTTATATAGCTCCTCTATAAATACAAGAGGAATTAGATTATTTTGGTAGTCAAGAATAATTTTATGAGCTTTGGTTTTTCTATTCTCAAGTATGAGATTGTGATGAATTTTATCTTTCCCCTTGTAATGTTTATTAGAGTTTAATAAAATTAAAGGGAAGGCCCTCGATTCCTTTCCATTCCCCCAAAATCCCACTTACGCGCTACATCAGTTGGTATTCGAGCACAGAACGCTTTCTGAGATAGCCCATGGCCGACCGAGGTACGCTGTTGAAGACATCCTTGATCATCATGTTCATGACAGGATGAGAGGAGATTCAAGGAGAAGGGAGTTGAATTCCGGCGAATCAAGGGTTGCTTGATTCAACTGGGGGCAGATCTCGATTTGAAACAAGAAACCCAGCCCCAACACCCATAACACCGGGTGCTAACGACAAGGTGAAGGACGAGATCCAAAATTCGGCATCAGGTGCTGATCTACTCGACCCTGGGCCGAAGCAACATCGGCTCTTTACCGGCGACGCCAACGTTGAAGAACGGTGGGTGGAAGCCAATCTCCGTGATGAATTTCTGGATTTGCAGGAAGAAGACGCCATAGTGCTGGAAGAAGACCAGGACGAGTTGGCGTCACTCGAGAAGATGGAGGTAGTGGGTGATGAAGGTTGCATGCTGTTGGTCAATCGGGTTGGCTTTGTGCCTGAAGAAGCTGAAGGGGACAATTGGCTACGACACAACATATTCCAGAAACATGTACCATTGGCGCCAGGCCTTGCCGCTTAGTCATCGACTCTGGGAGTTGTGAGAATGCCATCTCCGAAGAAGCTGTTTAGAAGCTAGGGTTGAAGATAGAGGATCATCCGAACCCTTGTACTGCGTTATGGCTCAAGAAAAATGACCAGGTAACCATATCAAAACGTTGCTTGGTGAATTTCTCAATTGGGTCGAAGTTCAAGGAGGGCGTGTGGTGTGATGTCATCACCATCGACACTTGCCACCTAGTGTTGGGGCGGCCTTGGTAATACGGTAGGGGTGCCATGCATGACGGAAAGAAGAGCACTTATAGCTTCATGTTCGAGGGAACGAGGATCATCTTGTTGCCCAAGACGGTTGAGGAGCCATGTGAATCAAAGAACGAAGAATCAACACCAGAAGAGGAAGCCGTGAATACTAATGAGATTGGCGAGACCAAGGTAGCGTGGACACCAGTATGCATTACCTAGGGAGGACCTATCTTTGATGAGGCGTCATATCTTGACTTATCTCCCCTCCACGCCAACCCCCCCCCCCCCCCCCCCCCCCCCCCCCCCATATTTGATGAGGCCACGTATGACAAGCCCACCCATGACAAGGAGGAGGAGCCAAAAGGGTTGGCATTTTGCTTACTTCCAATAAGAGAAGAACAATGCCAGCAAGACTGGATCCCTGCAGAAGCCTTACCCGAGTAGGAAAAATCAATACCGAGTAAGCCTGGCGGTGCGTGAGGATATCTGGCTCCAAAAGTGGAAGCTGCTTAATATGATTTACATCCAGATGAGACGAAAAGGTGGATCAGCTGGTCTGACGCCTACAAAGGATGGGACTTGGCGGGGTTACCTTGATGGTGAAGCAGAACAAGTTCAAAGGCCGAAAGAGTTGGCGACAATGAGAAATTTGCAATGGAAGATCCCTTGGAGAATTCAAGGGCAAATTCACTCCAAGCCGAAGAGAATGATGCCGTCTTGGCAAGCCAGGACTTAGAACGACGATCGGGTCAGTTTGGTAGCTTAGAGTTTCGTAGGGCGGATTCTAGACGTGAGAGAGCAAGGCTTGGCAGCATTGGCCCAATTGACCCAACGAATTTGAGGACGAATTTTCTTCAACCAAGAGAGAATGATGCAACCACCAAATAGCCTTTGGCGGGTCAGGTGAGTCGAGATGCGCGAGCCAGGAATAGGCGGGATTAGGACACCATGGTTAGATGGGAAATGGCCTCGTGTTCACGATTGGCGCATGGCTTGGCGGTTACATGGTTGGTGGCAAGATCTTGGTGTCACGGCTAAAGAGAGATGCGTGAAGATTGCGGTTAAGATTAGAGTTTGAGTTTGATTAGGATTAGTTTGTTAGTTTTTAGAATTAAATCTTAAGTGTTTTAATTATCTTTAGGATTAGTTTGTTAGTTTTTAGATTTAAATCTTAAGTGTTTTAGTTATTTTTAGGCCTTTATATTTATCTTTTAGAATTCTGTTTTAATTCATATAGCTCCTCTATAAATACAAGAGGAATTAGATTGTTTTGGTAGTCAATTGTTTAGAATAATTTATGAGTTTTGGTTCTTCTATTCTCGAGTGTGAGATTAGGATTAATTTTATCTTTTCCCTTGGAATTTTTATTAGAGTTTAATAAAATTAAAGGGAAGGCCTTCGATTCCTTCCCGTTAAAAAATTCTGAACGTATCTAATTTAAATATCTAATGTATATATACAATGATGTAGATCACCAAAATGCCGAAAGGGAAAAGGTGAAGTATTCAGCAACTTTACTTAATTCTTAATGCTAAAGCAAGGGAAGAACAATGGAATGACATAGTTCAATCTTAACTCTCACTAAACAATAAGGAAAAAAAAAACAAAGAAATAATTCAAATTTAATCAAAATAAAAGCTTCCGCAAATTAGAAATTAATGGCCTATTTATTGGCAGTAGTAAGCCCTACAGCTAATTCAAATTAAACTTGAAAAACAACCCTATTACAGTTTTCACTAAAATTAAATAATCCTGATATTACTCAAACACTCTAAATCTAATTACATAATTCAGTAAAATAAACCCAAAAAACAAAATTATTAATTCAAGAAACGATCTAAACCTAATTAATAAAAATACCTTAAAACCCTAATCACAATAAAATCGAATCTCGCACTACTTCTCTGGCTCATATACAATTTCTACAATTCCCGAGATTCATTCTCCCTCTTTCTTGTCTTGCTTGAGCTATTTTCATCCCTATTTGCATCATCCTTGGCCGCTTCAACAAAATTTGTCCTCAAAATCGACTCGTAGTCTTGTTTGCTGATGAAGAAGGCAATGGGAGAAAAAAGTTTCCAATTTAGGCTGTGTCAAAGTTCTCCAATGTAGGAGTGATTCACTTTAAGATTATGATGATGGTTGGATAGATAATACATTTGAAAGTCCAATGGTGGTGCATGAATAAGGGATGTTTCTTGTATTTTGTTTCAAGTGATTTATGTATGGTCGCCGTAAATATGAAAACAAAACAAACGTGAAAAAGGGACTCGCCGTGACTAGGGAGTGAGCCTAATTACGAATAGCACGTCTTCGACCTCAAGCATTTACTATTTTTGGAGGAAAGGTTATGATATGTTGGTGTATGTGACTTCGGTCATACCATGAGTTCTGCTTACGCTTCAATCAAGAAGACTTTGTCAAATATGTTAGAGGATTTTTTTTTTGTGTTTTTTATGATAGAAAATTAAAGATATGGACCTGTCTCAAGTGGCTGTTACAGTGAAGGAGCAAGGCCCATAGAGACATTTCCTCGTACACTTAAAAGTCAAGAACTGGGGTGGAGACAAATCCAAGAGCTTAGTAGTCCACTTACAAGCCCGATTCAATCATGTTTTTAAGCCTGGTGCCCTTGACTCATAATAACTTGAATACATTGAGGCCTGAAAAGATTAAGAAGGAGCAAACTGTATATAGATCATGGGATTAAAGCCAACACAATCAAGGGACAAGCCTGGGCCATCAAAGCCCTAATCAGTTATGCAACCCTAAGTTCACCTGACTTAACAAGCAGTGACAGTAGTATTAAGACCAATGCAATCAAGGGACAAAGCCTTGGCTGTTAAAGCCTTAAATATCAACTTCTCAATTTGAGGGGAGTAGATTAAAATTGAAAAGTCATACCTGAGGCTCGAGAACTGTATTACTGTGGAGGTAAGTACAACAAATATCTACGTTATGTTGTGCTTAGCTAAGTTAAGCTACACCTAGGAAAGTGCACAAGTGTGTTGTAAAGAAAAACTTGAAGAAGTTTCGTATTGTGTGTATGTGTACTACTTTCGACCAACACAGAGTCCTTTATTTATAGAGAAACAAAAATGATTGGTCTTAATTTCACGATAACTTCACCCATGTCTTGCCACTGAGCTCCACTCTTTCGCGTGCTCGCTCTTCACCATTGTAGTTTTTTGAGGGAAATCTTTGATGCCCATGTCCATAGTTTCAGTAGAAGCTCCCTCTAAAAGCCCCAACTTCACCTGGTTTAAGCTTAAGGCCCAAATACCTAAAATTGTGCTTCTAGTAACTTCCTCGAGCTTGGAAACTACCATTCTTACAGCTTTCCTGGCAGCTCCTCGAGCTCGAGCTCCAGCTCCCTTCACCCTTCAGCCATTTCGACCCTCGAGTGGCTGATACCCTTGTCAAGGGTAATAATGCTTCCCAAGCACTGGGCTTGAAGGCCTAACTCCCCTCGGGGAGGACCTCACGTGATTGCCACGTGGCACTTTACAAAAAAACAACATTGTCCTAGCCCTATCAAAATTAGGGTTTACACAAGTGCCCTCTTTTTCGCCATTGGTAAATTCAAATTTACGACGACTAAAATCTAATTGATGTGACCCTTAATTACTATAGGAGCTCCTTGAGAGAATATGTACGTCACTTGCTCTTCTTTCCCACCTGTTCGTAAGTATGATAGTGAGGGCTCGAAGTTTTCACTTTCTGCTTTTGTCTTCTCTATGCTATTGTCATTCGCACTTGCAATCTCTTACCTATGTTTCTGAATTGTTGAATGCTTGATCCAATCTATTCTCCGCCCTTCTGCTTCCATTCAATTTGATAATGGCACAACTCTCATATGTCATCTCCGCTTCCCCTCCTCAGGCGGACAACCCTATTGAGCAACTGACCCGATTAATATCTGATGTTCTTTGGAGCCCAAATGATGTTAGTACTACTGTTTCGAGATAATGACAAGTCTCCTCTTCTTCCTGCTGTGTCTTCAGGCCATTCTTGGGGAGGCAGACGCATTTGCAAGGAAGCAGCGTCCTTTAAAGGATGGATAATCTTGACCAAACAATACCCTGAAAGGGTGGATGATCGGATGGTGACCCACGGTGAAAAATGGAAGCATTTTCACATCTACAACGCCATGAGGGTCTCGACCATCACTCTCAAGTATGATTTTCGAATTGTAATAGTGCCAACTTGCTATTGGAATGCCTGTTACAACACTTTTGTCCTCCCTGAGGGCTTTCTAGAAATTATTCTAGAGGACAGAGCAGCCCTAATGGGTCTTTCATCTTGGGGAGAAGAGTTTCCCCTTGATTCTTTTATTTCTTCAGGAACTGAAGCCTTTGCCTCCTTCTCTATCACAAACTTGCTTGGGGGTTTGTTAAAAAGTTTTTGACATGGGCTTATAACTTTGCGCAGGGTTCTAGAGAGGAGGAGGTATGCTTCTATTTATTTTTGCTGAACAAGTTTTTCTTTACAAACTCTTCCAACTCAGTTCTCATGTTTTTGAAGAACATGTCCATCAACCTAGCTTTTAGTAGTGGCCCTTTATCTTTGGGACCTTTGATTTAGGTCCAGGTATGTGGATGCTTGACATCATAGCTAAAAACTATCGTGTCCATGTAGTTGGTCCCTTATGGCTGGTCTCGTTATGGGCCTAAGCTTATTTACCTGAGCTGTGTCCCAAAGGCCCCTATGTTCCCATAGTAGAGGGGGTCTCCTGTTTTGGTGAGAAATTTGCTCGCTGTGAGGTTCAACTTTCTATGGGATGGTCATTTGACCAATGCCTTGAGGCTCTGATGTCCTCTCAAGAGAGGCGGGGAAGTCAATAGACTCCTTTTAAGAAAAAGAATCTTGCTCCTGAATGGCCTTAGTCATATATGAAGGACAAAACCTCATGTCTCGAGGCTGAGTCAATGAGCACATCATCAATAGGCATTGGGTACTCGTCATTCAGCCGAGAGGTTCGATTTCATGGTCTAGGAGGAGCATTTTTGGTTTTCGATCGCTTTGTGCAGGGGCTTTTTGGCATATCATTGGTGATGGCCGGGACACTGCTTTGTGGTCCGATTACTGGCTGCCGTGTGGATATCTGGAGGGGCAATTCACTTTTTGCCTCCTCCATTCCACTAGTCATCATTTGGGCTCTCGAGTTTCAGATATTATTGAGGGTGATCAGTGGCGTTTCCCACGGGATATTGATCAGCTACTTCCTATCTAGGATTCTGTTGACTTCAGGCCCCAACCAGGGGTAGCTGATAGTGTACGATGGATGAGGGACCCAACTGGGGTTTTCACCACTAGATCGACATGGGAGACGATTCGCAGTTAGAGGGAGGGGGACTCCATCCATCATCTCCTTTGGTTTCAGCTTCACATCCCGAGGCGCTCCATCATTTTGTGGCTTGCCTCCTGTGAGCGACTATGGACATGTGACAGACTACTGAGACATCGAGTGCAGGATGTACGAGCTACTTTTATGTTGTGCGGGTCAGATGCTGAGTCGCATGACCATCTCTTCTTCACCTACAACTACTCTACTACTGTTTGGTCCAGGGTGTCCTCTCGCACCTATTTTCCCTGGCCCACGCTTCCATGGCACGAGCTGGTTCAGTGGGCTGCTACCAGGCTCCGTGGCCCAAGGTGGATCAGATCCTTGCCCGCCTTTGTTTCTCCACTATGGTTTACATCCTCTGGTATGAGCGTAACCTGAGGATTTATCGCTCCCATTCTAGGCCTTCTGCAGTCATCACTGAGGAGATCACAGGATTGGTCCGCAGTTGTCTTATTACTGCTCCTAAGCTTCGCGGTGCTCATCGCCACTCGCAGCTTCTACAGGAGTGGGGGATTGAGCATTAGCTTTGATTGCTTTCATTTGTTTGTTTTCTTTGTTTGGTCATGTTGACCGTTGATACTTCTTACTTCGTTTCTCTCTTTGATTGATTCTTTGATGTAGGCCTTTTGGCCTTGGCTTGGGGTATGCCCCTCATAGACTTGTACATATATTTTTGAGCATATATGGTATTTATCACTGATTTACCAAAAAAAACCATTAGGTACTCGTCCTTTGGGATGGTGACATTTAGATATCTGAAATTAATACAGACCCTGTTCTTGCCATTCTTTTCTATGACAACGATAATATTAGCCACTCAACGTGCTTAGCAGTTCTGATGAATTTGGCCTTTAGGATCTTTTCCTTGACCAAATCAATGACTTCTTGGGACATCCTTCTCTAGCCCTGAATGATGGGCTTCGAGCTTGGCCTGATAGGAAGTCTATGCTGAACCACGTTTCTATCTCCACCAGGCATCTCATGATAATCTCAAGCAAAGTAATCCTTGAATTCGCAAAGCAAAGTCAGGTACTGCTCTTTCTGGTCCTCAGAAAGCAGAGCACTCAGACAAGTAAGTCTTGGGTCTTCTACGGAGCCGAAATTAATCTCATGGGGAGGTCTTAGACCTCAGTCTTTAGATCCCCAAATTTGGCTGGCACTGCTCTTAGGTCAGAGAGCACTAACTCCTTTTCTTGTGCTGTATGGACTTGAAAACCAAGAAATAGTTACTCAGTTTAGAGCTGATCCTCAGTGCGCTATGCCATGAGCCTTTCCAATGCTGAAGAAATGACCTCTAGGGCCATTATTAGGAGGTCTCCGTATTAGGATTCTGGAGTGCCCTGGAAGTCTCCTTCATTAAGAAGGGCCCTCATGTATCCCCATAAGTCAGAGTCTTCAGACTCGGCATCCAATTGACCAACCTCAATTTCAGTTAGGGGGCTGTCAAGGATGTTTATCAGGTCTTGTTGTTGGGAAAATTGTGGAATGATCATTTTGATGTCTAGTGGTCTCACACCATCCTTGTAGAATTTTGCTTCAATATGGTCAGAGCAAGCCATGAATGGCCTATTATCTGCCATAACAATCTCATATTTGTCATGGTTCTAGAAGATTAACAATTGGTGAAGCGAAGATCGAATAAGATAATCAGCATGCAGCCAATCTCTACCAAGAAAAGCATTATAGATTGAGGTAGTTTCCGCCACAAAGAAAGCTATCAGCTTGCTTAAGGTACCAACAGTTCAATCAATCGGGATGACCCCTTTAGATTTGGTAGTAGCTCTAGAAAAGCCACAAATCGCCACATCTGAAGTGATTAGGTCTTCTCAAGACTTGCCAATGACTCCAAACATATACGAAGGTAGCACGTTGATAATCACACCATTATCCACCAAGACCCTATTTATCAAAATGCCATCGAATTTAGCATTGATGTGTTGGGGATTGATGTGTTTATTAGAGGTATTAGGCCAATCAAACATCATCTTCATTATGTCAGGTAGGTCATCAGGCGATTTGGATGTTAGCATTAACTTTAAAAGATAAATGATCTAGTGTATCTTTAGCGGCTGTTACTTCAGCCACAAGCTCCACTTAGGCTCCTCATATGATGCTATCACATCACCCTCGAGACCTTCTTGAGCATCGGCTGCCATGAATTCCAAGGAAAGGAGTAAGACAGTTCTAATGTCAACTTCTCTAGGAAGCGTCCTGAATTGTATCTGGATTCCTTGGTTTGTCCTCTTCTCATGGTTGTAAACCATGGGTCTATCCTAATCCTACTGTTGAAGACTAACATCAGTCGACATGTCCTGCTCTAGAGGTTGGTCCTTGAGATCAACCTCTGATGTTCAAGATTCCTCCATAGGTTGGGGCAAGTCTTCTTCGTGGAAATCGTTTTTGATTTCGGACCATGTTGGGTTGACACGGTCCAGCAGTTCCATTAAGTTAACACTGAGGGGGGAATACTCCTCCTCATTCTCAGCTAATTCTCGGGCTAGGGAGCCCTTGGCGAGGTGATCGCACTAAAATTCTCGCCCTTCAGAAGATGAGAGACTAGCCCATTTCTCGTGTTTCTTGTGAGTTAGCCCTTTAATAGTAGTGAAAGGCTTAGACTCAGTTACTGGATTCTCAAGATCCACGTGCTTGGCTTGCTTGTCCATAGGGACCTTGGCTTCTTCTTAAGAAAGCATAGTCAAGCAAGAATCAAGCGCGATCCTCCATTGAGCTGCCTTTTTCTGCAACTGCCTTCTTTTCTAAGTTCGAGTAGAGCTGCCTTTTTCTGCAACTGCCTTCTTTTCTAAGTTCGAGTAAGGTTTTAGGGATCAACCGCCCCTTGATTAAGGTGATTCCTCTTCCACACATTAACGAACCTGGTGTCTAAAGGCTGATATCCTGACTTTTGTGGTGCTAAACTAGTGTCCACATACTCGTGGATCTGGTCTAAGACAGTTTATCATTAGTCATGGTAACGCAAACATACTTCGTAGCATCTTCCATTCCATACTTATTACATAAGGCTTCCCAGATTTACTTAGCAATTTTCATTTTACTATAAATCTAGTAAAGTGGGGCTGTCGGGCAATGTAGTAACATACCCCTACAAGTTCGATTATCTTTCTCAAAGTCACGGGTCGACCTAGCAGGGGCCTTATCGCTCGAGAGGGTGTAATAGATATCAATTTGCCCAAGGAAAAGCTCCATCTTGTCCGACCATATTTTATAGTTTTTCCCATCTAAGTGTTAGTATTTAACATGCAGGGAATGTCAAAACCAACGTTAGCCATGTTTTGATTACTCATTTTAATAAATGACTTAGAGTGTAAGGTAAATAGAGCAAATTGGTAATCAAATTCTTAAGCTGGTGAGACAAAAGGCTAACTTGAAATGGGGACAAATAAAACTTAAGCTAACTCAAGGATTAACTGAACAACATTGACCTCAAATTACACCAAATAAACTTGAGATAGGATAATTCAACAACTGAAAAGATAAGTCTCAGAGAAGAATGATTGAACCAAAGGATGTTGCCGCGCTGTGGAGTCCACCATAACCTAAGTCATTTATGCCCCCGCCTTATGGTTCAAACAAGATCGTTAGGAACTCTGACTCCAAGTTTAACACGGCACCCTACACAGGAGTGTACTTTTGGGTGATGGTTCGGAACACACCCCAACTTGCTCAGTGACCAAAGTAACTGAAAAGAACTTGGAGAATATTAGAGAGAATAACAGAAGAAAGAGTTATGTATTTCTATGTATCCGTATGTTAAACAATGCCCCAATACACAGTATTTATGGGCAAGAATTACTTAGCATGAAAGCAATAGTCAGTTATGTATTGTTGGCAAGAAACCCAGCATCAATTAGGAAAGTGGGCAGATATGGAGGAGTAGAAAATCTAGCTACAAATAAGGCAACAACATTTATGGAATGAAATTGGTAGTTACACAGTCAAAACATGTGCTCGGGCTCAATCTTTTAACATCGAGCTCAAACTTGAAGTAACGGGCAGTACCTCAACTATAACAACCTCGAGGTGGGATACAAGGGGACACCTCGAGCTCGACCTCACGATCTCGAGCTCAATCCTAAGAACTCCCCTGGAGTTCGTTTATGATAATCAAAAGCATAATGTCAATAAAAATAAAGGTCCAAGTTAAAAAAAGTCCATACCACAACGCATCGACTGGCCCGGCAAGGTGGGGCGCGCACGTGTGGTCCACTAAGCCCACTCTAGGCACACAAGACTTTACCAAGGACAAGAAGAAGGGGGTATATAAACAAGACCTCTACCTCTATTCTTCCTATGTGGGATAGAGGCAAATTACATGAGAAGCAAAACTAAAGCACACTACCCCAATAATGCAACGCCCCCAACTGCTAATTCATCAAGCATACCCCCCCAACTACTAATCAATGTGAACCCATAACTTCTAATTTTATAAAAGACACCCTGCGAACTATTTGCTAATGTCAATTTGATCCCCTTAACTTTAGTTTCATCAAAGACATTCCCAAACTATTAATCAAAAACAATTTGACTCCAATTTTTAACTTTTTAAAAAGATTTAAAATAGCATAATTAAATATCTAATCTGTATATCCAATATCATGAAAAGAATTATTAAATTTTAAAAAATGGAATAAAATTGTTTTTTTATAAACTAATTATTTTTATTATTTTCAAACAACCAAAAAGTTGAAATGGATGTCATTCTTCCATCCAACCTCCTCATACCCCCATGCCAAACAACCCTGGCTGCGGGCCCGTGGCAATTTATTATCAACAAACCTTGGAGGAGGAACGAGGACTTCAAGGCATACCCTACAGTCAAACATTGATGTCATGTTAAAGGCTTTTGAACAGATGAAGCTAAAAATATAAACTAAATAATGCAGGTACATTGAATTCCTCGTACATTTTACATACCTTATTGTATTTGACATTGACTACAACATTAAGGTTTATGTTTGATCACAGGAAGTTTATGGAAAAAAGTCTATACTGAAAATACAATAAAAGTAAGAAAATAGAAAAACTTCGGGCCTTTTTTTCTTTAAAAAAAAAAATTGAGATCAAAATTATAGAAAGGATGAGAAGAGAAAGATAAATAAATAATCATTAGTTTGTCATTTAAAGTTGTTCAATTATCGCTCTGGATCTTACACTTAAATTAAATTGATTACTATTTGATTTAATCCTTAATTCTTAGTTTAGACATTCCCTCAATTTTCACTGGCTTTCGTAAGAGAAGAAGTCACAACTAAGGAGGAACGCCAACAAATAGTTGCTGATCAAATTTTATTCTATGACTAAAACAATAGCCAATAGGAGATTGATGTATAACGCTTTCAACTAAAGATTAGAAACAGTTCCACAAGGGTTGGGATAGTTTCTAGGATCTCCTTCGAAGCTGTCTCGACCATGGTTCCCCTGTGGGCTCTAGTCCAAAACTTTTATGATCCAGCTTGCATGCTTCAAACAAGCAGATGGTTTAGGCTTAATGCAAAGGAGCATTTAACGAGAAGGATGAGAACGAGGTGCTAACATTGTTCGAGTGCCGTAGTAAATAGTACCTAGACCAAGCCTCTTAAATTAGGGTAGTTAGATGAAACATTTGTAGTGTCTACAAGGTGGCACCAAGGGGCGATTTTGCATTAAGAATTGATGCGCTTAGCAGGAAAATAGATCAAATCATGATCTTTCAGTGAAACCAAACCAATGTTTGTCCTATTAATGTCACCAAGTCATCTAATGTTGTTGAATCTTGCAGTCTAGGCTACAATACTTCTCATTCTACACTGGAATGTTCATATACCTCACAATCTCTCGAATTCAAGTAGAACTAGGTTTATACAGTTCAAGATTCTTGTAGTCAATCAACCCACTCTCCAACACCTACAACCCCAAATACCACAATCATTTGAACTTCTTGTTGATGAAGAAACACAATCACCACAATCATTCTATGCGACTTTAACCTGTGAATTTTAGTTCATAGTTAGATGAGAGATTTCTTTGATTCATGGAGAAAAACAACTAGATGGTCTAATCACATGCACAATCTATTCCAAATTTAAAGAGCCAACTAGGGCAATTGACACAAGCATTAAATACAAATGAGGAAGAAAAATTGCTTTCTCAACCTCTCATGGACACAAAACAGTTGAGTATTGCTACCCCTTGCAAGCTTAATCATGAACACTCCAAATCTGTGTCCATTGGATAGGGGGACAATGTAGAAAATTACAAGGATAAGAATTAGGAAGAGGACATAGTCCCGCCTCTAACTGATGGAGAGGACCAATGAGAGTCTCCTTACCCTTCGGCCTTAATTGGATAAACCAATAAGGATGATCTAACGGAACAACCTCATGAGATTGTCTAATGAAGTTAAGATTAACTTACTTTTGCTTAGAACATTAAAGAGGTTTCGAGGTTTGTGATGTCCTTGAGAAAGAAGCATGCGCAAGCGCACAATTCCGAAGAAGGTACAACTCAATAAGAAGGCGAGCAATATTCTTGTGTCAGGAACACCTACCAAAATCAAAGACCATAGGGTTTTATGGTCCCTTATAATCTTGGATGACAATGACCAATAGTGTTAGATGGTGGATATATATGATCGACCCTTAGGTATAGTTTACCGAATGTCCTCGGCGGTGGACCAATATGAATCATGACATTTCTAGCTCTGAGGATCGCATGACATATGCTAACTCATCCTTTCTATGTGGTTACCTGAGATTCATGACTATGTTTCAAACTTTTGAGTCTCTAAGATGATCTTTAGTAAACTTTCAAACCCTTTTTTTGAGAGTCAATTGATTTTGCATCCCTTACTCGTTTAAGGTTACAGCAGGGTCTGATTTTGATACTCTGTTTTACTTAAAATTGCTTTCTTGGTTAGGAGCTCCTCACAATCACTTAGCAATGATCCCAATTATATTAGTTGATCCACTTGATGATGCTCCCGAACTTAACTAGCTCTGGTTTTCTGTCACCGAACTGAAGATGTAAAATTTAGCCCTTCTAAGAGGCCACCTAGACTGATCATGTTTTAAGTGCTCTTTCTCTTTTTAACTTTTTCTCTTTGAGATGCCATTCTCTATGATTATCTTGTAAATACTGGATTGTTCAAGTTAAGTTCCATCACCTCTCCTTCATTGTGTAGCTCCTCATTCTTTTTCAGAAATCCAGATGTTGTCCTCATCAGGTCGTGCATTTTCCTTCCCTAGCCATTATCATTCCTTGCATTGAGGACAATGTAAGATTGGGATTTGTGGGTGGGTTTTGAGTCATTTCAATGGGACATGATTTTATTTTTTTTTTTAACCAGCCGAAATTTGAGATTTGTTGCATATGTTTCCTATGACTAGTATTTTGTTCAAGTTTGAGTTGTATCATCTTAGATAAATTAATAATAATAATTATATAATATTATTGTAGTTGGACACTTTATCTCTAGTTATGCCTTCTTTTAGCATGGGTTACAAATTTTTTTTGTTCCACTCTTTTGACAGGTTTGATGCACTTAATTTAATGAGTTGGAATGATTTTAAAAATTGAATAGATATTTTTATTCTAATTATGTTTGAATCTTCCGCTTTTTTTTAAAAAAACCTATATTGTGATGCATTCAAAAAAAAAAAAAAAAGGAAAGTAGTTGCAAGACCTTGCTGTTACTGCATCATGGAAAGTACCTGTGACGAGTTCCTTCTTGTAGCCTTAATGTTTCAGGTAAGTAGATCTGCAATGTCTTAATACATGGTGTCCCAAACCAACTTTATTAGAAGCTAAAGAAAGCTTGCTACAATGTGACCGAGGGAAGATCCAGTGCAATGGGCGTGCCCACTGCTTATTTTACAGTGGCCACGTGTCAGGCCTGCACAGAGAGAGAGAGAGAAGGGGGGGTGAGGGGGTCAGGCTTGCACAGAGAGAGGGGGGCAGGAGGAAGTGAGTTTTTTATTTTTTTAATTTTAAAATTTAATTATTTAAAGTTTTTAAAATTTAAATAAAATAGTTTCAAATTTAAGTTATTTATATAAAATAATTTTAATATATAAATTTATATTTTGAATATTTATTAATTAGATATTTGTTAAATTTTTATTGATAAAAATTTAACAGATACCTAATATTTAGGTATCTCCTCGGAAACAGCCTCCCTTCAGGGTAGCTCCCGGAAGGGGGAAGGCCGTGTATATCTATCCAGACCCTGTTAATGTGGGAACCCTTGTGGCACTTGGTCTGTTGTTGTTCTTGTCGTTGTTGTTGTACCCGTTAAATTTTTGTTAAAAACATCAAATGATAATAAACATTTATCAGATATCTAACTAATAAATAGTTAAAATATAAATTTATATATTAAAATTATTTTATATAAATAAATTAAAATAATTTTAACATATAAATCTATATTTTAACTGTTTATTAATTAGATATCTGTTAATTTTTTATTATTATTTGATATTTTCAACAAAAATTTAATGATTATCTAAATAATAATAAATTTAATATTAAATTTTTGTTGAAAACATTAATAAAAATTTAATAAATATCTAATTAATAAATATTTGAAAAATAAATTTATATATTAAAATTGTTTTAATTAAATAACTAAAAATAATTTTAATATATAAATTTATATTTTAACGATTTATTAATTAGATATCTATTAAATTTTTATTACCATTGGATATTTTTAACAAAAATTTAATAAGTACCTAAATAATAATACACTTTATTGTTTAGATATCGGTTAAATTTTTATGAAAAATAATAAATAATTAAATTTTAAAATTCAAAAAATAAAACCCCTCTCCCCGTCCCACGCCCGTGCAAGTCTGACCCTCTCCCCCTCCCCCTCCCCCTCCCCTTCTCTCTCTCTCTGTGCTGGCCTGACACGTGGCTGCCGTAAAATAAGCAGTAGGTAAACCCACTGCACTGGATCTTCCCCCAATGCGACCCTATGAAAGCTTAAGGGGATCGCGTTTGTAGAGTCACCTATGTAACACCTGTTGAGATAAATTTTAAAAATTTTTTTCAATTTAATAAAGTTAACACAGCAGAAGGATATAAAATTTTTAATTTTGAATTATTTAAAATTTTTAATTTTAAATCTACATATTTAAATTCTTAATTTAAATCTACAGGCATCTATTCTAATACATTCATAATAATTACATGAACTACAACTAGAATAATAAAAAAGTTATAAATAAATAGAAAAGAAAAAATTAAAAAAGAAGGAAAGAAAAATACTTGAAATTGCTCCAATAATAAATAATATTAGAAAGATAAAAAAAACTCCAAAAAGCCAAGAAAATTGAGAGAACCAAGACCTACCTGCCTTCTTGCACAATGACCTCCAAATGCCCATAGAGTAGGCTCCAAAAAATATTAAACTGTAGAAAGAAAATTTTTCACAGAATTTTTTCTCTCTAATTGGTTCTCCGAAAGTCAACACTTTCAGAAATGCTTAATTTTTATTTTTGAATTGGATATAAAACTCTGAAATAGGTACCTCTACTTATAATAGGCTACCCAAGCAAAAAAAAACACCAATTTTTCAATGTAAGACACGAAACAACACAACAAAATACAGCATTTAACATAAAATTAAAGTCAAAATGCCACGTTTTACAATCAGGTCAAAAGGTGCTTATTTTAAATTTAATCCACGTGAAATGTGGCAGCCTCTAATTAGTCAATGCCCATGCACGCGGATCTACCCTTAGTACCGCCCAGCAGGTTACAGTCCATATGCCTATACACGGATCGTTGCCTGTGTGTAAATGCGATTTATTTATTTATTTTTTGTTTTGTCTCCCATATGTAAAAATTTATCTTATGAATTTTAATTTTAAAAATTAATTTATTTTATAATTTTTAAATTTTATTCATATCAGGAATAATATTTGGCAAAATTAAATTTACTCATCTCATAGATTATTTAATATTTTATCGATAGTAATAAAATCAGAGGCTTGTGCAAGGACCTCATGGACAATTTAAATCTGGCTCTAAGCGGTTTAAATTAATTACCATCTCATGACAAAATTTAATTACCATTTAATGGGACTTAATTCTACTAAATAAATCCCTCTGCACTCTAGACCTAAATCATTTATCCGATATTTCCTAAACAGACTGTATTGATGACAATAACCCCTCCACTAGATGTCCTTGACAAAGAACAAATATAACTACTACCATTATCCTTCGACAACTTCTCCATTAGTTACCGAATTGCCCTTTACTGAATAATTCATTTATACTTGAACATATTCAAATTATAAATTCCAAATATCAAAAACTTGAAACACTTCGGCCAAAGATTCCGAAGTACTCAAACACTTTCGAATCAACTAAGAGGACATTTGTATCTCAAAAGAAACTATAGATTCCGTATTAAATACATGATCCTTATCACATTTCACGGCACTACCTAGTGTACATGGGGATTCAGTCATTTGTCTAAACCTTACTTATCGTACCCCAAAGGAACTAGCATTCCATGCACAAGTTCAGATTACTCTCAGGATTTAGAGTCATTGTTCAAACAGTACAACTTGAATTACTCATCTTCGATAGCAATCTCGAATTAAGCAACTCAAATGGTCCAACTTAGTGTGTCAATCTTATTAAACACACTAACCTAACACTTTTGGATCACCATCCATATGACTAAGACAAGTCATCTATAGTGTTGAGTCATGGTCTTAACAGACAAGTAGCCCAAACTTATCACCAACCACAGTTATTCAAATAACATTTCATTCCATTTGTTCCAAGTCTATCTGTGGCTTAATCTTATTATCAACTTTGACAAAAAATGTGCATCTCATAGACGATACTTAAAAGAAAATGTAATATGAGGACTCTGTCCATCTCATAGACGATACTTAAAAGAAAATCATATGCAGTATATAAAAGAAAATCACATGCAGTATATATGCTCACTTACACAAATTTAACAAGGAAACGACAGGAATTTTAATTTTATTCATTAATAAAACGATATTACAAAATAAATATGGATTTCAGGACACTATTCCTAACAATCTCCCACTTGTCCTTAATCTAATTTACTATACACTTTATACCTATGTCCTCTATGTGTGATTTAAAGGTATTTTGAGTCAAAGTCCTTGTAGAAGGATATGCAAGATTATAGTTTGTGTCTATCTTCAAGATGGTCGACTCACCCTTCTCCTCATGGTCTCTAATGAGGTGGTACTTCCTTTCAATGTGGTTGGACATCTTGTTTCTTCTAAGCTCTTTAAAATTAGCTGCTGCACCCAACTTATCACAAAAAATGGTAACTAGTTTTAGACCATCTCTAACAACTTCAAGATCTATTAAGAACTTTATAAGCCAACATTCCTCCTTCGCAGCTTCTGAAGCTGCAAAGTACTCAGCCTCCATGGTAGAGTTAGCAATACAAGACCGCTTAACACTTCTCTAACTGATGGCTCGTCCTCCAAGGGTAAAGACATATCCAGACATCGAACGTCTGACATCTCTATCTGACTGGAAGTCTAAATCCACATAGCCAACTGGAACTAGCTCATCACTTTGAAAGATCAACATATAATCTCTAATTTTTCTTAAGAACCTAAGAATATGCTTTACTACCACCCAGTGTATCGGACCCAGGTTAGACTGATATTGTTTACCATACCAACAACATAGTAGATACCTAGTCTCGTGCACAACATAGCATACATGAGGCTTCCCGCAGCCGAAGCATATGGAACATTCCTCATCTGCTCCTCCTCTTAAGGTGTCCTAGGACATTGCTCTAAAGAAATCTGGAGTCCATTCCTCAAAGGTAAAAGTCCTTTCTTAGAGTCCTCCATGCAATAGCTTGGTTATATCTTGTCAATATAAGTGGCATGAGAAAGTCCCAACATCCTACTCTTACGATCTCGCAAAAGCTTGATCCCAAGAATATAACTGGCTTCTCCTAAGTCCTTCATATCGAACTGACTTGAAAATCAAATCTTTACAGCCGATAACACCTCGACCCAATGAGTAGTATATCGTCGACATACAATACTAAGAAAGTTACTACTTTCTCTTAATGTCATTTGTATATGCATGGTTCGTCATCCAATTGCTCAAAACCATAAGACTTAATGGCTTCATTGAATCTAATATTCTATGATTGTGATGCTTGCTTATGGGCTTCACCAGTTTTCATACCATATGCCCCTGATTTTTGCCAATAAAACTGTCTGGTTGCATCATATAGATGTCTTCTTCAAGACGATCATTCAAAAAGGCCATTTTGACATCCATTTGCCAAATAACATAAGCATAATGAGCCGCAATGGATAGGAGTATCCTTATGGACTTTAGCATGACAACTTATGAGAAGGTCTCATCATAATTGATTCCTTCATTTTGGGTAAAACCCTTAGCAATCAGTCTTGCCTTAAAGGTCTCTACCTTCCCATCCACTCCTATTAATGGGCTTAATGCTAACAGGTGCCTCTGCAAGATCCTAAACCTGATTAGAATACATAGATCCTACCTCAGATTTCATTGCTAAGACTCACAGTTCAGCATCTTTGTCTTTAATTGCCTCATTGTAGCTGAGAGGATCAGATTCAATGTCACATTCACCCATTAAGGCTCCCGTCATGAACCTATCAGGTGCCCTGACAATCCTCCCACTACGCCTAGGCTCTTGGTTACCAGGAACATTCTCGTCCTTATCAATAAGTTAATCTAATGCATCCAATGTTTCCCTAGTTGTATCTAGTTGTTCAGAATTAGCGTTATTTTCTTTTATTTCCTCGAACACTACTTCGCTTTTACTTTTGTAGTCTGCTACAAAATCCTCCTCTAAATATTTCACATTTGCACTTTCAAAACTTTTTGATCAAAGGATTGTAGAAAAGACCACCCCTTGTTCCCTTGGGATGACCAACAAACATGCACACCTCTGTCCTTGATTCCAGCTTGTTAGGATTCTTTTTCAACACATGTGCCAGGCACCCCCAAATACAAAGTTACCCTAGGCTTGGATTTCCCCCAGTCCATAAGTCCACATGTGTTTTAGAAACTGACTTAGATGGAACTAATTTAAGAAGATATACTGCAGTCTCTAAGGCATAACCCCAAAAAGAAATTGGTAAATTAGCATGACTCATTATGGACCTTACTCTTATGATTCTTTAAGTTTTGGATGTAATTGATCTTGTATTGTGTGTATTGCTTTAGAGTTGTGTTGGTGTTGAGTTTAAATGTTAGTTAGCAGCCCTTTTAGGCGAGTAAGTTGGTTAGAGTTCAAAATAAGTCAAATGTGGCGGCTAGCTTGAGTTTTGGCGGCAAATTCAGGTTTAGTCGGTTAAGTGGTTGGGTCTTAGTGCAATGTATCAAGATCTATTATAAATAGATCTAAATATTGTAATCTCATCATTCAATCAATAACAAATCAGATTTCCTTTGGAAATTCTCTCTCTACTTCTCATCTCCTTCCCTAATTCTCATCCCCTTCACTTCTCTTCTCATCTGAACTCTTCTTCTACAAGATTAACTTCAATTTTCGAATTCGAAGTTAACAATTGGTATCAGAGCTGGTTCAAGCAATCAATTCCTTGATTGGAGCTGGCAAAACGAAAGAAAAACAACCAAAACATGGCTAATGGTGTGAGGACCCGATTGGGAGCTGGTGGAACCTATGCAACTGCAGTTGCTGGTTCTGATGTGCCTTATGCTGCAGAAGCTGGTGCAAACGTTACAACCGGACCTCATAATCTTACTACTGCTTATCTTCAAGACATACATGATCGCCTTAACAATGTAGAAAAGCTGGATCAGAAGTTTGATCGATTTCAGGAGCGATTGCTTTTAAACATGCAGCAGTTACTGCTGGAAAGTGACCTGAAAAAAGAGGATGGTTGCAGCAAATTGAGGCAAAACTTATGAAATTGCTGGATCAGGTTAATAAGCAAGGAGAATCTTCAGTTAATGGGATTCTGAAGCCTGCTAGTCAGATCATTCCGCCGGCTGAAGTATTCAACCGCAAGTTCACAATGACAGGACTGAAAGTTCAGAAAGGAATCGAGGTAAATCTCCAATGATTCAACCTGAGGCGGGACCTTCAATTCAGATCAGATCAGTTGATGACCGACCTCCATAGGCTGAAATTGCTGCAGAGAATTGGGATCGAGCCACAGAACAAGCTCATTCCATATTGAATGGTTTGAATTCAGATCAGAATTCAAGGCTCCCTAATTCTGTTATTAACCACAGAAATGCAGTTGATAATTTCGAACATCAAGATAGACCTCCTGATCAGCATTCTCAGCAAAGATCAGTGAGTAATGATATCTCATCTGATGGCAGAAGTAGTTCTCATAGGCAGCCAAGAGTGGAAATCGAGCCTTTTGATGGTAAGCAGCCGGAGTCATGGTTGAGAAGGTGTGATCGGTACTTTCAATATTACAACATAAGTGAAGCTGAAAAAGTCGAGCTAGCTGCAGTACACTTACATGGCGATCATGAGATGTGGTATTATAGTTTGTTAAAGAGCAAACCTAACCTTTCTTGGGGCCAATTTGTAGAAGAATTGTGTGAACGATATGGAGAAGAGGAGATAAGTGATGTTGTGGACAGTTTTGATAAGGTGTATCAGACCTCCATCGTGAGGGAATACATGATCCGGTTTGAGAATCTGCGAGCTAACCTGTTGTCAATGATATCCATCTCTCCGGAGGATTTAGAGGCATATTATGTCTCATGTTTCGTTAGTGGTTTGAAGCCTAGGATCAAGAATATGGTGAAAGCCATAGGTCCTAAGACATTGTCTAATGCTTACAGCAAGGCTAAGTTGATTGAAGCTACTTTAGCAAGTTCAATTGACAAGAATAAGATCAAAAGCAGTAACTTCAGACCACAGCAGAAGGATGCTTCAGGTTCCAGATTCAAGCATGCTGTTGATAAGAGCTCAATGAGGCTATGTTTCCGTTGTAATCAGCCTTATCAGCCTGGTCATAGATGCAAATCTCAGGCCTTAATGTCTGCAAGAGGATCCCGTGCAAGAGTTGATTCTTACAGTGAAGATTCAGATGCCGGGGAAGACAGTTATGAGCATTCTTCACAAGATGACTTGTTGGAGGATGAAGTTGAGATTTCCATGAAGGCTTTGACAGGGAGTGGAGCTCACAATACAATTCGTATCAAAGGAAAGGCAGGTAAAACTTCCATCATTATTCTTATTGATAGTGAGAGCACGCATAGCTTTGTAGATCCCAAGTTGATTAAGAAAGTGAAGCATGAAGTGACTTAAACTCATCCATTAGCGGTTATGGTGGTTGATGGCAACTCCATAACCACTCAAAACAAGTGCCAAGTTTTTCCATGGTCTATGCAAGATCATCAATTCACTTTTGATTTTAGAGTTTTTCCTTTGGGAGGTTGTGATATGGTGCTAGGGGTAGATTGGATGAGAACTTTCAATCAGATGGTGTTTAATTTTGATAAAATGACAGTAGCATTTGAGGTTCATGGCACTAAAGTCTCATTGCAAGGCATTTCTGAAGAAGCACAGCTTCGGTTGATTGATGGCAAACGATTACAAGGAGGATTCAAGAAGAAAGCAATTCAATGGCTTGGACACTTGATTGTTATCTCATCTATGGAACTACAACAGGACATTCAGCCTGAGGTTCATGCCTTGGTTGAAGAGTTTGATGATGTTTTTGAGCAACCAAAGAGCCTTCCTCCTCAAAGGAGTGTGGACCATGCCATTCCACTTCGTGCAAATGCTGATCCTGTTAAAATCAGGCCATATAGATATGCTTATGCCCAAAAATCAGAAATTGAGAGACAAGTTGAGGAGTTGCTTCACATGAGCTTCATTAGACCAAGCCATAGTCCTTTTGCCTCACCTGTGATCCTTGTGAAGAAGAAGGATGGGTCGGCTAGGATGTGCATCGATTATCGCCAATTGAACTCTTTGACAGTGAAAGATAAGTTTCCAATTCCCGTTATAGATGATTTCCTTGATGAGTTATATGGAGCATGTTTCTTCTCTAACCTTGATTTGAGACAGGGATATCATCAAATCAGAGTTCTTGGGCCAGATATATACCAGACTGCTTTTCAGACTCATCACAGGCATTTTGAGTTTGGTGTTATGCCTTTTGGCTTAACAAATGCTCTGGCCACCTTTCAAGCGGCAATGAATGATATTTTCAAGCCTTTCTTGAGCAGATCAGTGCTAGTCTTCTTCGATGACATATTGATTTATAGCTCCTCTTATGAAGATCACCTCATCCATCTTAGAGAAGTCTTTGTGGTGATGCGGCAGCACAAGTTCTTTGCCAAGCTATCCAAATGCGCGTTTGCTCAGACTAAGCTCGAGTATTTAGGCCATGTCGTCTCTCAAGAAGGAGTTTCTACTGATCCAACTAAGGTCCAAGCAATGCAAGATTGGCCAATTCCAATAACCTTGAAGCAATTTAGAGGTTTTTTGGGTTTGACCGGGTATTATAGGAAGTTCATTAGAGGTTATGGATCTATTGCAAAACCTTTAACTAAACTCCTAAAGAAAGATGCTTTCTTATGGTCAGTGAAGGCTCAGGCTGCTTTTGAGGCCCTCAAGTCAGCTATGTGTGCAGCACCGGTATTGGCAATGCCCAATTTTGCTGAAAATTTCGTGCTGGAGACAGATGTAAGTGGTTCTGGAATAGGGGTTGTTCTCTCCCAACAAGGAAGGCCTATTTCTTATTTGAGTCAAGCTCTTAGTCCCAAGCATCAAGCCATGTCGACATATGAGAAAGAATACTTAGCAATTCTTCTGGCCGTTGAGAAATTGAGGCATTACTTGGATGGTCACAGGTTCATTATTCGAATGGATCATCAAAGCCTCAAGCACCTTCTTGAGCAAAACATTGTGACTACAATTCAAAAGAAGGGCCTCTAATGAAGATGCTTGGCCTTGATTATGTCATTGAGTACAGAAAAGGCAAGGAGAATGCTGCCGCGGATGCATTATCCAGGAAGTTTGAGGATGCTGAGCAAGGATTCTGCAGTGCAATATCCGTGGTGATTCCTTCATGGATGGAAGAAGTTTATAAGTCATATGAAGGTGATCCTTTTGCCCAAGAGTGTGTGGCTGCTAGCCTTGTGAAAGATGCAGAAAAGGTTGACAGTGAAGCAGGCATATCAGTGCAGAAAGGGATGACCAGAATTCAGAACAAGCTGTATATTGGTTCTGCAACAGAATTGAGAAATCAGATTGTTCAAGCCTCTCACGATTCAGTGTGGGGAGGTCATGCTAGTGTAGAAGGCACTTATCAAAGGTTAAAGCCTATTTTAGTTAGCCAAGCTTGAAAAAAGCAGTGAGTGATTATGTTAAGGCTTGTGAGGTGTGCCAACAAACCAAATTGGGGGATCATCGATACAAGGGACTTCTTCAGCCTCTTCCCATTCTGGATGGGGCTTGGATCAATATTAGCATGGATTTCATTGAAGGATTGCCAAGGTCTGAAAGAAAGGAAGTCATATGGGTAGTAATGGATCGTTTCACCAAATATACCCACTTTATTGCTCTCACACGACCTGTTACAGCTGAAAGATTAGCAAAGATCTTCCTTGACAATATATACAAGTTACATGGGTTGCCTCAAGCCATTGTTTATGATCGGGATAAGATCTTTAAAGCAATTTTTGGAGGAAGTTGTTCAAGTTATTGGGCACAACATTGGCACTTAGCTCATCTTATCATCCACAAACGGATGGAAAAACCGAGCCTGTTAACCAATGTATTGAGCAATACCTTCGAAGCATGGTTTTCACTCAGCCTAGAGAATGGAACCGATGGCTCTCTCTAGCTGAATATTGGTTCAACTCATGTACATGCATCTATTGGCATCACTCCTTTCCAAGCATTGTATGGCTATGCTCCTCCTACTCCGTTTATGTTGCAGTAGCCAATGTCATCAGAATCTGCAGCCACTGAGTTTCTGCAGCAAAGGAAGCAAATGATGCAACTTCTCAAGGATAATCTCCCTCAAGCTCAAGCAAGGATGAAGTTCTATGCCGACAAAAAGAGGGTAGACAAAAATTATGAAGTTGGTGATATGGTCTACCTCAAATTACAGCCTTATAGACAGTCTTCTTTGGCTGTCAGAAAGAATGTCAAGCTAAGTGCTCGTTTCTTTGGTCCACACAAGATTTTGGAGAAAATTGGCAAAGTTGCATACAAACTTGACTTACCTTTTCAATCATACATTCACCCGGTGTTCCATGTATCTTTACTTAAAAAGCAGGTGAAGAATGGAGTTAAGAGTTCATGGGAGCCACCTGAAGTTGGAACTAATGGAACACTGCTGCTGCAACCTGCTGCTGTTAAGGGTCAAAGAACATTGCAGATGGAAGAAGGTTCTTTGCAAGAAGTTTTGGTGCAATGGCATAATTTGGACAAGAGCTTTGTGACTTGGGAGAACCTCACATTCTTAAAGAGCCAATTTCCTAGTTTTTCTCCTTGAGGACAAGGAGCTTCTCAAGGTGGAGGGAATGTTATGATTCTTTAAGTTTTGGATGTAATTGATCTTGTATTGTGTGTATTGCTTTAGAGTTGTGTTGGTGTTGAGTTTAAATGTTAGTTAGCAGCCCTTTTAGGCGCGTAAGTCGGTTAGAGGTCAAAATAAGTCAAATGTGGGAGCTAGCTTGAGTTTTGGCAGGAAATTCAGGTTTAGTCGGTTAAGTGGTTGCGTCTTAGTGCAATGTATCAAGATCTATTATAAATAGATCTAAATCTTGTAATCTCATCATTCAATCAATAACAAATCATATTTCCTTTGAAAATTCTCTCTCTACTTCTCATCTCCTTCTCTAATTCTCACCCCCTTCACTTCTCTTCTCATCTTAACTCTTCTTCTACAAGATTAACTTCAATTTTCGAATTGGAAGTTAACACTTACCATCTCTAACAACGTCCGATTTCTTCATTCTGCAACACCATTCTGCGGGGCAAAAATTTGAAATCTTATCCCATTTGCAGTTAGGAAATCCAGAAACTCACCGGAAAGATATTCACCACGTCGATCGAATCGAAGTGACTTAACTTGTTTACCTAATTGCTTTTCAACTATAGCTTTGTACTTTTTGAACTTTTCAAAAAAGTCTGACCTATGTCTCATTAGGTAAACATATCCATATCTTGAGTAATTATGAATGAATGTGATGAAGTATTCATACCCACCCCTTGCTTGAACGTTCATTAGTCCACATACATCTGTGTAAACCAGCTCAAGCAAGTCACCAACCTTGTTGCCTTTACTCTTAAAGATGGACTTGGTCATCTTGCCTTCTATACAGGATTCGCAAATTGGTAATGGCTTTAAGTCCAAAGGTTCTATCAGTCCATCTTTTACCAGTCTTTGAATCCAGATCAAATTAATGTTACCTAAATATTGGTGCCATGTACAGGTATTATCCCTTTCAGGGTGTTTTCTTTTAAACAAATATGAGAGTTTTAATCGAAAAACAACATAAATAATCCATCGACACATGTACCTTTGCAAATAAATAATTTATTTCGTATAATAACTGATTCAATGCCGAAATTAACTAAATAACCTTTATTCACTAATCAAAGACACAGAAATCAAATTCCTGCATAGTGCAACTACAAATAAATAATCCTTTAGAATAAAAAAATCTCCTTGTAAATACTAAGTTGGCATCTCCTACTTTTAAGATCGCTACTCTTGTACTGTCTCCAACTGTCAGGTATAGTTCCCCATTATGCAGCCTCCTGGTTAGCCTGAGTCCCTATAACATATTATAGACATGATCAGTTGAGCCTGGGTCCACACACCAAGAACCTGGCAGACTTTCAACTGTGCATGACTTAACTAAGTGAGATATCAATATATCTTCACCAAATGACTTAGCAGTCTTTGCAAGAAGGGAAGCTAAGTACTTAGTGTAGCTCTTCTTCTAGTGGCTAGTCTTCCCGCAAAAGAAACACTTTCCTTTGGCTAACTTCTTTATGGACTTCATTGCTACACTAGCAACCTTGCCCTTTCCTTCTATCCAGTAGGTCCCTTATTAGTAATAACTAAGTCTAACGTATTTTTCAGGGAAAAGTAATTCAGTCCAGTTAAAGCATTATCTTTCAAAATTGAATGAAGTGCACCAGTCATAGCCATTTCAAAAAACATTGTAAATGCAAACAATGTGTAAGTATCTTATATGAGTCATGTATAATACAATAATATCTATTCTTTTATTTTAGCATATACAATAAGTCAGGTATCTACTAAACTGTACTATAATGCATGCAATGATGATCCAAACACACCACTCATTACTCCCCAGCAGCGGGGTTATATGAAATTAGTTTAGGTGATAACTATTCTCAATTAATGTTTTTTTCTTGCAACTCTTACTAAACATGATTAACGCACCACTTTACCTTAGTCTCTAACATAACATAACAGAGCTTCTTGGAGAGGGTAATGTATTACGCTAATCAAGTTTAAACCATTACCTAAACATCCATACAAATACACATAATACTCGATGGCAGTATGGTCACATTGCTTCTTTGCACTTTAGTTTATCCCAATAGAAGTTTAACCTTATAACCTGTAAATCAAAATCCTCCGCAGGGAGGCCTATCGATCTATTACACTGCTAGACCGATAATGGAGATCCTAAGGTTTCAACAATTGAACCTTGCTCCAACTTAATTTTTATAAACTTGTCATTTTTGATTAACTTACATTTGCTAAGTAGATTATCTCATAATCTCTTTAAGAATCTCAATCTAAAAATCTAAATTAACTAATAAATAAATAAATAAATTTTTTATTTAGATCAGCATCGGCTCAGAACTTAGATTATCTCATAATCTACTTTAGAATCTTATTCTAAAACTAAATCAACTAATAAAATTAATTAATTAATTTTTTAGTTAAATAGTACCAGTTTACAACTTAGATTATTGCATAATCTACTTAGAATCTCATTCTAAAATTAAATTAATTAACAAATTTATTTGTATTATTATATAAACTAGTACTGACGTCTACACGTCCCAAAAACATTACTTTTTCTAATATTAGAATTCTTGACGTCAATGCCACGTTAGTGCTTACTACTGAAGTCAGCCTAAGAATGTGCTGATGTCAGCCACTGCCACATTAGCGCTGGCATTAGCATTGACCTACTGACGTTAACGTCGGACTTTCTCTAATTTTTTTTTTTAAGTGCAAAAATTAATTGAATCTAACCTCATTAGATCAATTTACCCGATTTGTAAATCTTGATTAAGAACATACAATCTCATCATACGAATAGCATAAGTGCAAATTATAATGAACCTACGTTGACTAATCAGAATTAATTATCAATTCATTATCGATTTAAACAATTTAAACCGATACTTTGCTTATTATCAAAATCAAATTAAACAATCTTTCCTTTTTAATAAAATCTCAATTTTATGAAATTGGAAGCCTATTTATTTCAATCTTATTATATCTATTCATATATATTATGAATGTAATTAGAGTCTTGCTTTGATACCAATTGTGGAGACGAATTTCAAAAAAATTTTGTAGTTTAATGAAGTTAACGCAGTGGAAGGGTTTAAAATAAGGTTGATTTAAAATTTCAATTTTTAAACTACAGATTTAAATTCCTAATTTAAATCTACAGGCCTCTACTCTAATACATTTATAATAATTACATGAACTGTAATTAGCATAATAAAAAAGTTGTGAATAAAAAGAAAAGAAAAACTTAAAAGAGAAGGAAAGAAGAATACCTGGATTTGTTCTAATAGTCAAGAATACCAAAAATATAATAAACTCCGAGAAAGCCGAGAAAAAGTCGAGAGAACTGAGACCCTGCGGCTTTCTGTGTAGTGACCTCAAAGCGTCCGGAGAGTGGGCTCTGAAAAATATTAAACTGTAAAAATTTCAACAAAAATTTTTCTCTCTAATTAGGTCTCCGAAAGTCAACATTTCAGAAACCCTCAATTTTTATTTTTGAATTGGATGCCAAACCTTGAAATAGGTACCTCTATTTATAGTAGGCCACCTGAGCAAAAAAATACCAATTTTTTGGTGAGGGATGCGAAACAACACAACAAAATGCAGCGTTTCATATAAAATCAACGTCAAAGCGTCGTGTTCTCCAATTAGCTTAAAAAGCGCTTATTTCAAATTTAATTCATGTGACAGGTGGCGGCCTTTGATTAGTGCGTGCCCGTGCATGCGGGTCTCCCCTTAGGTCTCGCTCTGGTTGCTCCAGCTGCATGTACGCGGATCGCGGCCTGTGTGTAAATGCAATTTTTTCCTCACATGTAAAAATTCATCGTATGAATTTTAATTTAAAAAATTATTTTATTTTATAATTTTCAAAATTTCACTACAAGAAAACTGGCCTTTAACAAACAAAAATAACGACTGGATTTAATTTTTGTCATTAATAGTCTATGTGTAGTACTTATTTGCGACGGAATTAAAACGCCATTGTTAAAGGGTAATATATGATGCATTATAATGATGGGTACTGAACACGGTCATTAATTCGGCCCATAAATTGTCATTAATAGGCTCACTTAAGCTGTAAATTTTCAATTAAGAAATTAAAATTCTTTAAGAGGTTAGGATTATATGTTCTTTTTAACTTATTTATTGTAAATTTTTTTCAAGAATCATTTTTCTATTGTAAATGTACTCTCCCCCATCCATACTATTACTCGATTTTGAGTATCAAATACTATCTGAATCAATAATTTTTTATTTTTGAACTATGACCTAAATCAATAATTGACTAGAGATTCAAGTCGTTTGGTATATTGCAATTATACTAGATAATTACTCATTTTACTATATTCAAAATTAATTTATATTAAGTAAAAAAGTAAATAAGTAAAATAAGCCAAAACAAAGTTTATACCCAAAAATTCTAAATCTACTAAAAAGAAAAACCTAAACTATTCTTAAACCCATCGCCTTAACTTTGATTCACAGCCCCCAAAAAAACCCTAAGACACTATTGTAATTTTAAAGTGTTCAAAACCACTCATGCAAACTTCCTCAAGTCTTTGTACAGCACACTTGTGCTTTTTACCTTGGAATAGCGTAACTTAGTTTAGTATAGCATATATGTACTTGCTTTTATCGGAGTAATATAGTTCTTGGGGGTTTTAGGTATGAACTCTATGTTTTAATTTGTTCTCACAATCGACAAGTTAAGAACTGAGGCTATAGTTTAAGGCTTAAATGGCCAAGACTTGACCTTGATTGCGTTGGTCGTAATGCTACTGTCAGTGCTTAATTAGTCAGGTGAACTTAGGTTTGCGTTATTATTTGAGAGCTTTGATTGCCAAGGCTTGACCTTGATTGTGTTGGTCCTCATTCAATGACCCAGATATGGTTTACTCCACCTTAATTTTGCCAGATTCTAGTTCATTTGAGTTGTTACAAGTCAAGGGTGTGAGGCCTGAAAATTTGATTGACTTCGGCTTGTAAGTGGACTACTGAGCTCGTGAATTTAACTCTACCGCAGTTCCTGACTTTTATGTGTATGAGGTAAGGTGTCTATGGGCCCTGCTCCTTCACTGTTGTTGGAAAAAAAATGATATAAGCTAACTTTTAGTTTTATAAGGAAATTGTGTTAGAAAAATTGTGTGGCTAATTTTTAACAGGTATATCTATTTTTTGGAAAATAAATTACCACCGTTTGATGTTACTAGCCGTTTTACTGTCATTAAAATTGTGGCCGTTGGGAATTCATTAACAATATAGCCATTGCAATTTATTATGTCTGTTATTTTACCGTTGTAATTGATTGCACCGATTTTATTACTTCAAACCATCCTCTACATTATCAATTAATATATATCCCTTGCATTTCCCTTCTCTCTCCCGTACACTTTCGTTTCCCATTTCAATTTCTCTTTCTAGTTCTAGTTCTTCAATTACAGTACTCTTGTTCTTCTTCATCATCCCCTGTTTGCAAGCTGCTCTCCATGGATTCATGTGGTAAACTTGCTCTAGACATCTCATCGTCTCCCTTTGACTGCCTCATGTTTGAAAAAGAAGGTATTTGTCCTTGATGTTCGCAGAAACGTTATCCCACGAGGCCCTTCACTGGTCTTTCCAAGAGGGGGGGGGGGGGGGGGGGGGAGGTGTTGTTCTATGGGTATTTTCTGTTCTATGGGTATTGTTGTAAAAGGGAAAATCTTGTCTTCCCTACTAAACTTGACTTTTCTCAATTGGGTGAAATCCTATCTGAATCTTAATTCTTGGTGTCTCTCTCTCGGTTTTTCTTTCTCCTTAAATTTTGGGCAAAGTTCAAGGCACTCTTACCCGAAAATTAACGAGTACACGTTAAGAGTCGGACCACGTTAATCCTGGAGGACGGCGGCCGGTTATATTGTGTGCACCGAAGCAGCGGCGAAATCGTCTTTTAGTACAGTGGCATTTACCACGGCGCGGTATCATCGTTTTGTAAGGTCTTTCTAATTCCATTCTCTCTCTCTTTCGGTATTCTAACCAATCTCTTCTCTTTTCGGTATAATTTGATTACTGTGTTTAGGTATTTTTCGCAGATATGTCATACTGTAATTACGCTACTAGTTTTACAGCAATTATTTACTGAAATTTTATAATATTTTCATAGTGTTTTCGCTGCATTTTTGCTGGTTTTACTATTTATTTCTAGCAATCTAGAAGACGATTTTATATTCAGTCATGGAAATTCTTGATATCCCATGGTTGTTTATGATTAGTAATGTTTATGTTTGATTTTGTTCTCAATTTTTTATGAGTATACATTGTTCGATGAAATGCTTGTGTGAAATGTGGATTCTTAATTTTGGATAGATGGGTTTGGATTATTATGGTGTGATGATGTTATCTTGAAGAGTTATAGGGGTCTGGATTTTTAGAGTTTGATTATGTTGAACCGGGGTTGATAATTCTACGAATAAATAACACATAATAACATTGTGTTTAAAAGTATACCACAGTCGCTATTAGTATATGCCCCGAAAAATAAAGTTTTTAGATCCACCACTGTAGGGCTTCGTTTTAGAAAGGATTATCCCTTCCCGTTATTTTACATTCTTTTGATCATCATACTGTTGATGCATCTAAGACAAGTACCGATGCTGTCGAAGCATTGGCCTGGAAAATCCAAATTAAAACGTAAATTTGCTGTACATTTTGGTTGAGCCTTGTACGTGGAAAATATTTTAGTTTCAAGTTAGCAAAATACCAAGCTGAGAGGTAGTCTATATTCCCTTGGTCCCAGAATTTTTTATTGTTTTGATAGTCATTCTCATGACAATATCAGTTTCAACACAATGCATAGTGGAGGTTATTCCTATGAAATTTATCTACTGAGTTCTATTGTCTCATGTGGTGCACATATTAAACCATTTATGTTATTATTCGAAGGACCTAATTTTCTAGGTTTATATGAAAAAGGTTAAATGGGAGCAACATAATGTTGTCATGCATGTATTACTTGTATTTTATCAATGGAAGTTAGACCCACATTCACATAAATTCTAATATAAGCTAGGAAAATGCGGAGGAGAGGTAGTTCTCTTATATGAGGCAAAATATCTTGTGTTACATAGGAACTATTTAACCAAGATTAGGGGGCCTAGGTAGCATAGATTTCTCACTATTTTTAACATCCTTTGGTTTCCTCTTTGTGGATAAGATGTTTATGCTTAAGACTTATGGTTTATCTTGAAGTGAGAAAGCTCTAGGTATATCTGATCGATGGGGTAACTCGATGTTAATTTCTTGTTCGGCCTCATGTATGGTCGGTTGAGAATCTAGTGTAGATTCTTGTTTTTGTAGAGCGATTTCGGACTTAAATTGCTCGATCTTGATCCGGTTGGTGGTCCGAGAAGTGTCCTTGGTTTGGATTCAGTTTCGGTGTTGTTTTGAACACCTGTGCATGGTGCTAGTGCTACTGTTGTGCTTGACCATGCTATACGAAAATTGAATTGTGTGCTTTTTCAATTTTTTGTGTGATTGTTGTGGTCAATACGTGTTTAATGCTTGAGGTCGATTGTGAACTTGGAGTCTTGAACCTAGAAATGGAAACTCTTGGGTTAAGCATGTTTAGTTGCACAATCTTGAATCACATTGTGTTGGTAGAACATTGAATGCTTTGAGTCTAACCATGGATTAGATCTTGTATGTGAGAATTTGATTTTCTTGCATATTTTGGGTAACCTGAGTGAGATAAGTTAATTCTTATAAATGGCTAATAGAACTTGTGAGTTCTTCGAGATCTATATGTGTTTTTGTGTATTAGTCTCCATATTGATATATCTCATGTATTTCCCATTGTTATGTTTAAAGCATCGTGAATATGTCGTTACATATTACTTGAAATGATGAAAAGCTTGGTGTTTTAAGTGTTGAAACATGTCCTTTTCTAGCTGAATGTACCGCTACATATTGTTTTGGACTGTATGTTGCTGTCCATATTGTCGTATACAGATTGCGGGCTGTAAGATGCTGATGTACATGCCATCATGGACATTTACATGCTGGATTTTGCAGTACTGGAGTAATACTTGCTATTTCTGATGTGCAACTATTGTATGTTATGTACATACTGCAGATTATCTTATTAGCTGCTGAATTTTGTGCACTACTGAATTTGTTCCTGCTATAATATTGCAACTGCTATCTTTTGTGCAATATACTGTCATTTTAAGTTGTTGGGAAATATATGATATGTTTGAGTTATATGTGGGCTTGGTATTTAGCTTGTGTCTAGATACCTTATTTCGGTTACTGTCTTATGTTGAATACTCATGTTGGTCATTTGGATGACATACTATATGACCCTAGTGTTCACTTTATGAGGAGAAAAACATGGCACCGTGCCACAAGTTAAATATACTAGGGTGATAGCTAGCATTATGTTTTGATAAATAAGACAACACCTGTCCTATTATATCATATGTCAGTGGCAGATCTATTCTTACATACATGGATCCAAATAATGAATATTAGAGTACTCTAATTAAATTGTTGAGGTACTAGTGAAGTACTATGATTGGGGTCTACATTGTAATAGACTTTTGTTGTGTTGGGTGTCTGATATTAATGAAAGATATTCTACTAATTACAATGTATTTTGGTTCATTAGTTAGCTATGTTTTGTGACACTCCTCTGAAACCTGCATATTTTAGTTGTCCATAAACATTGAGTTGGCAGGTAGAAAAATAGAATGGCTTAGGAATGCATTGTGAGACATTCCATTGTGGGGGGTTGTAAGAGCACCCAAGAGTTTATGAGGTATGTTGTCAGATCATAATCTTTCCTGATTATTGCGTTTTTACCAATGTTTGCTAGTTATAGCTAGCGTATGAAAATTGATTATTATGAAAATATTCTTTTGGTGACTATCCAAAGACAATGTGAATAGCTTGATGATGCTAACACTTGCACTTGAGAGCCTTGCGGAGGTTGGGTTGACTTAACTTGAATTGTGAAAGGCACCTTGTAAATTATGGTCTCATGTAGCACTTCCTCTTGATGTCCCCAAAAGTTGATACAATATTGATAATATACGGATTACCCCTAATAATAATAATGCATGTACTTTAAGTACGGAGAGAATGGGTATATAGTCTTTTGTGACCTAAACCGGTTGTGATCCTCTTGATTTGAAATGGTAAGGTTTCACAATTATGATGATATGTGAAAATGACAAATTTGCGGTATATGATTTTCGTGCCAACTGTATATACGATATACATACTATGTGTGTACTATGTGAGTACTTGGGTGAAGATATGATTTTATTGATATGATATTTAGTCTACTATTGTGTTATACTAACTTTGTTGAAGTTGGCAGGCAATGGAGCTAGTTGTTTAACAGCTTGTTGCAGATACCTCAATGTAGGGGTGAGAGCAACTTGGCGATGGAGCTAGTTGCTTAATAGCTCGTTGTAGATACCTCAATGTGGGGGTAAGAACAACTCGTGATTGACGTTGGCAATGATCAACTCTCAAGTACTGCTTTGTTGCAATACAATGTGAAATGCCATGTATGATGGTTGAGCATGATGCTTTAACCTAACCCATGGTCCGTGACGGGTGATGTGGACACTACACACTTGATGGGTTTGGCAAGACGAGACCTATTCATCTCAGGCACAGGATCGTAAACGATTTACTCAAAAGAAAGTGATATCACTAGATTGTGTAAGGTCTGAAAAGAACCTTGTGGATCCATTGATTGAAAAAACATCGAGGGGGAGGGACTAAAGTCTATACATGAATAAACTGTGATGTATCCAACCTGGTCTTAACAGGTTCAATGTGAAAAGTCATAGTTTCATTCAAGAAATGCACTGTGTTTTATGTTGTCCCTCCCTATGGTGTGACAGTGAGGAGACGGGTCCATAACCATATGTTTGGTGGTGTAAGCGAGGCTTGCACTTGATGGACACTGTATGTATGTTACCGGGGGTGAGGTTGAGCTTTAGCTCTTAATGGACCCATATCCATATGTTTAGTGGTGTGCGGTAACACACACTTGATGGGATCCACCTATATAGGTGTGGGAGTCTGGCCTCTCCCTATGAAGGTTCAAGACTTGCCTTCTAGAGCGCTTATGAATATACAGGACGCGCATGGCCGATAAAATGTGCCGAACTACATGAGTTGTTGTTATGTTACCAAGAAGTAAGGTTGAGCTCTAGCTCTTAATGGACCCATAGCCATTTGTTTGGTAGTGTGCAGTAACACACACTTGATGGGATCCACCTATATAGGTGTGGGGGTGTGGCTGCTCCCTATGAAGGCTTAAGACTTGCTTTTTAGAGCGCCTATGAATATCAAGGAAGAGCGCATGGCCGATAAAACGTGCCAAACTGCAGGAGTTGCCAAGATATGGAGCTTGGTATGTGTCCGAGTGGAAGACTATACAACCCCTTGTGAGGTTCAAGACGAAAGTCACATTGCAAGATGTTGGTCCTAAACTTGGGTTACACTAGGTGACGATTCAAGTCGTGAGACATCGGCACTGAAAAACTGAACTCCCTTTGCCCAATATATCCTTCTTTGTTCTTTTCCACTTGTATCCTTTGTGGGGGATTGTTGGAAAAAAAAAATGATACAAGCTAACTTTTAGTTTTGTAAGGAAATTGTGTGGGTAATTTTTAACGGGTATATCTATTTTTTGGAAAATAAATTACCACCGTTTGACATTACTAGCCATTTTACTGTCATTAAAATTGTGGCCATTGGGAATTTATTAACAATATAGCTGTTGCAATTTATTACGTCCGTTATTTTACCGTTGTAATTGATTGCACCGATTTTATTACTTCAAACCATCCTCTACATTATCAATTAATATATATCCCTTGCATTTCCCTTCTCTCTCCAGTACAATTTCATTTCCCATTTCAATTTCTCTTTCTAGTTCTAGTTCTTCAATTACAGTACTCTTGTTCTTCTTCATCATCCCCTGTTTGCAAGCTCCTCTCCAAGGATTCATGTGGTAAACTTGCTCTAGACATCTCTTCGTCTCCCTTTGACTGCCTCATGTTTGAAAAAGAAGGTAGTTGTCCTTGATGTTCGCAGAAACGTTATCCCACGAGGCCCTTCACTGGTCTTTCCAAAAAAAAAGGGGGGGTTTTGTTCTATGGGTATTTTCTGTTCTATGGGAATTGCTGTAAAAGGGAAAATCGTGTCTTCCCTACTAAACTCGACTTTTCTCAATTGGGTGAAAACCTTTCTGAATCTTAATTCTTGGTGTCACTCTCTCGGTTTTTCTTTCTTCTTAAATTTTGGGCAAAGTTCAAGGCACTCCTACCCGGCAATTAACGAGTGCACGTTAAGAGTCGGATCGCGTTAATCTTGGAGGACGGCCGCCCGTTATACTATGTGCACCGGAGCAGCGGCGAAATCGTCTTTTAGGACAGTGGCATTTACCACGGCGTGGTATCATCGTTTTGTAAGATCTTTCTAATTGCTTTCTCTCTCTCTTTCGGTATTCTAACCATTCTCTCCTTTTTTTGGTATAATTTGATTACTGTGTTTAGGTATTTTTTGCTGATATGTCATACTGCAATTACGCTGCAAGTTTTACAGCAATTATTTACTGAAATTTTACAATATTTTCATAGTGTTTTCGCTGCGTTTTTTCCTGCAGCTTTGCTGTGTTTTTACTGGTTTTACTATTTATTTCTAACAACTGTGCTACTTGTGTGAGTTCCTTATCCCTTTTAATTTTCTGTCAAAATACATATATTGAAAATCCACAAAAAATTTAAGTTTCCTTAATTCGAGTATAAGCAAAATCCATGCATTTATTGCAAACCAAAATTGAATACACCAAAAGCATCACCCCTTTTCTTCAAAAGGGGTGTGTGGTCTAGAAATTAGACTCGCTCCCTAGTCGCGGCGAGTCCTATTTGTACATTTGCTTCAATTTGTATTTATGGTGACCACATTAACACACTTAATAGACAAATAAGGGAAACAAGAAGCACAAAGTCGAAAGCCCCATTATGTCCCGACTCCATCAAAGATGCACATAAGGAACATTATAACCAACACCAACTTTAGAGGCAGCGACTACCTATACCCCTTCAACAGCAAAAGAAGAGGATGTTGTACCTCTCATCACACAAGTCAGGAATACAAAGAAATATGACAGGATTTAGGAATAGTTATTATTCATCATGTGACCTTAGTCTCTATTTTTGTTAAGTGTTGTCCCTGGGATTTTATATCCTTTAACATTTCACATGTGTAAGTGTAGACCAGATCACTTGAGGAGGCAATGACTATAGGTTCCTCTCTCATCATTGATATTAAGGATTCTCCTTTCTAAAGTCGATCTCAGGCCTCTTTCCTTGTTTTGAACCAGCATATGTCAAAGTGCAAGAAGTTAAGCGCTATGTCACATCGATCATCGAAGAGGTGATAGGTCGCATCCAAGCTAGCCAACTCCCCTAGTAGAATTGACCAGGGTCTTCACCCATGCTCCCTTCCTATTATCTTGGTGAACAGAATAGTTCATAACGCATGCCCTAGAGGTTTTTATCGAAATTACAGCAGGATTGCCAAATGGTTAGAAACTTTCAGAGTTACTCTTTTGTTTCCTTTTGATCTCGTCTAGCCATTTTCATTGTTCGTGTCTCATGTTTCTATTGGAGAAACTTCAATCAAGGAAATGGCATTGGCAAAGAACATCGACAAAGCTGCGGTCTCAGAATGAGATATCCCTTCTATGCTTCTATCAAAAACATAGATGGTTTGAGCTATTCCAACCATTGTTGCCATTCTATGGATGAGATATTTTCACTCTTTTCTTCGCTTGGAACATATTGCTCTAAACAACCGGTGCTTACTCATCATCGCCTTTTAAGGAATCACCTTCATCCAATTTTTCTAATGAGATGCTTTCTCATTCAGGGCACACCAGGCTATTGAATGCCTGACACTTCAACAACTGGATCCTTAATCGTCCCCAAGGTCTATGAAGCTAAGTTCTCTATTCAAACAACATTTTCAAGACCTCTATCTGCCTAGTAATGGAAAATAGGCATTTTCCATGATAATAGAGCTTATAGAATTTTCATTTAGCGCAAAGAACTTGAGTCTACATTTTTAAGCATACTCGAGAGCTTGCCCTAGTATATGAACACAACCGAGTCTGCGAAGCAGAACCCATAACACTTAGATAGGATGTTTCTGCTACTTTCCTTGGGATGAAAGATCATAAAACCCTTCTTGTGGAGCTTCAAAACCTACAATATGATAGGAATTATTATGCTCCCCATCTCCAACTCATATTAGAGACCTTGAGTGGCCATTGATCAAAACTTTTGAGGAGTTTGCAACTCTGGAAGCTCATGACACAGCCACCTTAGCACAAATCAATGAACATGAATGGGCCGCACGTCCAAAAGGTGAGGAAAGTTTTTTCACCTTTTCAAGGTAAATAACTTTCTTTGGATACAAGACTCAAGAATATTGCAGCATATTTGATTAGCCTTGAGGGCTCTCTTGTGAAAGATTAGGTTTGTCTTTTTGACATTTAGCCGTGACTTCTATTTTGTACTTTGTGTTTCTCATGACATTTCTATCTTATGCAACGGTAAAAATAAACATTTGCACTAATATTGTCCCTTGTTGTCTTATTAATTCTGAAGAATCAATCCTTGATTTTGATCCTCTAGCCATTGATATTTAAATTAGGCTCATACGTCAGAGCACAAAATTTCAAAACTTCCTTGTTAGTGTGCCAATTGAAGGAACATAATTTTTTGAGAACCTGTCCTTAATGGCCCTTTGGTAAGTTTGACCATCAAATTCATAGAGTAAGTACGCATTCTCGCTAAAGGCCTCAATTACCATGAATGGCCCTTACCAATTAGGAGACCATTTCCAAAAGACTCTATCCTTCTACCCTATGAGTAGGTCGACTCTTTGAACCGGACCTCCAATATTAAACGACCTAAGTGTGACCCTTTTATTATAGGCCTTTGCAATCTCGTTGCTTTTATTTCTCAAGCTTTTGAAGAGCATCAATCCTTTGTCGATCAAAATCATTAAATTCATCAATCATGGCATATTTATACTTGAATCTATAGCCAAATATGTTAAGTGAGTATCATTGAAATTTGATGCGAGAAAGTTGTTTTTGCAATGTATAAAAAGGAACATACCCAGTGTCTCAAGGGCTCCCACCTACACAGGGTCTGGGGGGGCGGATGTACACGGCCTTCCCCCTTTAGGGTGTTAACCTGAAGAGAGGCTATTTTCTAGTGCCTCCAACCCGAGGGTAAGGACTTCCCAGGAGGTCACCCATCCTGATACTACTCTCGCCCAAGCACACTTAACTTCGGAGTTCTAATGGGATCTGGTGACGGTATGTTGGTGCCCTCTTTGGTTGTTTTTGCAATGTATGATTTTTTAAAAAAGAGGCAAATCAGGAACATAAAAAAAAGATATAAGGAACATTATAATACTTGTTTAAGTTATTTTTTTGTCATGAATATCTAATGGAATGGTGGCTCATTCATGTAATAGTAATGTGTGAATTCTTGAATAAACTAAGGATGGTTCCATGAGGTAAACATTGTTGCATGATCAGAAACCATTGCGTGAAAAGGAACCATCCTTAGTCTCCATGAGGTAAATCTTACATATGCAATTAAATATTTAACATGAGGAACAATATTTACTCCTCATGTATTTCAATAGGAACCATCCTTTGTTTCCTTCGAGACATGATTAGAAACATTCTGCCTCTAATACCTAACTAATGCAGGTCCAGTTGAAGCGAGATTACAGGAGGACTATCATAGGTTTCCTTTAATCAAAGTGCCAGAATGGGAGAGGATTAGAAGGGGGGATTGGTTAATTCATTTGTACCTAAGAAACAAAAATTACACAAGGGTGTAGTGAAATGAAGAAGCAACATTCCCGTACCCTAAGGGCTCCCCCCTAAGCAAGGTATGAGGGGATGGATGTACACAGCCTTTTCCCTTCAGGATGCTACCCTAAAGAGAGGCTGTTTTCTAGAGTCCCCAACCCGCGAGGGGCACAAAACAAGGGTGTAGTGAAATATCAATTTGATTTATTCAAAACCCAAAACTTGCTTGCTTTACAATGAGAATAAGACTTCCTATTTATACGACTAAAAATATAAATCTAAACTGACTAAAATTATATCTAGTTTCTGATTGGATAATTAGGAGATTCCTAAATAACTTATAATTTGAGACTCTTAAACTTTTAAATTGCCCAAACAACTATATTCCCAAATTGAAGGCCTGTTAAAGAACTTAAAAGAGTTAAAAATTAAAATCCTTAATGAAAAATACCTCTAGTTATTAGACTTCTACTCCTTAAATAAGTCTAATTAAATTCCTAGTTAGCTCATAATTGCATGAGACAAATTAATCATTTATTGCTGTTCAAACTCTTTAACTAGGAGTCAATTAGGAATTTAATTTGAGTTTCCTTTCTAGTTTGAAGTTTAATAGTTAGAGTTACTCTTGCGTTTGGGTTTTTAAGAGATTAAGTTAATTAAATACTCTTGTGTTTACGTTTGCGTTTGTGTTTGTGTTTGCATTTGGGTTTACATAATGTCTTTCAATTAAATCTAGATTTACTCATAGTTAGTTTAGAGATTTGGAAGCTTAAGTTGTTTAGAAGTCTCCAACTTGTCGAGTGAGAAGTTTAAATATAATTCTAATTAGTTTGAGGAGTGGGTTTCTATTTTATAAATCGAGGTCTCATTATAAAGGAATTAAGTTTTGAGTTTAACTAATTGAGACTAAATTTGATTTCCCCTTGTCTTATCTAGGTTCATAAGGTTGAAATACTTTTGCAACTGTATTGAAGAAAGGTTGTAAGATCATCCTCCTTCGATCTTACCTTTGTTGCGCCCTACATCAACAGATCCATCTAGTCCAATTTTTTAGCAGATGTGTTCAAATTGGTTAATATTGATACAAGTGAACAAAATCTATTTCAACCAATTAGCAAGCCATCACTCAATAATAAACACTAACTAAGTTTGGCTTAAAACTCAATGCAGTTTACATTTTATTATCTAACTAATAACATCATAATGGCACGATGGTAGAATCTGAGATCGAAAAGTGATAAACTTCTAGAGAATAAAATATGTCTGACCCTATTTCACAATCTTGACACTAGTATCAACAAAAACAAAATACACCAGGTAATTAGCCATCTCTAAGTTCTTTTCAGCTGGTATCGTGGGAAACAAAAAGAAGACTTTATGTTTTATTGTAAAGTGAAAATGTGCGGGCACTAAACGTGCAAACGCATCTACCAATTTTAGTGTTCGCGGGCAGCAGCAGCCTAACCCCACAACCACGTGGTTTATTTTCCTTGTATCTGCCCGTCCATGCAATAAAGTTACCTACCCAACCCCCCATCCCTTATATATACCTCCCCCCACCATTTACCCTTTGCTCAACACTTGACACCTTCAACTAATATTCTCTCTTTCCCCATTACTCAGTTCCTGAATATTTTTCCTAACGAGATATGGCAACCTCAGTTCAAGAGATCCGTGAGTCCCAACGGGCCAGTGGACCAGCAACAATCCTGGCCATTGGGACCGCTAACCCGCCTAATGTTATGTACCAGGCGGATTACCCGGACTTCTACTTCAGGATCACCAAAAGCGAGCATATGGCTGAGTTGAAGGAGAAGTTCAAGCGCATGTGTATGTTTGATTTCTTAATTCGATCTTTTCTTTTCTTTAAGAATTGTTAAGGATTTTATGTGTGAATCTATTAAGAATACCGCATTGGAGTGATGAAGGATTAATGATTAATATATAAGCCGAGTAAGCTAGTCCCAGTTCTAGTAAAAATCTTACATTGGATTGGTTTAAAGATCAATATGTAAGACGAGTAAGTTAGTCTTAATACCAATTAGTTTTTAAATAAAAGCTCAGTTGCGCTTAAACTTCATATACGCCCGCTCCACCCTGCTCCCAGTGTTAGAGTAGAGTAATGATCTTATGCTTTTGTTTGACACACCGTATCCTAGTAAAGAGGATGCATTTGAGTTTGATACTCCGAAGGCCTCTCTAGTAATATTTAGTCCAATTGGACATAATTCCCGATTGTACCGTAGAAGACAATTGGTGCAATTAAAGAATACTCACATTGGGAAGACTGTGTTAAGAACTCCATATATGAGTTTAAGTAGAATCTCATATAGGAGTTGTGAGAGAGAAAATATTATTATATAAACCTAATAAGCAACCTCACCTAATGCTAATTAGTTTTATAATAGAACACCACTTAGACTTATATGTGAACTTTATACATGCCAATTTAGTGACTAAAGCCCAGTGAAATTTAATGAGGACTGGCTATGCCTGAGTATATTTGAATGCTAGGTAAGGTTTTAACCGGATGTCATATGTGTGTATATATATATATTTTAATTTGTAGAAGTATTATTTTATTCATTAAGTATTGATTCCTAGAAATTAATAAAAAACGATTGAATCAGTTGAAGTTCAGCAGGATTTGCCATTTTGTTTTCTAGTTATGACCTCTTTTTTTTTTATGTAGTTTCAATACCTTTAACATGAATCCTCAACATTACAGAGAGAATAGACAAAATATTATTTGACTACTTTGGATTCTTCTTCAGGAATATCGAGGTCAATATTATAAAGCAAGTTGGACTATTCATGAGTTGAGATATACTTCATGGATTTTGAGATATTATGGGCAGTAATCTTGTTGGTTTATATGTTGTAGACGATCTAATAGAGTAACAAATAACACAAACAATTAGTTTAATTTGCTAAAAGGTATATAAATAGTCCAGGGGTTAAGTTCAATCCCCAGTTGGGTTATGTCAAAATCTTTTTCTTCTTTTCATGAAAGCAAGTGATATTATACATGGAAACCACTTTACATGGCTAAAATATACATAATACTCACAGAAATAAAAAAAAGTGAAGGTTTACCTCAAAGATCTATGTATATTGCTTATTATGTCAATTTAGCTCATGTGTTTTTAATTGTCACAATTTAATGTCCTTCTTTAATTTATATTGCATATCAAATTAAAGTTAAGTTAATAATGTAATTTTTAATCGTGTAATCACATTTGATGCAAGTAACCCCACAAATCCATATATTTACTCAATTTAACACAACCCATGTGCGAACCATCAAAAATTTCATGAACATTTAACATAAATTTTAGTATAAGGACCAAATTGGCACAATCGCACAAGTATACGACTGAATTGATGTGATAATAAGGATTGAATTAACACAATGAGTAAAATACCTGAATCCTCGACATTAGTAATCCCAAAATTTACTACGAAAGCTTGGACAAAGCATTTTGAATTCTGGAAGAACATTAATAAAGGAGCCATTTCGTTATGTTTGCGCCCAGCAGATTTCCAATTATTTCTCAAAGTCAAACGTCAGAAGAAGGATTGACTGGTTGTTAGCTAGCAAGCAAGCGTGGCCACCTATTAAACATATGTTTAACTAACTTGCTTGGTTCAGCAACGGATACTAAAATCTATTAGAGTACATCCATCAACTTATCTGATTAAGAAATTAAGTATCCAAACCCTTTTCAGGATGTCTTGCTTCCAGGACGGCAAGATCTTCAGGTTGAAGGTCCCCAGAAACGGCCGCTCTTCCACTCGGAAGGGGTAAGGCTGCGTACATCCACCCCCCATACCCTACTTTTCAGGAGCCCGTGAGGCACTGGGAATGTTGTTGTTGTTGTTGTTATGAATCAATTACTTCGAAACAGGGTCCCTTCATTTATTAGACATCTTATCTGATTGGTTATAGGTGACAAGTCCATGATCAACAAACGGTACATGTACCTGAACGAAGAGATCCTGAAAGAGAATCAAAACATGTGCGAGTACATGGGTTCCTCCCTTGACACCCGCCAAGACATGGTGGTGGTCGAGGTTCCTCGGCTTGGCAAGGAGGCAGCTGCCCGAGCAATCAAAGAGTGGGGTCAGCCCAAGTCTAAGATTACCCACGTCATCTTTTGTACCACTTCTGGTGTCGACATGCCCGGCGCCGATTACCAGCTCACCAAACTCCTCGGTCTCCGTCCCTCTGTTCGCCGCTTCATGCTCTACCAGCAGGGATGCTTTGCTGGTGGCACGGTCCTCCGACTTGCCAAAGACCTCGCAGAGAATAACATGGGTGCCCGTGTCCTTGTTGTTTGTTCCGAAATCACTGCCATATGCTTTCGTGGCCCCACCGAGACCCACTTAGACTCCATGGTGGGTCAAGCCTTGTTTGGTGATGGTGCTGCAGCAGTCATCGTGGGCGCAGATCCTGATTTATCTATTGAGCGGCCAATCTTCCAACTGGTCTGGACTGCCCAGACCTTACTGCCCGACTCTGAAGGGGCAATAGATGGGCACCTCCGTCAAGTGGGTTTGACATTTCACTTACTAAAGGATGTTCCCGGGTTAATATCCAAGAACATTAACAAGGCCTTAGTGGAGGCATTCAACCCAATAGGAATAAATGACTGGAATTCAATCTTCTGGGTGGCACATCCAGGAGGACCAGCAATTCTGGATCAGGTGGAGGCTAAATTAGGCTTAAAAGAGGAGAAACTCAAGGCAACTAGGAATGTGTTAAATGATTATGGTAACATGTCAAGTGCATGTGTATTGTTTATTTTGGATGAGATGAGAAAGAAATCAATGGAAGAAGGGAAGGCAACCACTGGTGAAGGGTTAAACTGGGGGGTGCTATTTGGGTTTGGGCCAGGTCTCACCGTCGAGACAGTGGTGCTGCATAGTGTGCCTTTGAACAACTAAGGAAGAACAGCTTACTGAAGAAGATAAGTGAAAGATAATAATGATGTAATTTTCTTTTATTGTTGTTCTTTAAATTTTTATGTTTCCTGGTTAATATATGCCTAGTAACCAAGTGAACAACACTGATGTAAGTGTTGTTCGCTTGTGTAAGGTTATATGTGATGTTAGTTATTGATTTTTATATTTTAGTTTGAGATATATTGGTCTAAACTTTACTTATGTTGCTCAAATTCTTTATTTACCTGAGGGTATATGTGAGATAACGTACAACACAAACATGAAATCCGCAATGAAAATTAGGAGAGAAATGTCAAGATATATAACTTAGGACATATAATTTAACGTTTTAACGAAGTTTAAACCATTCAAAAAGTTTAACTTGTCTAAGCATTAACGATTATCCGAAGTCAATTTTTCCCAAATAGCAACAAGCAAAAAGAAATTACCAAGCACAAGCATATTAAGAAGTTGGATTGTGTTAATGTCCTAGTGGCCGGGATTCCCAAGAAATTGGATCTAGGACATAAAGACGACGACGTCAGGCTAAAATTTGGAGGAGACCAACAAATAAAGTCATGCCCAACTCAAGTATAAGCTCGAAATGAACATCGAATCAATCTAGACATGTACACATTATAGGCCCACACCAAGCCCAAACGTACAACTTCATTCGAAAAGCCCATAAAATAATTGCAATGGCTTAGAACCCCCTTTGTCTTTTGTAAGGTTTTTATCCTGAAAATAGAGGATTCTTAGGCCTTATTTAAGACCACCAAAATGAGGAAAAATGTTGGGGTCTAGACACCTAAACCCAATTCGAATCAACCACTCAAGCCAATATTAATGACCGATATAAATCACAGGGCACACCAATATCACCAAATATCAACGACGAAATAAATATGCGGAAATTAAATCAACACCAGATATAACGTGGAAAACCCTCCAGAGTAGAGGGAAAAACCATGGGGCAAACTGACAGCAAAATCTACTATAGAAAATAGCAATTACAACGTTTATGGTTTCAAGATGTTTGCCCTAACTTGAAACCTACAAGCAAATTAAGCGATACAAGGATTACTTCCCCAGGCCCGAGAACAATTGATTCTCCCGATCAATTAACTCCAATCAATGCCTAGAAGCGCAGCTCCAAATTACTTCAAGATCGAAACCCGATCTCTACCGATAAATATTGAAATTTCCGAACGAAACCACAGCCGTTCTCATTGTGTAGCCGCCACCCCCTTTTTTTTCCCTAGGTTGTGTCTCCCCTTTTTTTTTTCATTGGTGCGCGTATCTCAATATTTCTCACATATATTATATATATATATATATATATATATATATATATGTATGTATACACCCTAATTCTTATTTAAATGGGCCATAAAAAAATATGGGCCGGACCATGGTACATATTATGTACCCCACAAATCTCCCCCTTCAGCCCACCACGAGGAGGTGAAAACTCCACATCAAGCTATTTGGAGTCCATACTGGCCATCCTAGTGCACAACTCCACTTTGCCACTAGGAACCACCTTGGTCAACATATCAGCCATGTTCTTATCAGTGTGAATCGTCTTCAACATGATCAGCTTTTCTTCAATAACAGAACGCAACCAATGATATCTCACATCAATATGCTTCGTGCGGGCATGGTACATAGAATTCTTACTCAGGTCCATCGTACTTTGACTGTCACAGAATACCACATACTCTTTCTGTTTCAGACCCAACTCTTGAAGAAACCTCTTCATCCACAACATTTCCTTCCCTGCTTCAACAGTAGCAATATATTCAGCTTCAGTAGTGGAGAGAGCAACACACTTCTGCAATATGAATTGCCAAGACACAGCTTCCCCTGCAAAAGTGAACAAATACCCCGAAGTAGATTTCCTACTGTCAAGACATTCTGCCATATCAGAATTAGTATACCCTTCAAGAATCGGTCCCGAGCCTCCAAAACTCAAACACTGTTTTGAAGTACCCCACAAATATCTAAAGATCTATTTCACTGCTTCCCAATGAGCTTTCCCTATATTTGACACAAACCTGCTCACATCACCTATAGCATGAGCAATATCTGGCCTAATGCAAACCATAACATACATCAAAGACCCACAGCAGAGGAGTAAGGAATAGTTGACATATCTTCTTTCTCTTTCTCGGTCATAGGACAAGATCGTTTACTCAATTTAAGGTGTGAGGGTATGCTAACTGGTTTAGCACTCTTCATGTTGAATCTTTCAAGCACCCGTTCGACATACTTTTCTTGTGATAACCACAACTTTCCAGCCTCTCTATCACGGGTAATCTCCATACTCAAAATATGCTTCGTTGGACCCAAATCTTTCATTTCAAAAGACTTTGACAACTCCTCTTTGAGCCTTCGAATCATATCTGCATCTTGACCAACAATTAGCATGTCATCAACATAAAGCAGTAAGATAATGACATTACCTCCAGTGAATTTCCTTATGTACACACAATGATCTGTAGCTATTTTCTTGTACCCTTGACCCACCATAAATGAGTCAAATTTCTTGTACCACTGTCTCGGAGCCTGTTTTAAGCGATACAAGTTCTTCTTCAATCTGCAAACCAAGTGCTCTTTACCTTGAACCTCATATCCTTCAGGCTGGTTCATGTAGATCTTCTCTTGCAAGTCACCATGGAGAAATGCAGTCTTCACATCTAACTGTTCAAGCTCGAGATTCATACTAGCTTCCATACCTAGTACCACTCGAATGGAACTCATCTTCACAACTGGAGCAAAGATCTCATTAAAATCAATCCCTTTCTTCCAGTTGAATCCTTTCACCACCAATCGAGCTTTATATTTCACAATTTGATCACCATTCTTTTTCAACTTGAAACACCCACTTATTCTGAAGTGCTTTTCTACCTTTAGGAAGATCAACCAGCTCATAGGTTCCATTCTTCTCTAAAGAATTCATCTCCTCATCCATGACTTTGACCCAGTTATCCTTGTCTTCATGAGTTTGCACTTCTTGGTAGCTCCCTGGCTCCCCCTCATTCTCTCTATCAGATCTTCTCAACTGAGGCTCAGCAGTCACTAGTTCGGAGCCTGGCTCCCCCTGCTCAACACCATCTGTACCTAGATCGTCATCAGCTGCAACTGGATCAGTGTCATTCTCGAGTTCTGTCACATCATAAACCTGCTCTTCATCTGTGGCACCTGATGAAGATTAAATCGGTGTAATATCAGCAATACCACTGGGAGCACATGTAGTCTTCTCTAACTTGTCAAAATCAGCCATATTCTCGTGTTCATGAAACACGACGTCTCTGCTTCTCATGGACCTTTTCTTCACGGGGTCCCATAATCTGTAACCGAACTCCTCATCACCATATCCTACAAGCATGCACGGAGTGGCTTTACTGTCAAGCTTGGATCTCTGTTCCTTTGGCACATGCATTAAGGCTTTGCATCCAAACACCTTAAAATGAGAATAAGAAACATCTTTCCTTGTCCACACTCGCTCTGGAATGTCAAAATTCAAAGGAACTGATGGACCTCTGTTGATAATGTACACATCAGTATTCACGGCTTCACCCCAAAATGCCTTAGGCAGCTTCGACATTCTGAGTAAACTTCTGGTTTTCTCCACAATGGTTCTATTCATCCTTTTTGCGACACCATTGTGCTGAGGAGTACCTGTTTCTGTTCTTTCTTGGCGAATCCCATGCTTCTTACAGTACCTTCTGAAATCTCGGTTGACGTACTCTCTCCCATTGTCAGACACTACAGCAAAATCCCTGTCTGTCTCTCTACCATGGTGTGAAACTGCTGAAAGACTTCAAATACCTGGCTTTTGGATCTCAACAAAAATACCCAAGTTTTTCGTGAAGCATCATCTATAAAAGTAACAAATATCGATTTCCTTCTAAAGACTCCACCTCTATAGGACCACATACATCAGAATGTATTAATTCAAGCTTGTTTTGTTTTCGTTTTAACTTTTTACCAAAACTAACTCTATGTTGCTTACCTAACAAATAGTCATCACAAGGATTTAGTGACTTACCTTCAAGTGAAAGGATGAGGGACTTTTTAGCCAATATCTGCAGTCCTTTCTCACTGGCATGAGCTAGTTGTTTGTGCCACAAATTTGGTGAAGTATTATCCTCCACTGCGTTCAATTCACCACCACACACTGTCACACGTGTCTTGTATAATGAACAACAAAGCTGTCCTCTGGCTACTATCAGTGACCCCTTGGTAAGCTTTCATTTTCCATCACCCAGATGATGTGTATAACCTTCTTTGTCTAGAACATTCACAAAAATCAGATTAAGGCGCAATTCAGGAATATGTCGCACATTTTTTCAGAGTAACAGTGCAACCAGTACTAGTCTGTATACGGATATCCCCAATCCCAATGATCTTAGCAACACTACTGTTGCCCATTTTCACAGTACCAAAGTCACCAGCTTTGTACGTAGAAAAATATTCTCTCTTGGGTACACAATGATAAGAAGCACCAGAATCCACAATCCACTCAACATCAGGATCACTTATATGATTGCACTTTCCTTGAGCACAAAGCAATGTTTCTTGGTGGTCACTCATCATCTGTCACCGCAGCTACAGTCTTTTTATTATCTGCCTTATTCTGACTCGTTTCACCTTTCTGTTCTTTCTTGAAAAGAAAACAATTTCTTTTCAAGTGTCCAGTTTAATGACAATGCCAGCACTCTGGTCTATCTCCCTTGGATTTAGATCTGCCTCTTGACTTACCACGCCCCTTAGGCCTGCTACTCTTCCTTCTGCCTCGGTTCTCGGTAATAAGTGCTTGTGCAGAATCAGTACCCATCTCTTTTCTTCTCATCTCCTCATTGAACAAACAATCTTTTACGGTACTCAAATCCAATTTTCCATCAGGAGCTGAGTTACTAACAGTTACCACCAAGGTCTCCCAACTGTCAGGTAGAGAACTCAAAAGAAACAAAGCCTAGAACTCATCATCTAGAGTAATTTTCATAACAGTCAACTGGTTAATAACATCCTGAAATTCATTCAAGTGTTCGGCCATTGATCGTCCCTCTTTCAATTTCAAGTTGACTAACTTCTTAATCAGAAAAGCTTTATTTCGTGGGGTCTTTCTCTGATACCGACTCTCTAAAATTTTCCATAATGACTCGACATTAGTCTCTTGTAATATATGGCATAAAGCACTAAAATCTACCCACTGTCTAATTGTCCCAATAGTTTTTCTATTCAGTTTCCCCCATTCTTTATCTCACATTTTTTTCGGCCTATCACTATCACCCTCAATTGGATCATGTAAATCTTTAAAATAAAGTAGGTCCTCCATTATTGGCTTCCAAATTGAATAATTTTCTCCGGTCAATTTTATCGTACTACTAGTACCGTCCATTATTATTTGCCCTAATAATGAACCCTAGCTCTGATACTACTTTGTTGGGGTCTAGACACCTGAGCCCAATTCAAATTGACTACTCAAGCCAATATTAATAACCGATATAAATCACAGGGCACACCAATAACACCAAATATCAACGACGAAATAAATATGCGGAAATTAAATCAACACCAAATATAACGTAGAAAATCCTCTAGAGTAGAGTGAAAAACTACGGGGCAAACCGACAGCAAAATCCACTATAGAAAATAACAATTACAATGTTTATGGTTTCAAGATGTTTGCCCTAGCTTGAAACCTACAAGCAAATTGAGCGATACAAGGATTACCTCCCCATACCCGAGAGCAATTGATTCTCCCTATCAATTAACTCCAATCAATGCCTAGAAGAGCCGCTCCAAATTACTTCAAGATCGAAACCCAATCTCTACCGACAAATATTGAAATTTCCGAACGAAACCACCGCAGTTCTCGTTGTGTGGCCGCCACCCCCTTTTTTCCCTTGGTTGTATCTCCCCTTTTTTTTTCAATGCTGCACGTATCTCAATATTTCTCACATATATATCATATACATATATATATATATATATAACCCTAATTGTTATTTAAACGGGTCATACAAAAATATGGGCTGGACCATGGTATATATTATGTACCCCATAAAAAAAAAAAAAAAGTAGACTTCTAAAACTCATATGGTGTTCTCTCAACCAATCCTTAAAACCAAAAGAAATCCTTGAACTTGGAGATCAATCCTGGTGCTCTATATTTAAGTACTAGCTACCTGACTAAGAACAAGTCTCATGATATACAAAATTCAGTTAGTTACAGAGCTAAGCCTGTGGAAATTGAATTAGGGAACAGTTTGCGTATTCACACTTGATATACATATATAAGATTACACCCCTAATTTTTCTTAAAAAAAATTAATATTTTGTATTAGAATTTCATTTTATTCGAAAAACTTTGCATATTAGTCCATTGTTACCTATTGATTTTAAAAGACAACCTTAATTAATATGAGTTAGATAAATAAAAAATATAGGACTTTAATTTGATACAAGTCAACCCATACTGAGCATAGCCAAAGTGGGAGACGAACCTAACTTTAAGCCCAAACATCCAATTACCAAACCGGGGTCCAAAGGTCCACTTGATGAATTTTCAGAGAGCAAAATGCCTTCCAGTTTTATTCCATCAAAAATACCCACTCTCATATTTAACCATAAATACCCAACTTTCCAAGATACTCCACCCCCTTCTTCCCTAAAAAAAGCCCTCAAAATCCTCCATGGTTGCTCTCCTTCGTCAAAGACAAATCTTGCGCAACGGCTATAATAAAGATGTTTCATTTTAGTACCAGGTTTCCAATTTTGCTATTTGTTTCCAATTTTCATTGCATTTCGTTTACCTTTTGCTGCTTATTGTGTTTTTGCTTAGCAAGTGAACGCAGTCGTATCAAGTAATACGGAGTGAGTATAGTATTATTCCCACGAGAATTGATTATTGAGTGACTACTGAAATTAGTAGTTTTAACGTTATTTGAAAGACCGAAATTTGTAATTTTTGATATCTAACAAATAAAATGAAAAGAACTAAAGATGTTTACTGATTTTTTCGAAAAGTAAACTGATTTTTAGATGAGTTTATTGATCTAATAAGATCCAGGGCATCCGATTTTACCTAATTGTATTAATATGCCGTTCTATTCTCGATATTCAAATTGTTATTACATGTTAATGGTCAAAAAGCCCAATTTATTAAATATTCTCTCTCGACATTTAGCATAATCTTTTACATATTAACTCATCAATCTCTTGTATGAATTTAAATAAGAAACGAGTCTTGAAGATCCATGGTATTCATTTAAGACCACACAAATCGCATTAATCTATCGCTAGCATTCACTCAATTTGTGGTGTTTATCACTTTAGCAATCATTATAAATCTCCGCATCTTTAGCTATAAGTCCTCTTGGTTATAGCCTTTAGATACTAACCTTGCCTTGTTTTTTACCATGTTGCCTTCCTCATATTTCTTGTTGCGGTAGACCCACATGGTACTGATGATTTGATGATCTTGGGGTCAATCCACAAGTCCTCATACATCGCTTCTCTTAAATTGATTTAGCTCTTCTTCCATTGACATTGTCCAATTTGCGTCATTAAGAACTTCTTCTATGTTTTTGGGTTCTTCAAGAGAGATGAATGCAACTAGATGACAATATTCGGTTAATGCATGCCTTGTTCTTACACCTTGGGAGGGATCACCAATGATTTGACTAAGCGGGTGATCCTTCAAGGATTTCCAATCTTTTGGTAAGTCTTCCTCTTTGGATTTTAGATTTTGGTCACCTCCTTTGGGTTCATCTGTTGGAGTTTTGAGTTTATCTTTTTCTTGCTCCTCGGATGAGGGCCTGATGTTTATTGGTTTGATTATTATATCATCATCATCATAAGGAGTTCTACAGGATAATGCATTAGTTTCATCAAAAACCACATGTATAGACTCTTCTACAACCTTTGTCTTTTTATTATAGAGTCTATATGCTTTGCTAGTTAGGGAATATCCAATAAAAATACATTCATCTACTCGTGTATCAAATTTACCGAGATTTGTTTTACCATTGTTGTGAATAAAGCATTTGCACTAAAAAGGTTTGAAATATGCAATGTTTGGTTTTCTACTTTTACAAAGTTCATAGGGTGTTTTCTTCAAAATTGACCTTATTAAAGCTCGATTTAAGATGAGGCAAGCAGTGTTAATGGCTTCAGCCCAAAATGATTTTGGCAAATTATTTTAACCAATCATGATTTTTCCATCTCTTCAAGAGTTCTATTTTTGCTTTCAAGCACTTCATTTTGTTGAAAAATTCTAGGTGTCGAAAAATTATAGTCAATGCCAAAGTAATCACAATAATTCTCAAAGTCATCATTTTCAAATTCCCTTCCATGATCACTACTAACCGAAATAATTTTCAAATCTTTTTCATTTTGCACCTTTTTGCAAAATTTTTCAAAATTATCAAATGCTTCACTCTTATGAGAAAGGAATGAGTAATCATCAAAAATTGTAAGTCTATATCACTTTCCACCAAGGTTTAAATGACGAGTAGGACCAACAAGTCTATATGTTAAGAGTTCAAGATGCCTTGATATTGAAACTACATTTTTGGATTTGAATGAAGATCTAGTTTGTTTGCCTTATTGACATGCATCATAAATATAATCTTTTTTAAATTTTAGCTTTGGTAATCCTCTAACAAGATTATTTTTGAAAGTTTTGAAATCAAGTCCATAGTAGCATGTCCAAATTTTCTATGTCAAATCCAAAGGTTCTTTTCATCCAAGACACTAAAACACTTTAATGAATCTACAAAATCAAGATCAATCATATCGACATTTTCACATCATAGACCAATAAGCAAAATTTCATTTGTTTTGCCGTCTTTAACTATGCATCTAGATGATTTAAAGTTCACAAAATAGCCTTTATCACATAGCTGACTAATGCTTAGAAGATTATGCTTAAGACCTTCGACAAGTAAGACATCTTCAATGCAAAGAGAAGAGTTCGAAGCAATGTTACCAATACCAATTATTTTTCCTTTCTTGTTGTCGCCTAAAGTGACATTTTCTTTTCTTGGCATCAGTGAACTTAGATTTATCTCCGGTCATATGTCTTGAGCAATCACTATCTGAGTACCACTTTTGGTTTTTGCTTTTAATTTTCATACACACCTATCATAATTCAAACGCTTTTAGGTACCTAAATTTTCTTGGGTCCTTTGTTGTTGTTTTTTTATTTTATTTTATATTAAGTGGTTGAGATCCTTTTGGGACCCAAACTATCTTTGTCTTTCTCAAATTCTTTTTGAAAGGACATTGATACACGATATGCCCATGGTCCCCACAATAGTTGCATCTTATAGAGTTCGTTGAAGGTGAAGAAGGCTTTTACAAAAAGAACATTCAAAATTTTCTTTTGAGTATTTCCATTATAACCGATTTTTCTTTGTTGTAGACCTGTTTTTGAGATAAAATTTTGTCAAGTCTTTCTTACCTTTTGAAAAATTTGTTTGAGATTTTTGAAAGTTCTCCCATTCTTTCTTTTAATGACTCATTCTCCTTTAAAAATGATTCGTCTTCCTTGGATTTTCCTCTTTCATTTTTTTTTAAAATATGAAGCATTTTTTTCCTAGGGTTGTTTTTCATTAGTTAGTTTTATGATTTCATCATTTAAAGGCTCGTTGTTTTTCTTTAGTGATTCATTTTCAAGTTCAAGCAATAAATGTTGTTTTCAATCTTTTTCTAAACCTGTCTTTTCAAAATCTTTTATGAAAGCATTGTGTCATTTTTTTAATTTTTTATATTTCTCATACAAATCATGAAAACCAACAATAAGTTCATCATAGGATAGATCGGTTACCTCATCTTATTCAATGCTATTGTCGTTAATGGCTATGAGATAAAAGTGAGCTACTTCGCCTTCACTTTCTTCATTAGAATCATCGTCGCTATCTCTGCAAGCCGCAAATGCTTTCTTGCGTTCTTCCTTTTTGTCATTCTTTTTGAATTTGTTGAAGGAATTCTTATTTTTTAGCTTGGGGAAATCTCTCTTAAGATGTTTGATTTCTCTACCCTCATAGCAAGTTGATTCATCTTTAGAAGAAGATGAACCTTTTTTAAAATTTTTCTTAAACCTTTTCTTTTCAAGACGTTTGTAAATCTTTTTTGCCAACACAACAACTTCATCATCACTTTCCTCACTTTCGTCACTTAAAGATGATTTAAATGCCATATCTTTACTTTTCTTTTGTTTTTCTTCTTCCTTGAATTCTTCCATGTCAATCTCATGGGTTATGAGATTTTCAATTAGTTGATCAAGTTTATATGTGGAGAGATTATGAGCTTCTCGAATAGTAGTAACCTTGCCTTGCCATGAAATAGGAAGACATCTAAGGATTTTACTAACTTGCCCATCATTTGACTATATTTTTCCAAATGCTTGGAGTTTGTCGGCAATGTCGGAAAATCTAGTGCACATTTCTTTTATTGATTCCTTCGGTTTCATTTTTAAAAGCTCGTAGGATTTTACCAACATGTTTATTTTTGAAGACTTTACTTGATCTGTATCTTCATAGGTGGCCTCTAACTTGTCCCAAATATCTTTTTCCAATTGACATCCTGACACATGATTAAAGACATTTGGGGCAATAGCACACAATAGTTGATAATGAGCTTTTGAATTTTTTGTAAGTTTTTCTTTATCATCTTGCATAAGTTCATTTTCCTCATTTTCAATAGTTTTCTCACTTTGTTTCTTTCAAGGTACATAATCACCATTTTTTGTTATAAGCCATAAACCAAAATTAATGGATGTAATATAAAGTCTCATTCTTAGCTTTCAATAGGGGAAATTTTTCCCATCACGAAGAGGAGGCTTGTTAGTTGATTGACCATTGGCTAAGATAGGAGTGAATGTTGCCATAGGATCACTCTAAGGTAGCTAGACCTTTAAAAAAAAAAAAAAAGGAGTACTAGCTCTGATATCAATTGAAGGTCCAAAGAGCAACCTAAGAGGGGGTGAATTAGGTTCTTTCATGTTAAATGAAAAATTAAATTTAATAAACTAAAAATTAAATTAAAATTTAGACAATGAATATGAAATGAAAAAGATAAAGGCAAGAATAAAAACGATGCATAAAGATTTTTGAAGTGGTTCACTTCCAAACCGAAAGCTAGTCCACTTCTCAAGTGACCACTCTTCGTCATTTGTGCCTTTGACTAAGCTTGATAATCGTTTTTAAAAAAAGACTCATGGTGTCGGGTACTGGTGGGCTTGTGTGTTGATGATGGGCTTGTGTTGATGCAGGTTTGGAGGTGAAGATGACGTTGACAGTGCGGGTCGAGCTTACACATTCTTGTTCCAAATCTCGATTGACTTAATTTAATTATTTACGTATCGAATTTGTCTTATTTGCACCAAATTTGACAATTTTCGGAACTTTAATCTTCGAACCTATAAAACATAAAAATTGCCAAAATGAATATATAACTATAATTAAACAGGTGCAAAATAATTGAAATAGCAATTAAAAGATGTGTAAATATGAGATGCATCAACACCTCCACACCAAGTTTCACCAAGTTTTCTGAGATTAACACTTACATTAGAATTCAAAACAGGATTTAGTCATCTAGAGAATTCTCCAATTCCATGAATTCAAATGATTAAACTTCAAACCTCATCACAGAATTTTATTAACCCCGTATCAACTAATGGAAACTGCTCAAGCAATTTAAGCACACACGTGAACGTGAATGGGATCTCATGCCATAGAATCTCTACAAATTCTCGCATCCAACCAAATATACTAAGATTTTGTACACCTACACCATTAAATCACCTAAGTGGCATATGAGTGACAACTTTACAATATTTTGACATCGATATAACACAAAAGAAGAACAACTTTATCATGAATGTGCATCAATTTTCACTTTCTGCTTTTTTTTTGCCTTTTTTTTAAAAACTTTGGAGGAAACTTTTTTTTTTTTTTTTCTTTCTTTTGTTTTTCCTTTTTTTTTTTTTTTTTTTTTCTTTTCCTCTTTCTTTTTTGTCCATTTCTTGGACTTTTTGGATAACAAGTACTTCAACATTACAATTAACATTGATCAATAAGTACTTCACATAACATCAAGAGACAAGGAATAGGATAAACCAATAAGGTAAGCCTGCAAAACTCAAGATATATAAGATTGTTTACTCAAATTTTTTAGATTTTCCCCAACACGAAAGTCCTGTGCCTAGTGAATATGTGAGCAGCATGAGTAGAGTCCATTAATATCAACAATGATCAACAATACTCACTAATGAGTATAAAGTAGAATCATTTAATTTCATGGAATTGAGAGAATGAAATAAACAACTAATCCTACTATCATCCAACATATGCGTCGAACAAGGAAAACTTTGCTAAACGGTTATAATGCACACTCAAAATGCACAAAAAGATGTTCAAAATTTTAAAACTTCGACCAAAAAATGAGCAAACGCAAATGAGCCTCACCCCGACACCTAAATCATGCATTGTCCTCAATGCGACAACATTAATTATTAAAGCACAAGAAATAGGTGAGATGGAGCAATACAACCTGACAAGGCAATGTGAACATTTATATATGACTCCTTCAACCAGGGACAAGAACCTGAAAAGAGAGAAAACAAGCCTCTAAGAAACTAATTAGTTCAAAATCTAAACTAAAAGAAGAATTAAAAAAACATAGGCTGCCTCCTAGGAGTGCTAAGTTTGACACCTTCAGGCAGGTGCAATAGATCCAGTGAAGATCAAGTAATTGCGTCAACCAAAGAAGCAACTTCACCTAGCTCACCTAAGACAACATCTATAGCACAATCAGAAGTGTCACACATGATTTTAGGATGAAGCTTATGAAAAGCTTCAAACCAAGACTCATTAAGCTCAACTAATATGTCCTTAGCAGGCAAACTACTCAATGGTCTAGCTAACTTCCTAAGGTCCTTAAGGATCCCTTACAGAAACTCGCAAGACCTAGAAAGTGTCCAACTTGCGCCACATTTGAGGGAGGGGGCGGGTTAGCATTCAAACCTATCTTAGCCCTATCAACCTTAATACCCTCCTTAGACAACCTCTGACCTAGTAGAATTTCCTTTGGAATTGTAACGTTGTGATTCTTCTCCCAACCTAAGAATTCTTTCATGTCAGGGTTCAATCTTCATTGCATCTTTTTTGAAGGTTTTGCATTCTCATCATGGCAGTCACTAATTAAGGTAGAGAGAGGGGGGGGGGGGGGGGGGGGGGGGGGGGGGGTGTATGGTCCACCGAATCATCAGCAACATCCACATAGAAACACTCTGACTCATCTTCACTAGTGGGTAACGATGAAGCCTTAAAATATTCAACCTAATACTCATGTTTGTAAAACTGACATCCATTACCCCAAATCTACAATTAATCGTAGCATTAGTCGTCGCTAAGAAAGGCCGACCTAAAATGACAGGGATATGGTTTTTCGAATGACTAGAAGGTTCCATATCAAGAACAAGAAAATCAGTAGGAAATATGGCTTTGTTTACCTTCACCAGTACGTTAGTAAGCTCACCACGGGGGATCCTAGTTGATCTATCCGCTAACTGCAAGGTCGCCATGGTGGGTTGCAACTCTCCTAAGCCGAAGTCCTCATAAGCTGAGTAAGGAATAATGTTGACACTCACTCCCAAGTCTAGTAAAGCTTTATCAATTGGGTAGTCTCCAAGTGGACAAGAGATGGTGGGGACACCAGGATCTTTGTACTTAATTGGAGTGTCACACTTCAGAATAGAGCTCACTTGATCGGCTAAAAACACTTTTTTAGGCAGCTGTGCTCTAGATCGCCTCTTTTGGTTCAATAAGCCCTTAATGAACTTTGCATAGGCCAGGATCTGTTTAATCGCATCAAGAAGAGGAATGTTTATCTTGACTTGCCTAAAAGTCTCCAAAATGTCTTCCCACTTCTTGTCCTTCTCATTTGGATGTGATGCAACTAAAGCTTAGGGGAAGGGCACTCTAGGTACATGTAAGGAAGGAAGATCAGAGGTCTTAGGAGCAAAAGATGAGTGCATGACCTCATTGGTCTCCTTCTCTCTTTCCTCGCTCTTTTCTTCTCTCTTGCCACTTATGGTTACTTTACTCTCAGCACTCACCCCATTGTCAACATCCTTCCAACTTCTTAACATTGTAATGGACTTTGCTTGTTCTTGATGGGGAGGATAGTTATCTTGCCTCACACAGTTCCTAGGGTTCTCTACGGTTTGGCTGGCTAGTCTTCCATCATCTCTTCTACTCAAAGTGTTAGCTAGGTTTCTAGCTTTGAGATCGATTGTGTACGGGAGTGGAGGAGCTGGGGATTGGCTTCTAAACCTTTCAGCGAACCCAAGAGCTTCCCTTCAAAATTCGAATTAGAGCTCAAATTAGAAGGTTGAGAGTAGTCCGAAGCATATCTTAGCAGTTGAAAACCGAGAGGTCGTGGCATACTAAATTGTTGAGGCCATGGATTCGGTTGCTATGGCACGAATTTTCCTTCTCCTCCTTGCCTTCAGGAGAAGTTTGGATGGTTTCTTTAGCCCGAATTTTATGTGTTCGAGTACAGATCGCTCCTCGGGAATCCTTAGGCTGCATTAACATGTTCCTTCGACAACTCAACAAAAGGTGAAGCAGAGGGTCAATCTTGTGTAGAATGAGAGACACTAGAGCATGAAGAACAAGCACTATGCATGTTTTGGACATTAGACACATTAGGCATAGTAGAGGGAGTCAATGTCATCTTAAATAAGGAAGTAAGCTGCTCCACAGAAGAGGCAAGAGAGTCTACTTTCTTATCTAGGATGGAAGTGTGAGCAATTTCATGTACTTCTCCTTCATTTAACCTAGCAGCATTTAAATGTGCATGTGCGGCATTCTATTGTGTCTCATTCAAATGTTCAAAAAATTCCCACGCCTCATCCTCATTCTTCCTAACGAACTGAACACCACAAGAGGCATCAAAGTTTGTCGACCCTTTTAATTCAACCCATAATAAAAGTTCTAGACCCATTGTTATTTAGGGATAGCATGACGTGGACAAGCTCTCAGCAGTTCCATAGACCTATCCTAACTCTCATGAAATTCTTCACTTGGAAGTTGCACAAAGGTGTTAATGGCTCTCCTAGTAGTGTTGGTCTTATGATTGGAATAGAATTTCTTAAGAAATTCTTGTTGCATTTGAATTCAAGTACTAATGGTCTCACTAGGTAAGGTGCCTGACCAATACTTAGCCTTGTCCTTCAAAGAGAAATGAAAAAGCCGAAGTAAGATGGCGTCATCACTAATATTAGGAATCCTGAAGGTTGAACAAACCTCCATGAAACTGTCGAAGTGTGTGTACGGGTTCTCATGACTTAAGCCCTGGGATGAAGGGAGCATCTTTATGGTATGTGGCTTAAACTCGAACTGATGGGCTATAGGTGGCAACCAAAGGCATGAAGGTGTGGTGTATGTGGTGGGAGTAAAATACTCAAAAAGTGGATGTGGTTGTTGTTCGTTTGCCATTGCAGTTTGTTCTCGGTGTTGGGCTCTAAATTCTCTTAAGGTCCTTTTAATTTCGGGGTTGAATCTAGTAAGGTCAAAAGACAAAGAACGACGACCGTGCATGAATGAACAACCATGAGAAGCAAGTCAAACTCAAAACTAAAACTAACAAAAATAATAATAATAATAATAATAATAATAATAATAATAATAATAATAATAATAATAATAATAATAATAATAATAATAATAATAATAATAATAATAATAATAATAATAATAAACTATCCTAAAATCTACCTATGCACGAAAATCACAAGATAAATAATGCTTTAAAAAAATAAATAAAATTTTTTTTTTTAAGGAAAAGTAAAGAAAATATTTTTTTATTTTAATTTTTTAAAAGAAAGAGACAATAACAATTAAAAACAATTAAAGAAAATTAAAAATAAAAGAAAATCACAAAAATAAAATCACGAACGTTACCTAGTCTCCGGCAACGGCGCCAAAGTCTTGATGAGTTTTTCTACGTCTATCAAAATTTAATATTTTACCCTATCCGCTAAACACATCTAAATTGAAGTGTAGGCCAAGAGGGTGTCAAATCACAGGGACACAGAGTGTGTGAAATTATTTTATAACTTAAATTGATTTGAATAAAATTGAGAGGTTTTTGTGTTAATTCATCTAAGAAAATGACAATTAAACTAAGGTAATCTACTTCTAATTGGAAAAGTGTATTAAATTGAAACTCATGGCTTAGAATTCATCATTAGCTAATTAATTTTGCGTTAACTTTTAAATTGGGATTATTGATTATCACACGGGTAGTGGTTTAGGCTATAAGCTTCAACCTACTGAGGTGGCGTTGTTAGTATCGCATATTGACCCCATCTAACTAAAGCATAAGGAAAACAGGCTCAACCTAACGTATTTGTTAACTATCACGTATTGACTCTATCTGACTAAAGCATAGGAAAGATTGGCTTAAATTAACAATTCGGTGAATACTATTGCTTGATTAATTAATCATAAGGCTACAAGCACAAAAAATTAATTTATAAATGTCAACATCAATGATCAAAGGTTACAAACTAGATAATTGTCTCAATTGAATAAACGATAAAAACATAATACTTCAAAGTATTTGTCTCAACCAAGCATTTCATGTAAACAATCAAATTAATCCAAATTAAAAGTAATGCTAAAAGTCAAGGCTAAGAATTTATCTAACCCTAGAGAGCAAGTTAGCTCTCCATCAAGGATGAACCGGTGAAGGAGGAGATGAATGAACTCATGTCGATCTTCACGCTAATTTTGCTCCCGTTCCAATTTAACGAAAAAATAAGAAAAGAAAATTGTAATTGAGAGGGGGGAGAGAGAGTTGCTGTGGTGCCAATTTTTCAAAACTAAAACCCCAAAAATAGAGCCACTTAAATTGCCCCTAAATCGACTCTTCTTCCTCCTCTCTGAGCCCTATCGAATCTGGGCCCGTGGTCTGGTGGTGTCGGTGCTGGTCTGGGCTTCGTGTTGGGTCTGGGTCTAGGAGTGGATGACGATGGGCTATGGTGGAGCTGTACCAACTGAGCGTGATGAAATCAGTGAAGTTAGGCTTAAGGTTGATGATGTCGATGAAGTTTGGCCAGTGCTACATGTGTTGGGCTAGTGCTGCGTGTTGGGTCTTGGTCGCTGTTGGGTACTGGTGGGCTTGCGTGTTGATGATGAGCTTGTGTTGATGCAGGTCTGGATGTGAAGATGACGTTGACGGATTGGGTCGAGCTTACATGTTCTTGTCTGAATCTCGATGGACTTGATTTAATTGTTTATGCATCAAATTTGTCTTACTTGCGCCAAATTTGACAATTCTCGGAACTTTAGTCTTCGAGCCTATAAAACATAAAAATTGCCAAAAAAAATGACTGTATAACTATAATTAAACAGGTGCAAAATAATTAAAATAGAAATTAAAAGATGCGTAAATATGAGACGCATCAGTACCCAATCCTGGGGACCTGCCCCTTCCTCATAGACCTCTTTATACTTATGAAACTAGGGGGCAAGTTAACCACCCATGTCCTCGAGATCAGAACTTGGGGATTGATTAGGAAAGGATGCGCCAATAATCTTTCAATGTATGTGTGCCCTCAGGCATTTCATATAACCAAGAATCTGTTGGAACATACTTCTTGGCCAATCATACTCACAGCCAGAATCAACAAGGGGTTCACCTTACGTATGTTAGGAAACAACTGTTCTCACATTTGATTGTAGTGGGAGATCAGGGTGCCCTGCTGACCCCCTTAAGACTTCATCCACTTAGGGGGCAATGGCAGGCCATAACCATGTGCCAATCCTACCATTCAAAGACCAACTGGCTACCCTCGTCGAGAATATGTACTAGCTATGCTTCACAAGGGTCAATAGATGCTTGTATAATAAACCATATCCTGACAATATTGACAGGGATTACCCTTTCCCTCGAGGATATACAATTCATTAGTTCACCCTTTTCTCAAGAGAAGAAAGTGTGTTTGCTCTTGAGCATTTGGCAAGGTTTAAATGCCAATGCAAGGAAGCGGTTGATAGTCAGTATCTCAAACTTAGGTTGTTCCCTAGTTCTTTGAAAGGGATTGCCTTTTAGTGATACATTAGCCTACCACCTAATTTCATCTATTATTGGGATGACATGGCAAGGCAATTTTAGGTCCAGTTCTTAAGAATGGAGCAAGGAACTTCCATGTCTAACTTGGCATGAATGATAAAAAAGTGAGGTGAACCCATGGAGGATTACATCAACTGGCTCAACAGAGCTAGACTGAAGTGCACCATTGCTCTTCATGAAGTTAAACATGCCAAGCCAAGCTTAAATGGCTTGGATATTGAATTTAGGAAGAAGTTTTAAGGTTCATACTTCACAATGCTCCTACAACTGGCAAAATGTGCCACTAGATATGAGGCTATTTTGAAAGAGGAAAGCCTTAAGAAAAGTGTGGTGTTAGGAATTTGCTTACACAATTTGATTGACGAGGATGAAGACCCTCTATATAAAATGGACATTTCTAAATAGATGAAAGGACCTCCTATGATTTGTAATTGTTTTGTCAAGAAGGATATCAAATCTAGGAAGTCATATCAGTCCCAAGCCTTGAGGAATACTTATTTCACCTCTTAAGTAGAAGTCATATTTGATTATCTTGAGGAAAATAATAAGCGCACGATTATGGGCAAACACAAAAAGTCTGACTCCAATTGTGTAAAGGGGAAGGTTTAGAGTAAATGGCACAATTTGTTAACTCATTCAACAAAGAATTGCATAATCTTTGGAAATGTGGTCCAAGATGCCATTTAGGAGAGGGAGTTAATATTCCCAAGAGAAGGACAGATGGTTGTCGATAAAGACCCTTTTCCTTGTCCTCTTCAAGTTAACATTATTGATACCTTTGCTAGGAATGATCAATGTATTGTTTAAACTAATCCATTTCCATTTTCTAGGAAGTTGATTTCATGGAGCGATACTCAAAAGGCAAGGTTGGCAAACAACATATTTCATAGTTTTGTGCTGAGGGAAAGTTAATCACACACTTCCCTAAGACCATGACTTAGGGATTGATCAAGCACGGATGAATCAACAGCCTGCTAATATTAGCGTCCTCCCAGGCATTCCGTGTAACCCAGGCCTTAGTGGGACATAATTCGTGGCCAACCAAGTGGATGGCTATATTGATCGAGGGGTTACCCCCCGGTTTGGGGGGTAACAACCATTCCCATACCTGATTGTGATGCGTGCTTAGACGTATCTTGCAGATCCCCCTTGAGATACTCACCCATTTGGGGGGCAATGGCGGGCGCATAACCATGTGACTAACCTACCCCTCCAGGACCAATTGGATGTCTTCATTGAGTAGATGTATAGGCCAGGCCTCTGAAGGGTTAATAGACCCTTGCATAGTAAACCTTACCCTGACTAGATGGACAAGGACTGCATTATTCCTTGAGGATATAAAATCTCCAAGTTTACTCTCTTCTTAAGAGAAGGGACTATTTCTGCTCTCCGGCACTTGCCAAGATTCAATTACCAGTGTAGAGAAACGACTGATAATCAGTACCTTAAACTGATGATGTTCCCCAGCTCTTTAATTGGGATCGCTCTTTAGTTTTACATTAGCCTACCACCTAACTCCATCTACTATTGGGAAAACATGGTAAGGCAATTTCAGGCTTAGTTTGCTAGAATGGAACTAGAAACTTCTATATCTAACTTAGCTTGAATGAGACAAAAGCCAAGAGAATTAGTGGAAGCTTACATTGACTGGTTCAAGAAAGCCAGGTTAAAATGCGCTGTAGCCCTTCCTAAAGTTGAATATGCCAAGCTAGCCTTGAATGGCTTGGATATTGAGTTTAGAAAAAATCCAGAAGAAAGCCTAAAGAAAAATAGTGTGTTTGGGACTTAAATACACAATCTAATCAATGAGGTTGAAGATCCTCCTTATGCGATTGATGCTGATGAATGCATCAAGGGACCTTCTATGGTTTTAAATCCTTTGGTTAAAAAGGATATTGAAGCCAGGAAGTCTTATCAATCTCAAGGCTTGAGGAAATACTCATTTGACCTCTTAAGAGTCGATGTAATATTTGATTGGCTTGAGACAAATAACAAACTCAAGATTAGGGGAAAAGAAACATGACCCAAATTCTATTAGATGGAAGGTACACTGCAAATGGTATGATTCGTTGACTCATTCAATGAAGAACTGTGTTATCTTTAAATATATGGTTCAACATGCCATAGAAGAAGGCGAATTGATCTTCCCGGAGAAGGACATATAGGTGTCAATAAAGACCCCTTCCCTAATCCTCTCTAAGTCAACGTTATTGAAACTATTATTCAAACTAATTCCTATTGTTTAGATAAATCCTTTTCCCCTTTATAGGAGAAAAATTATCCTTGATTCAAAAGAAAAAGTGGCAAACCACCTATTTGAATGGTTGGTCAGTGAGAGGATATTGGGCTTCCTAAGACTAGTGCGCACTTTGGATGATGGAATCTTCTGATGGCATATCACCAAACTCCATTCTATAAGCAAGTGTGATGTTTTAAGAACTTCCTGATCAATTAGCGCAATGACTCTACCATTGCGCTAATAGTGGCTGAGGAGTTCGCTTCAGATATCAGCAATAATCAAGGGCCCATGCAAGGCCTTACAAGCCGAGAAAGAATATCTTGAGACTTGGAGAGGGTGCGCTGTAAGGCATGCCAGAAATGTTTTAGGAAGTATAAGCAGCGATGAGGAAACTCGAACTGCTTCCTCAATATGTTTCCCTAACTGACCCTCTCTTGGAACTGAAGATGCCATGAGAAGTCCTAAAGATATGAGCTTGCTGAGAGTCCTTCTCCAAAAGGCTAGATCATTAGGAGGAATAGGCATCTAAGGAGAAATCCAAAGTACCACTTATTGGATGTGGACACCAGTCAAGGACCACGTTAGTCAAGGTATTTCTTGGGTCAGATTTGGTAATGTCCGAAAAAGGAGCCATCACGATCAAGAGGAGGTTGGTCCCCCTAGTCTTACTTGAACCTAGAAGAAGAGGCAACTGAGGAAAAATGCAGCTTAGCGAAGGACTCTGCTTGATACTTACTTAACTAGGCTCTCTCAAGAGGAAGCCAGCGTCCGTAAGGGCAAGCAAGTAGAGCTATGGATCTTGAAGACCCAACAACTTGGTCTAAACCCATTGTTACTGTCGAAAAAGGGCAAGCACACAAGAAGCTTGGGAGATGGACTAGTCTCTCATCTTTTGAAGAATAAAAATCATGGTGGGACCAACTTGCCAAGAGTTCTTTTTCTCGAAAATCTTTTGATGATGAAGAGGAGTATTCCCCCCTCAGCATCAACATACCAGAACCTTTAGGCCATGTAAACTCAACATGGTCTAATATCAAGAATGACTTTCACGAAGAAGACTTCCTTTAACCTATGGAGGAGTCTCAGACCCTAACGGTTGATCCAAAGGACTAACCTTTAGCGCAGGACATGCTAACTGATTGCAGTCCTCAAGATCATGATTAGGATGTGCCCATGGATGATAGCCCTGAGAGGAAACAGATCAAGGGGTCCAAATATAATTCAGGACACTCTCTAAAAAAGTCAATGTTAGAATTGCCTTACTCCTTCCTTTGGAGTTCATGGAAACTAAAACTTAAGAGGGCCTTAAATGGGATGTTATAGTAGTAGATGAGGATTCCCAGGTAGAACTTGTGGCAAAAATACCGGCCACTGGAGGTAACTTTGATCCTTTGTCCTTTAAAGTTAAGATCCCAACATCAAAATCGCCTGATGATTCACTGAACATAATAAAGACAATGTTTGACGAGCCTAATGCCGCCAATAAACATGTCAAGCCTATACGTCAAAGCCAAATTGGATGGCATTCTGGTGAATAGGATCTTGGTGGATAATGCCGCAGCCATCAACGTCTTGCCTTCTTATATCCTGGGGGGTAATTGGAAAGTCTCGAGTTGACCTAATTATTTCAGATCTTGCAATTTGTTGCTTTTTGGGGAGCTACCACTATGTCTGAAGGGGTCATCCCAATTGAGTTGAATGTTGGCAGTTTAAGGAAGCTAACAACTTTCTTTATAATCGATACTATATCAAGCTATACTGCTTTGCCTGAGAGAGAATGGTTGCATGCTAATTATTACATCATGTCTTCATTGCATTAGCAGATAATTTTCTCTAACCATGACAAGTATGAGGTTGTTATGGCAGATAACAGGCCATTTATGGCTTGCGCCAACTACGTTGAGGCAACGTTTTACTAAGATGGTGTGGGACCACTTGATGTCAAAAGGACCACTTTAAAATCTTCCAACAAAGACACAATGGCCATCCTTAACAGTCCACTTACTGAGGCTGAACTTATTTAGGTTGAGGTAGAATCTAAGGGCTCCAATTTCTGGCTGTGCATGAGGACCTTTCTTGAAGAAGGAGAACTCCAAGACACACAAAAACCATCATGCGAAGGAAGCAAAGACCTGCCTCTAAAGGGCCAAGAGTCCACTTCCTCAGCGAAAGCAAAGCTCGTGGCTTGGCATGCTGAGGATCAACTTTGGGCTGAATAACCATTCAATGGCTTTGAGCTCTAGGTGACGTAAGAAAAAGTGCTGGAACTCTCTTAATTAAGGGCAGCACCAGCTAACATAGAAGATCTAAGGGCTGAAGTTTAGGACCCCTACTTTTGATTAGCTTAGGCTCAACAGAAGACCCGAGACCTACCTTTCTAAGCGCTTTACTTTCTGAGGAGTAGAGGGAGCAGTATTTGACATTGTTTCATGAGTTCAGGAACTACTTTGCTGGGAGCATTATGAGATGCCTGCCATAGATAGAAAGATGGTTGAGCATAGGCTTCCTATCAAGCCAGGCTCGAGATCCATCATCAAAGCCCATACGAGAATGTCCCAATAAGTTATCTATTTCATCAAGGAGGAAATAGAAATACTCTTAAAGGTTAAATTTACAAGAACTGCCAGGTGTGTTGAATGGTTGGCAAACATTATTCCTGTCATTAAGAGAATTGGAAAGATTTATATTGAATGGCTAGCAAACATTATTCCTGTCATTAAGAAAAATTCCAGGTATGTTCAAGGCCATCAAGGAGTACTTGATTAGGCCACCAGTTCTTATTCTGCCAAAGTAAGGCAAACCTTTGAAGTTTTATGTCTTTGCTTCTGAGAAAGCTATTGGTTGCATGCTTGTACAAAGCAATGAGCAAGGTTTGAGCAGGCTGTATTCTACCTTAGTCGGTGCTTGAAGGAACATGAAATAATATACTCCTCAATTGAGAAATTGTGTCAATCTTTGTTCTATACATCAGTAAAATTGAGACATGAATTCTTGGCATTTACCATTTACGTGGTTGCTTAGAAAGATGTCCTTAAACATATGCTAGATAGACCCTTGATGAGGGGAAGATTGAACAAGCAGAGTATTGTTTTACTTTAATTTGAATTGGTCTATGTTTCAGAAAAGTCAGTCAAAGGTCAAGCCTTAGCAGACTTTTTAGTTGACCACCCGAACATTCACACTGGCTTCGATTATGAGCCAGACTAGCTCTTGGTGGAGGAAATTGTCCCTTGGAAACTCTACTTTGATGAATCAAGGACTAATTCAAGTGCCGGAGTTGGAGTTGTGACAGAATCCCTTGCTGGGATCATCACTTAGTTAGCTATTACTTTAGTTGGTAAATGCTCCAACAATGTGGCAAAGTATGAGGCCCTAGTAATAGGCCTACAAACTCTCTTGGAGATGCGAGTCCTTAATGTCGTTATTAAAGAGGATTCTTAGTTGGTGATTTGCCAAATAAAAGGGGAGTTTTAATATTTGAGCAACACTTATAATTTCAGTAGTGCAAAAGCTTTTGGATAAGTTCGATGGTGTGCAGTCTGAGCATATCCCTAGAGAACAAAACAAAGCAGCCAATGACTTGGCTCAGTTAGCTTCAAGGTATAAATTGCCTAGGACTTTGTGCAAAGAAACCATGGTCATCGGGGCTATGGTTTTGGATCCTGACATTTTGGTATGTCTTTCAATTTTGAAAGCGAAGCTATGCTAAGTGAACACTTGGATTGTTTTGGAACCCATGAAACCTTCCTAAATGAACATGAGGATTGGACGAGGCCTTTAATGGATTACTTCAAAAGCCCTCAAGATTACATTGAGGGAAAAAAGACAAAAATGAGAGCTCATAGATTTCATCTAGATGATGAATCTAGAGAGTTGTATAAAAGGGACGATAGTGGAGTGCTTCTCAAATTCCTTGCCTAGGATGAGGCAATGCTTGTAATGGTAGGAGCGTATGAGGGTATCCATGCATCCCATCTAACTAGCAAAAAAATGCATTAGTTCATCATATATTGTGGCTGTAATTGGCCATCAATGATGGATTATTGCATAAAATATGCCAAGGGATGTAGGAAATACCAAAGGTATGGACATGTACCAAAAGCCCTGTAGCTAAGATGCATTCTATCGTCAGATTGTTGCCCTTCAGAGGTTGGGAAATGGACATCATTGGAGAAATCAATCCCCCTTCTAGCAAGAGACACTCTTATATCCTTGTGGCCGTAGACTAATTCACAAAATGGGTGGAAGCTAAACCATTTAGGAATATCAATCAGCAAGACATAATTGACTCTAGCAAAGGATACATCGTGCATAGGTCTAGTATCCCTAAAACCATAACCGTAGATCAAGTTAGAGTGTTCAATGGGTTGAGGTTAAAGAGTAGACTAAGAGTTTCAACATTGAAATCTTGAATTTAACTCCTTACTAAGCACAAGCCAATGGTAAAGCAAAGCCAACAAATAGCATTCTGAAGACCAATATTGACAAGGTGTTTGAAGATAACCCCAGAATGTGGCATGAATTGCTACTAGATGCTTTTTAGGCTTACAAAACATCCAAACGTGATGCAATTGGGACAAGTTGCTTCCATTTGACCTGTGGCCATGATGGCACGCTGCCAATGGATGTAATAGTTCAATCTATTAGGTTGGCTCATCAAGGAAAGTTTTATGAACTTGAGTCTGAGCAGGCTTTGGTCAAAGAACTAACTAACTTAGACTAAGTAAGATTTGACACCTTTCACAAGTTAGAGAAACAAAAGAAGAGGGTGGCCTAAGTGTATAAAAAAAATGTCAGACCCAAGTCTTTTGACATATGTAATATAGTATAGAAAGTGGTTTACTAATTAGCCAGAAAGATCGTGTCTTTGGGAAGTGGTCCCCAAACTCGGAGGGCCCATTTAGAGTCATCCAAGTATTTGGAGGAATGCTTACTTACTCTAAGATCTAGATGGAGGAACTCACCCAAGGGCTATTAATGGAAGGTTCCTAAAGAAATGAGTGCCATCAATTTGAATTCTAACAAGGAAATCCTTATGTATAGGTTCCCTGAATTATGGGCTCAATTTTAATATCAATGTCTCGAGGACCAACACCAAGGATCTTAGGATAAGAAAATGAAGAACAAGAAAGAGGGAACCACCATGCCAAGAGACGTAACTAAACAAAAATGCATAGTTCATTAATGTTATCAAAGAGTGCATGGCTTATATAAAAAGAAATACAAGAAAGTAACTTGTATGGCCAAAAAGCTCTTTACTAAATAAAGAAGGGAAGCTAAACGAGTTGAGTCCTAATCCTCACTAAGGATTCTTCTATGGAAGCCAATTTGCTTGTTGCGTTGCGTTGCTTAGCTTGTGGTCCAAGGAGAGAGCTTCCTTCTCAAGAACTTGGCTACTTCATTAGGCATCCACGATAGGTTTCTTAAGCCTTCTAACCACCGTGCCTTAAGATGAATGTTGTTTCCTCAAGGAAAGTAGTTCTCACCTAAACTGACCTAATCTCTCCTCTAATTGTTGAATTGCATCCTTAAGGCCCTTGATCTCTATAGCTTGCCACCTCTGGGTCTTTTTGGCGACTTCGAGTTCTTCAAACAAAAGTTGTAGGCCACTAAGGTCAGTTGAACACCCTAAGTTCTTAGGGTGTCTTAGTAGCGTCGCTTCTATTGATGAAGGACTGGAACACCATTGTTCACCCTCATAATCACTCCCTCTAGGACATTAAGTTCTTTGGTGATGGTGGAGCCACCTTAGAGTCCTCCTTTAAGCCTTCCACTAGAGCCATAACCTCTTAGGTGTTAGCCCTTTATGCTAGGCTCAAAACATGAAAATGCTCAAGTTTCCTTAGTCTCTGGAATCTCGGGGACACTTGATCTAGTTGCTGGAAGGCCAACCTACCACTTGCTCCTAGCTTTTCTAAAGGACAAGTCATCGCCCCTAGTGATAAGGAAGGAATGGCTCTTGGAGGTGTGACCTGTGACAGGGTAAACATCAAAAAGAGTTAGATTAAATCTTAACTTTGGAAAAACAACTAAAGTTAGGGGAACAAGTATTACCTCTAAAACCTTAACTTGAGACGAAGGAAGGACATCTGCTAGCATCTCTTCTATTCGAGCTTCTGCTGGATCCTTAGCTGTAGAGATGTCTTTCTCAAGGGGAGCCTTTGGAAGACATTACTTGCATGTTAGAACCAAATATAGTTAGAAACATCAAGAGTTTCGAACCCAGGTTACATAATTTACCTTCAAAAATTTCCATGATGGAGATTGAGCCTGTTGGGAGGAGGAATGGAGCTCGCACAAGGCCCTATTTTAGAGAGATAGGGAAGGAAACCTCTTCAGATGGATAGTTGATAATTGCCTCCGCAACAGAGGTATCCATGTCATCTCCTTCTGCAGTACTTAAGCTTATTGATTCAATACTTTGATTAAGCTCTGGTACAATCTCTTATGATGGAGAATTGGGTATCTCTGCAACAACTCAAGCCGGCTCTTGTTATGGGTGAAAATGGGCCATGTTAGGAGCTACTTTGACAAAAATGAATGCGACGCTGATTAAGAAAAGCCAATACCTCTTATTCAGGAAGCATGGCTCTTCTTTTTCTCACAAGCTATGAGATGGGTACTTCTTCATCTTCTTGCTTTTCTATTCCTAAATGGCTCTAATAGGAAGAGTTGGGGAAAGCTCCTTTTGCATTCTCTTCCTTGTGCCACCAATCTCGAGCGATGGTGGAGAGGTTCCTAATGAGGACTCCTTTAGCAACATCTGGGTGAAACTCCGTGTTCTGGCACTCCTAGGAGTCCCCTAGACAGCTGTTGCTACAAAAGGAAATCACAAAGATCAATCTTTGTGAAGAACCATCCTAAAATAGAACTGAAACATACCTCAGGGTGGCTCTATACCTGATGGCGCCTTTTGTGAAGTTTTCCTCATGCTAACTGGCTAGCTTCTCCTCGAGCTGGGACATGCACGCTCAAAGGGTAGTATGAAATACCGCTTGGAACCTTTGACCTCAAAATAGGACCAATCGGCATAGAACCAACCTACAAAAGGAGGTGTGGCACATGACTGTACCTACAGACAATGGGATACCCATAAAATGATTTGATTTCCTGATTTAAATAATGAACCTCTTTCTATTGACGGTGTTGAATAGAGATCCTCTTGGCCCACCAAAATTTTTTTGTCCTTATATTGAGAAAAGAAACGTCTTGGACCATGCCAAATTTCATCACAAACAACCTAGTCATATAAGTCTCTGTACCAAGATGAGTACGGCAATAAAAGAATAGATCTAGAGGGCACAAGATTGCCTGCCAGGCCTATGAGTTGATGTCCACAAAGTCATCATAGCGAAGGTCAAGTTTTCTGAACAATCGGGGACCAAGGTTTCTCTTCTTGAAGGGAGTCTATTGAGTCTCCTTACCTTGAGGAGACAATAATCTCTAAAGGAATTAGTCAAAGGATTGTCCTAGGAGTAGTTGGACCTTACAATGAGCATACTGCTCCCTAAAATAACAAATCCTTGTGGGAGTGTAAGGGCGTCTAGGGCAAAGGATTGTCCTAGGGAGCATACTGCTCCCTAAAGGACAGCATATTTCTTAACTATGACGTTCCTAAGGCATCCATACACTTGGACAAAAGATAAGGGTCGTAGGGTCAATGAACCACTACTAAAGACCAAGTTAACATCCGCGATCTTTACAACTTCAGAATTGAGTTGGAAGAATTTTCAAAGAAAACGTGTTTAGCCAGAATAGGTAAAAACATGTATCTTCTTCTTTGGAACCTCGTCCAATGTCATGAGCCTTTGTGACAAACATCTTGACAATGGACTCATAACCACTAGGTAATTCAGAAAGTGAAAGAAGAGGCAAAAGCTTTTTCCTTTGAATAAATAAAAGAGTCAAGAGGCTATTCTTCTCCTCTGGGAGAAGGACCTGGGAAGGCCGCTATGTCCTCTAAGGTAATACTAATTATACCCTCAAGAATGACAAAAGCGTCATAATAGGTGTTCCAATAACAGGTTAGCACCGTCGTAATGGGATAATTATACATGAGAGAGATGGTGGGAGGCCTGACGGCTACATAGTTGCGGAGGTTCTTCCATTTTTCTCCATGCGTCAACATTATCCTATCAATCCATTCCGCATACTGCTTTGTCAAGAACGTCCGTCCTTTAAAAGGCACTGCTTCTTTATAGATGTGTCTTCTTCCCCAAGATTGACCTTCAGAGGCTATACGAAGCAAAAGAGATTCATCAATGTTTGGAAGCAAGCCTGGAAGACTAGGAACATAATGAGATTGGTCAAAGATGGGTACTATGGCATATGATACAAAAGAAGATGAATGGTCATTCTCTAGTAACGAAGAAAGATCCTCTTCGACGGTGTTGTGATCAATTGGACTTTGAATGACATTAGAGACCATTGAGGTACCAGACTGGAGCAAATGTGTTAGCTGCTCAATAAAGCTGTCAACCTAGGGAAGGGGAGCAGAAACAGCGGAAGAAATTTGAGCTGTCATTGGATTAGTTTTAAAAAGATGCAAAATGATGCAGACAGATTGCATCAAGAATTAGAGATTCATGAGCAGCAGAGAACAAGTGTTTCAAAGAGCGCTTCATTATAGTAACGAGAGACAGCACAGAGCAGAAAAGTGAAGATGTCAAGCCCTAACTGTCATATTTATAGACACGCAAGAAGGAAGATCAAATAACGAAATTGTGATCTCTCGAGCGCCCTATAGCCATTAAGGGTTCAAATAGGATTTTTTTTACCCATTGTAGATTTGAATATACCAATGGCTGAAAGGGTGGCATTTGTTCACACCCTAAATTCAGGGGGACTAGGATGAGGCCATTTTGAGCAAAGTGGCATATACTTAACATGTGAGACCTCCTTGAAGACGATTGAAGAGTAAAGGGAGCTCAAGCTCAAGGGGCTGCCAAGAAGGTTGCAAGACTAGTGGTTTCCAAGCTCGAGAAAGTTACTTGGAGCGCAATTTCGGATACTTTGGCAGTAAGCTCAATCTAAGAGAAGATGGGGCTTTTAGATGAAACTTTAGCTAGAAATTTTGACGTGGGCTTCAAGGAATTCCCTCCAAAACTGAATCATGGACACATTCATTGGTCCTTAATACACAAGAAGAAGCTTGGTGGCTTAATGTGGGGAGAAAACGCCGCGAGAGTATGAGGAAGCCGTTAGTTAGTTCATCTATACATAAAGGAAGCAATTGTAGTCCAAAAACACACACGCAACCTATACAAAACTTCTTCGAGTTTTCTTCACAACACACGTGTGCTTTTTCTTATGAGTAGCATAACTTAGCATTGCTTAGCTTTACATAGATCAACTTGCTGTACTTGCTTGTACTACAGTCTTTTAGGTTTTAAGTATTGACTTTTTATTTTAATCTGTTCCGAAACTTCGATGAATTGAGAATTGAGGCTTTGGATAAAGGCTTTGACGGCCAAGCCTTGACCTTGATTACGTTGGTTTTAACACTACTATCACTGCTTGACGAGTGAGGCGAGCTTAGCTTCGCGCCATTATTTAGGGCTTGTATTAGTCATAATCTAGTGATTTGAATAGAGTTTGCCCCACCTTAATCATGTCAAACATAAATTCATTATAGTTCTTATAAGTCAAGGGTACCAAGCTTAAAAACTTGATTGACTTGGGCTTGTAACTGGACAGTTGAGCTCTTGGGTTTGCCTCCATCCTAGCTCTTGACTTCTAAGTGTAAGAGGTAAGGTGTCTGTCAGCCCTACTCTATCATTGTAATTCCACTTGAACTAGGTCCATGTCCTTTAATTTTCTATTGAAATATATATTTAATAAATCCATAAAAACATTTAAACAAGTCTTCTTAATTGAAGCATAAGTAGAACTCATGGTATGACCGAAGTTAGATATACCAAAACATCACAACCATTTCTCTGAAAACGATGAGCTGTTGAGGTCAAAGACGTGCAATTTGAATTTGGGCTCACTCCCTAGTCGCGATGAGTCCCTTTTACACATTTGTTTTGTTTATCATTCTATGGAGGCCACATCACACTTAATTGCTAACCAAAAAAAAAAAAAAAAAGCAAACAAACATGCTAACTATTTGCAGTCCTCAACCTCAAGATTAGGATGTGCTAAATGATGAAGTCTTAAGACAAAAACAAGCCAAGTAGTCCCAGATTAGTTTGGGTAACACCTCAAGGAATTGGATGTCAGTACTACATGGCTCCCTCCCTTAAAAATCATGGCAATGGAAAGAGAGTAAGTCCTCGAGGGAGAGGTAATAGCATCAGACGAAGGTCTCTTAGTGGTACTTATGGCTGAATTGGCAGCTGCAAATGGTAATCCTAATCCATTGTCTTTTTAAGTTAAAACCCTAACGTTCAAGTCAATTGATGACATACCTAACATAATGAAGAAGATATTTGATGGGCCTCTAGTGAATAGAGTTTTAGCGAATAATGGCGTACCATCAATGTCTTGCCTTTATACATGTTCGGGGTCATTAGTCAACATTTAAGGCACACTAGAAGCCTCATGTGAAGGAGCCAAGACCTTCTACTAAAGGCCAATAGGGGCTTCTTCTCAGCCATTGCAAAGCTAGTGGCTTGGCATGCTGAGGATCAACTACGGGTGAGTAGCCATTTGCTAAGAATGGCCTCAAGTTGTAGAAGACACAAGAAAATTTGATTTGAGAGCAGCATGGGCTATGATGGAGGATTTAAAGGCTAAGGTTCAAGACCCCCTCCTCGAGGTTAACTTGTGCTCAATAGAGGACCCATCGCCTACATATCTGAGTGCTCTACTTCTAAAGAGTAGAGGAAACAGTACTTGACCTTGCTTCTTGAGTTCATGAACTACATTGCTTGGAACTATCATGAGATGCCTAACCTGCAAAGAAGAGTGGTTGAACTTAGGCTTCCCACAAAGCCAGGCTCCAGGCTAGTAATTAAGGCCCAGAGAAGGATGTCCCAAGAGGTCATAAAATGTTAGGAATGGTGTCCTGAAAATCAAAATTTGTCTTGTAAAAGTGATTTTATTAATGAATAAAATTGAAGTTTCAGTCGTTTCCTTGTTGACATCCATGAGATAGATGTAGTCCTTTTACTACAATTTACAAGTTTGTTCTAAGTCATTTGTGAGATTAACCCACATACAGACTTGGAACAAATGAAATGGATTGGTGTTTGAAAAACTCACAGTCAAAGACAAGTTTGGACCACTTGCATGCTAAGCCTACAACGTGACACTTTGGATGACTTATCTTGTTCATTTAGATGGCCGTCCAAAAGTGTTATTTGGTGTGTCTAGTAAGATTGATACACCAAATTGGACCATGTGAGTTACTTGCCTCTAGACTACTATCGGAGATGAGTGATTCATATTGTACTGTTTGAACTACGACTCTAAATTTTGAGAGTATTCTGGACTTGTGCATGGAATGTTAGTTTCTTTGGTGCACTATAAGTAAGGTTTGACTAAATGATTGAATTCTCACGTACACTGGGTAACAGTGCGAAGTGTGATAAGGATCATGTATTCAATAGGGAATATATAGCCACTTGCGAGATACATATGTCCCCTTAGTTGGTTCGCAGGTATTTGAATTAATAGGAAACTTTGGCCAAAGTGCACCAAGTGTTTGACATTTAGAATTTATACTGTGAATAAGTTCAAGTATAAATGAATTATTCAGTAAAGCGCGAGTCGGTAACTAATGAAAAAGCTATGAGAAAAATAATGATAGTAGTTATAATTATTTTTTTCATACATATCTAGTACAGGGGTTGTTGTTATCAATACAGTCTATTTGGGAATTATTAAATAAATGATTTAAGTCTAGAGTGCACTAGAATTTATTTAGTCGAATTAAGTACAATTCAAAGGTAACTAAATTTTATCATGAGATGGTAATTAATTTAACCCATTTGGTGCTAGATCTAAATTATCCTTGAGGTCTCTACACAAGCCTTTGATTTTATTGCCATTGAAAAAATATTAAAGAATTCATGAGATGAATTATTTATTAGTTAGATGAGTAAACCGAAATTTGCCAAATATTATTCATGATATGAATAAAAGTTAAAAATTATAAAATAAAATAATTTAAAAAAATTATAAATTTATGCGATGAATTTTGGCATGTGTAAAAACAAAGCAAAACAGAAAAAAAAGCCTACGGTCACAATCCGTGCATACAGTAACAGACGAACTGGCTCGTCCCTCTGGCAATTTGAGCCAACAAGCTTGGGCCAATACGGGCCTTCCATGTGGCAGCTTTTGATTGGTGACAACTTGTTATACTTCACCCACAGAAATGCGACATTTTGACTTTTTTTAATGTTAAATAGGGGTGTATTTGAGCCCGAGCCTGCCAGGCTCGAGGCTCGGCTCGGCTTGGCTCGTTTGCATTAGGTTCGGCTCGTTTGCATTAAGCTCGGCTCGAACCTCGCCGAGCTTGCAAAGTTCGTGCTCAAGCTCAGCTCGTCAAAGGCTCGGGCTTGGCTCGACTCGATCTACGCTCGGCAAGCTTGAATTAGGCTTGCAATATTTCGGCTCATTTAAGCTCAACCCAGGCTCGTTTGGGCTCGTTTAAGTTCGGGCTCAGCTCATTATTTTGCTTCATGGGTCATATTTAATCAAAAATATTATATCAAAAAAAGCTCGTTTGGGCTCATTTAGGCTCGCGAGCTTACGAGCTCGAGCTTCACTAGGCTCGGGCTCGGCTCGATACGCTGAAAGAGCCGGCTCGGCTCAGGCTCGAAGCAAGCTGAGCTTTTCGAGCTTTTTGAAGCGCCGGCTCACGAGGGCTCACGAGCCGGCTCGGCTCATTTACACCCCTAATGTTAAAACGCTACATTCTGCTTCATATTTGCGCATGCCATATCGAAATTTTAGGTTTTTTTTGCTCCCATATCTTATTATAAATTGAGGTATCAATTTCATGGTTCATTATCAATTCAAAATTAAAGGGTTTCTGAAAGTGTTGACTTTCAGATATCTAATTAGAGAGAAAATTTTTCATTGAGATTTTTCTTTCTTCAGTTTAATATTTTTCAGAGCCCACTCTTCGAGCACTTTTGAGGTTGTTGCATAGAAGGCTGCTGGGCCCATGTCGCCTTCCAAATACGGACTTACGGTTGTAAATGTGTCTTTGCTTCCCATTAAAGAGCTTACAACGTCAATGTATGTTGCCTGCCACAAGCGGACTTACGGCTGTGAGCACATTTTGTGCCTGCCAAAAATGGTCTTACGGCTGTGAGCGCGTTTTGTGCCTACCAGAAACAATCTTCTAGCTATAAGTGTGTCGTTGCTTGCCTGAGAAGGGCTTACAACGTAGACAAGTATTGCAGATAAATCATAAGCCCCTCACCCCCAGTTGTCAACTTGGGTAGAGCATACCGTAAGCAGCTTGCCCCTAGTCCCCCAGCCATGGGCTGAGTCGAGGCATTCTGTAAATGAACAACCCATAAGCCCCCAGCCCTCAGTCATTAGCTGGGGTGGAGCATATTATAAATAAGCCATAAGCCCCCAGCCATTAGCTGGGGTGGAGCATATCATAAACCAGCCCCCAGCCCCCAACCATTAGCTGGGGTGGAGCATATTATAAATAAGCCCCCAGCCGTTAGTTGGGGTAGAGCATTTTGTGAATTGGGATACACATTTGTTTGATGAATAAAAAATGGTGAGCAACGTGTTGAGTAGTGTCAATGCTGACAAATGACGAGTTGTGTATATGAACAACCATCATTGATGAATGGTGAGTCTTATAGGTGCCAAGAGGCGGTTTATAAGATAAAGTGAAGAGTTAGATGGAATTCCTTTAAGGCATGCTGAACATGCCATAGGATTGGCGTATGGAACTTTGTCAAAAGGAAGCTTCGTGCAACCATGCACGACCAAAGATCAACGAGTGCCTACTCACTCTATTAAGGAATAGCGAACTTCATTGGTACCCTGAGGGTACCTCGTAAGGTCGTAACGAGTAGAGCACTGTGTGACATTCCCTTTAGGTGCATCACAATTACCTGAAGGAGCGTGTTGAGTGAGTTACAAAGGATTTTCTCCTTGGTGTATCCTCACGGTATTCCCTTTGGTGAGGGAAAGAAAGAATAATATTAACTCTTCTTTGGAAGTACTAGATCCTAAGCTTAACTTTGAGGGCGCGAACCCCCAATTAGGGAAGAAGGCGACTGCTCCCTGTTCGGGAGGCAGATGAGTTGATCAATGCCAAATAAAGCATGTTGGCGTGAATCTAATCATTGTTGTTGTCAGTATCCCACCAAGCTGTTTGGTGGTGCTTCATTTATTGTTGAGCCCCTCTGTCAAACTTCATGGTAGACGCTTGTGACTCGTTTCATTGGCGGTACTTTGCCGGGAGCCACGCTAGCGTATTGGCAGTGCTCCATGGGCCGACTACTCGGTCGCGGCCTTCTACTGAGACTGCTAGTGGGTAACCCCGCCACTACTCTTGTCCACGGATACTAGTGGGCAATTCTTGACGAGGTGTTGAAAACGTATGCAATGATTTGAGCAGTATGTTGACAAGGGGCCGCGAAATGGCGGAATTGTTCCTTGTTCAAATTCCTGAGATCAAGTTTGAACATGGCAATCTGCAGTTGAGTTTGTTTAGCGAAGATTCTCTGTCAAGTTTATTGATGGTAATAGTGTGTGCTTTATCGAGCCTACTATCAAATTCCATAGCAAGCAATGGCAATTCATTTCGTTGGTGGTGGTGCGCCCTTTAGCGAGACCTGCACTACCCTGTTGGCGGTGCTTAACGGCTTCATTATTTGGCAACCTTTTACCAATGAAGATGGCAGTGGCCTCTTGCCACATGCACCCCTACATGTGTTTGTTGGTGATAGCTTTTCACCAGGCTTTAATCAATCTTGTTGGCGGGGGTTTCTAGCTTGTTAGCTACAGCTTATTTATTAGTGAACCCTTAAGTAGACTGCTTGGCGCCATCACCCGTCTGGGTTCAATTGGCGGAGGTTCTCTAAAAGAATTGTTGACGAAAACCACCTATTAAGTCTTCTAGGCTTGATGGTCGGCTGAGCTACGTCTAGACTGATCACAAGCGAGTCACCCGCCAAGTCTGTTGGCGACAGATCTTGGCTTGACTGTTTGGTGGAAATTCCCTCCTTAATTAATTGGCGGCGTATTTCTTGGCGGGCATCTTGCCAAGGCTTGTTGGCGGTAACGCCTGTCTTCGTTTATTGGTAATTATGCTTAATAATGAGTTTGCCACCAATTCTATTGGGAGCACTTCACGGCTTAGTTAGATTCGTCGACGGTTGTTAACTTCTCATCAAATAAACATTTAAAGTATTTGTTGGTTTGTTAGACAAAGAAACAGATTGATGTTTCATTTCCGTGGAGTGGCTCAATCGACCTTTAAAGCTAAACTCTACACGCCCAGCGCCCCAGCTTAAGAATCGGGTGCCAACCTACTAGGTAAAAAGGACTTGGTTTGAGGGTAAGAAGGAATAAAAGCTAGGAATTCCGACTTACTTGGGCAACCCCTTGTCATAATTTCAGCTTATAGTGAGCATCCAAGCCCCTGGCTAAAAACTTGACCCGGAGTGGATACCCATGCTTCCCAACCAAGAACTTTACCTATGGCGACTACCCGAGCCCCCAGCTTAAAAAGAGTCCTGGGTGCTTTGCAGGGAGTATTGAACCAAACGCTAGCAAGCTATCCTTCCCACAGACAACGCCACCTGTTTCAGGATAAATCGAGCAAGTAGCTTAAACGGGGTAAGCTTGACCCAATATATATCGTAGGTTCGGGCTCACCTGCAAAACAAGCATGGCGGTTACTACGGGAGATCCCTCTGATGCCTAAGTCAGTAAAGGCAGTGGTAATAAATAAATATCAAACAAAAACAACAACAACAACAGTCCCAGTGCCTCGCAGCTCCCACAGAAAGCAGGGTCTGGGGGGGGTGATGTACGCAGCCTTACCCCTTCCGGATGGAAAGGAGACTGTTTCCGGGGACCCCCAACTTGAAGTAGTTGAGTGCCTGCTAGGGGTGTAAATGAGCCGAGCCGGCTCGTCAAAAAGCTCGAAAAGCTCGGCTCGCTTCGAGCCCGAGCCGAGCCCGAGCCGAGTGAAGCTCAAGCTCGTAAGCTCGCGAGCCCAAACGAGCTTTTTTTTAATATAATATTTTTGATTAAATATGACCCATGAAGCAAAATAATGAGCCGAGCCCGAACTTAAACGAGCCCAAACGAGCCTAGGTTGAGCTTAAATGAGCCGAAATATTGCAAGCTTAATTCAAGCTTGCCGAGTTTAGATCGAGTCGAGCCGAGCCCGAGCCTTTTGACGAGCCGAGCTCGAGCGTGAACTTTCCAAGCTCGGCGAACTTCGAGCTGAGCCCGAGTCGAGCTTAATGCAAACGAGCCGAGCCTCGAGCCTGGCAAGCTCGGGCTCGGCTCGGCTCGGCTCAAATACACGCCTAGTACCTGCAGATAAACTACCAATTAATTACCAATGAATTTTGAGGGTAATAAATAAATATGCGTAGAGTAAATAGTGGGAAATAAACAAGAGGTTTCTTCATAGTGAGTATAAGGAGATGAGGAATCTTTTGAGAGAATGTGGGTATGGGTGTAGAACTTAGGGAAGAGGGGGAGAGGGGTGCTCGGTGAGCTTCGAGGAGAGAGTACGGGCGTGGGGCCCCGGGTGCACTTAGAGAAAGTGGGGTACGGAAGGTGATATTTATAAGAAGGGTGGATAGGCGGTGGAAGGGGGGTCGGTGGTACTGTTGTCACTGTAGGATTACTTAACGGGGGAGGTAAAGGGTGGCGGTTAGCATTTGATTGGTTAGGCGGGTGGCTGTTGGTGATTGGTTGACTGGGTGGCGGCACTATGGTAAGTGAGTAGTGTTAGTTGTATGTCGTGAGTGAGGTATTGGCAACTCTGCGCTTCACGGTAAGATGGTGCTTGAGGAGGATACCGTTATTGATGGTAGAGCGGGGGGAGGCTGTAGGCCGTGAGCAAGGGGATGGCGGCATGTGGGGTACTGCCAAAGCGGTGCCGCCATAGACTCGCGGTAGATATTTGTCGTAAGGCATAAGCGCGTTTTGTCAAGGCTTAGCCGCTAGGGCCTTGGCTTAGGGTCCTATCGTGAGGGGTGTGTGAGTGCCGCCAGGGGTGTACTCCATGATGGGTATGCTGTGATTAATGATGCCACTATGGGCTCGTGTTGGATGCTCACGGTGCTGTGGTCATAAGGGGTTGGTGGTTGTTGGTTCCGCGAAGGTCATGCCGTTATGGCTTCTCAGTAAATGCTCGTCTTATGCCGTGGTGCTTGTTCTGCCATGGTCTTACAGCCGTGAGGGGTATACGGGTGCCGTTAGGGATTTACCTCTAACGCTAGTGCCATGGTTGAACCGTTGACCCGATTATTTATTCCCCAACAATTGTCTAAATCCTCATTAAAACAGATTAAACATAGAACAAAATGCAAATTCTATGAAACGGAACCTTAAATTGGCGATCTAGGTCAATCTGTTAACAATTTTGACCAACGAACTGGAAAACACATTCATCAAATAGTTAAATTTCAACTACTAAACGATATGATACAAGTCTAAATCTATTCTAGCTCAGACCAGTGAAATCACAACCAAAATGTATATATATTGATAGATTTACCTCCAAAATGGAGGATTACAAGCTAAGAAAGGGGAGGGCATATAGAAGAAGGGGAAAGAAACTAGAAGAATTTAGGGGAGGAATGGAAGAAACACACACATTCATCTCATACCGTCAACCCTAACCATCACTCCCTATTTATATACAAAATATCTAAAAATATCTTTGGGTGAGGTGGCATGCTATGGAAGCTTCTAGAATGCCGTAGGTGCTATGGCGGGCTTGTCTGGTGAGTAGGGGAAGAGCTGCTGAGCGAGTGCTGGCGGAACTGAGATGCGTGTTGGGTGGCGCCAGGGATAGAGGCTTGGTGGCAAGTATGGTGAGATGGGACCTGGCTGTCACGGGTGAAAAGAGGCAGGTAGTAGACTGGGAAGGAGCTAATGGCGGTAGAAGTGGTGGCGCTAGCTAGAAAGGAGGTCTTGGTGGATAAGGAAACCCAGGCGTGTATCACCACAAAATAACGATCAATATATACCAAAGAGGGCACCAACACGCCATCACCGGATCCCATTAGAACTCCGAAGTTAAGCGTGCTTGGGCGAGAGTAGTACCAAGATGGGTGACTTCCTGGGAAGTCTTCACCCTCAGGTTGGGGGCATTGGCAAACAACATCTCTTCAGGTTAATATCCTGAAGGGAGAAGGCTATGTACATCTACCCCCCAGAATCTGCGTAAGCGGAAACCCTTGAAGCACTAGGTATGTTCCTTTATATACAAGATTCTTCAGAAAATCTACAACAAAAAAAATTGTAAATATAAATAAAATTGACAGATTACCTGAGATCGCGAGATGTATGTATGATAATTGAGAAGAAAGCAACGCTGATTTTGCATGAAGAACCTCGGAGCATTCGACCAAAAGTTTGAGCTTAAGATTCCGATTTCAAGACGGCAAGAGCGAAGGAATTTTTGCTAATAACCGACAGATTAGGGCAAATATTAATAATTGGGCTGCAATGGGAATATATTAATAATTGGGCTCCTTAAGTTGGGCTGAAATTTGAATTTAGGACTGTTTGAGTTGCACTATACATACTTGGCTTAAGTTTAATTACTTATGGGCTTAAAAAGTAAACTAAAGAGTTTTAATAATTAACACTTTGAAATAATGTATGAAGAAAGTGTCTATAGCTCTAATAATTAACACTTGGATAATTTCCCTTTGGACAACCGAGGCTATGAGGCCTGAGCCGGCTGAGGGGAGGGCTTCGAGCTCTAATGCAAACTTTTTTGAAGCTACCAAATGGGTTTGGACTATTAATAACCCGCCAAAAATTAGACACTTTCTTTGGCGAGCCTTGTCTAACGCCCTTGCTACAAATGAGAATTTATCAAAGAGGGGAGTTACTAAAAGTCCAACTTGCTTGAGGTGTGGGGAGGTTTTGGAAACTGTCGAACATATTTTATTTCTTTGCCCATTTGCGATTGCCACTTGGTTTGCGTCGAACTTGTGCTATAAGCCAAACCTTGATGGTTTTGGGAATTCGCATCAATGGTGGTTCACCATACAAAAAGAATTCGAAAAAGCAGAGAATGTCATTTCCTAAATCAGTTTCTTATGCTGGGAACTATGGAAGAACAAAAATGCTTTTGTCACTGATCACTTAATTTCATCCCTTGTTGAAGTGGCTAACAAGGCCTCTAGAGAAGCTGCCCTTTTTCTCTCGATCTCCCCTGTCAACAGCCTTCCGCCTTCAACCGATGACCCCCAACCGGGCCAACCGGCCGATCGGGTTCAGTGGAATCCCCCCTAAAGGAATAATAAAGATCAATGTGGACATTGCCTTTGATGAACCGAGATGGCTGTGGTGGTGCGCTCCTATGATGGTTCTATTTTAGAGGGATGGTGTTCGACAACCCATGCATGTTCCGCTCTAGCAGAGGAAGCGCAAAGAATTAGAGCGGCATGTTTTTTGCGATATCGCATGCATGGAAGAACATCATCTTCAAATCAGACAACCTCTCCGTGATCCAAGCAATCGCCAGTTCCTCTTCTCGGTGGGATATTGAGGCAATCATTGAAGACATCAAGAATGTTGCCTCTTCTTTTTGTAATTGGTCCTTTGTATGGGCTCCTCGGTGTTGTAATGAGGTAGCTCACTAGGTTGCTCACGACCATCTAGAAGGCAACTGCAACCATGACTGGTGGTCGAGCTCTCCCTCTAATTTTCATGTTCTTGTTTCTAGGGAGTGTAGTGCTTTGTAGTTGCCTTCGGACCTTCTCATGTTCAAAAAAAAAAAAAAAGTGTCTATAGCTATTCTTAATAAGTTGTTCTTACACTTGGTTGAAAGTGTCACTAATTAAAGTATATATAGCTCATTTTTGTTGTAATAGTGGAATTTAAGTGTTTATACATGTTCAACAAAATTCAAACACCCAGCCCCCAAATTCCAGCATAATTCAAGTGTAGATATTGTGAAGATAATAAAACAATAACCCTAATATTATTATTAATATTTTTGGAATACTTAAAAATCATTAAATTGCACCCACTATAAATTGGTAATCTACGGTGCACTGTTTTTGACCAAAAATCTACGCTGCACAATTGTGCATTGTATGTTAATTCAGTTCGTACATTTTAACAAAATATATTTACCATTTATTTTCTTCAGTTTGACCTCCTACTCACTTTAGGAGCACGTCTAACTTTACAAACCTCCCAAAATAGAACTAGAAAAAGTTATAATAGCTAGGATTATGGTAACTTGGTAAGCCAGAATGTTATTTATTACCTCTCCAATCACTTAGGAAACAAAGTCCTTAGTTGCTTGAGAATGGACCTTCATGGGCTCTAGCCTATGAGTTCTATAAAGAAGGGAACTAAGAGGTCCCATATAAAAGTCTAATGTTGGAGTGATCATGTTAGCTCACGTAAAGAGACTTCAGGAGCTTGAAAACCGGATCTCCGAGGGTCATAAATAGAAAAAAGGGAATGAATGGATGAAATCTTGCAGGAGCATTATAAAGGAATAAATCTAAGAGCGTTCATAATTTATACACTATTCTTGTGGATGTCCTCGCTCTATTCAGAAGATATGTGCTATCCAATTCTTCTTTAGTCTCTAGACATGCTACTTTAACTGGTTGCACTTGTTAAGGTTGAGCAGAGCCTCTTTGATTAGGGTTTAGTTTCTTCCTAAAGCAAGAATAGGGTGAACCACTACGTCGAGGTCAACTAGAAGTGGGACCAAAAATTTGAAGCGGTTGAGCCTTCATGAGTTCAGGATGCTTTCTAAGGAGCTCAAGTAGCATATCTTAACTTAGATGGCCTCTTTTTTTTTTTTTTTTTTTTTTTTGTTTACGTATGTTTAGTTGAAAGAGTGAAAGAAGGACCAGAAAAAAAAAGAAACAAGTGCAAGGCCAAGAAAGTGCCATAGGATCGCAAACTTAGGAGGAGTTAAAATGAACAATGTATGAAGCCGTACTTAAGGATAGATTTTGGAGGTTCATTTGGAGTCATATATTGCGGGATCTTTAGGCTTATCGACTGCCGCTGATATATGCTTGTAAACACATTAAAAAAATGTTCCTTGGCACTTATGGTCTAAAGGGAGTTCCAATTAAAGTTGTGCCAATTTGAAAATACATACGAACTTTAAGCATTTGCCTATCTTCAATAGCCGCAAGGCTCCCTATCTGTGGCATTTATTGCCAATGTTTTCTCATATTGAGGGTACATGAACCTTAAGAATTTAAGGTAGGTCCAAGGACCACACCAAGGGGAATAGAATTAGTTGAATCATTTTATATAGTCTAGAAAGCAAATTGTCCAATGTTTGATTTGGTGGAAAAAAAAAAATATCTTGAGGACTAAAGATAATTCTGCTAATAGGTCAAATAAATGTTAACCAATATTGGCTTATCCTTGTGAAGGTGCTTGAACTAAAGGGACCACACTTCTAATTTCCAAAGGGCGTCTAGAGAGAGTCTTCTCTATTGAAGGTGGCATCTATTAGTATGTCAAAATGTATAACGAAGTCCCAGTCTTTGAGGACACTTATCAAGCAAAGAATTCATCATAGAAAATATGGAGCTTGGGGGAATGGTCAGCAACACCTCTATGGAAAACACAAGAGAAATAGGTTTGGGGTTGCAACTTGACAAAACAAAAGGCCCTCCCGTAGTATCACTGTTTAGTGTAAATTTTTTTTTTTTGGAACATTGTTATCATTGTAGTTTAAATCTATTATTTCATGGAGATGTCTGTAAAACTGGCCGAGAAACATTAGGTCAAGCGTTGAGTGCCCAGTGCTAACAGCCAAGTCGGCCAACACCTTAGCAAAATGCAAGTCATGGTTCTTTAGAAGAGAAACTTGTTTAGCCACAAAAAGAAGGATTACATGTTTTTCCTTTGAATCATCTGTTGATTCATGATTAGACTTACCCTAGTTGAAATTAACGAATGAAGAATGAATAATTTGTGAATAAAATGAATACAGTTTATCTTTAGCTTCTTGACACATGCATGAGGACACAGAAAACTCACGACTCGAAGAAGAAAAACATACCTATGCAACCACATCGTCAAGGTCAATGGGAAAGAAATCTTTCTAGGATTATAAAGCTACTAAATGACTAATTCAATAATCAAGTTAAGGTCATCATTCGCTGACTTACCAAAAAAAAAAAAAAAGTTAAGGTCATCATTATAGGGTAGTCAAACTAGATAAGGAAGGTGGACACTTTTAGTGCCTTATAAATTCTTAGCGCCCTCCATTTAACTCTAGATAACGGCTCGAGGCTGTTGCACTATTGGATGTATCCAATCCCTAGGAGTGTCCAACTCATGAAAGTAAGGGATTTGTCATGAATTGGGGTTCCTTTTCTTGCTCCTTGAATTTAAGAGAAGGCTTTGATGCAGCGAGCCTTGGGAGTGTGACAGCAATCACATATGAGAATTGGTGAATATTTTAGCTTGACTTTTATTAAGGTTAAAGATGGACCAACAGTTAGGATTCAAAGGCTTGAAAAGATTTTCATTCCTCATGAAATGGAAGAGGTCTCCTAAAGACGGAATTATCCACAAAGAAATTAAATATGATCAAGTATCATGCAGGAATCAATCTGGATAAGGTTTTTGAGTGTTCTTATGGCATAAGTAGAAAGAGTGTTGTCCTTGCTTGAATTTAGGAGATAGAGGACGTGAGCAATTTGAGCTAATAGAGTTAAGAATCAAGAAATTAAGAGCTTGAAAAGAGTGTGAGTGAAAGTGTTTACATCCTAAATTTGAGAGGAATGGGACGACAACGTTTTGAGCAGAAAACCACGTGCTTAAAACATGAGGCCTTCCTCGAGAAGAATTCAACCTTTAGGGGCTGAAGTAATGGCGTCTCGAACCCAGTATCTTGAGAAGATCATCATCCCAATAGGGGCACCAACCACTCAAGGCTCGAGATGGTTGAAGGGTAAAGGGAGCTTGAACCCAAGGGGCTACTAAGAAAACTGCAAGATAGGTGCTTTACAAGCTCGAGACAATTACTTGGAGAGCAATTTCAGATACTTAGACACTATACTTAATCTAAGAGAGCATGGGACTTCTAGAGGGTACTTCAGCTAGAAATTCGGACATGAATTTCAAGGAATTCCCTCCAAAACTAAATCATGGACACCTTCATTGATCCTTAATGTGCAAGAAGAAGCATAGTGGCATGATATGAGGAGAAACTACCGTGGAATCAGGGGGCAGGCGTTATTTAGTTTATCTATAAATAAAGGACGATGTTGTAGTCCAAATTAGGACACACACAATACAAAACTTCTTCAAGTTCTTTTTTACATCATACTTGTGCTCTTTTTGTTCGGAATAGTCTCCTAAAATTCAGATTCATTCTGTTAATATTATTTTATTAAAGAATAAAATTGAAGTTCCAATCGTTTCCTTGTTAAATTTGTGTAAGCAAGCATTTATACTGCATGTGATTTTCTTTTTGGAAACGTCCATGAGATGGGTGTAGTCCTTAGACTACAATTTACATGTTTGTTCTAAGTGGTTTATGAGATTAACCCACATATAGACATGGAACAAATGGTATAGATTGTTGTTTGAAAGACTCGTAGTCAAAGACAAGTTTGGACTACTTGTATGCTAAGACTATAACGTGACACTTTAGATGACTTGTTTTGGTCATGTGGATGGTGATCCAAAAGTGTTAGGTTGGTGTGTTTAATAAGATTGACACATCATGTGAATGGTGATCCAAAAGTGTTGGGTTGGTGTGCTCAATAAGATTGACACAATGAGTTGGACCATGTGGATTACTTATTTCTAGATTATTATTAGAGATAAGTGATTCATGTTGTACTATTTGAATGATGATTCTAAATCCTGAGAGTATTCTGGACTTGTGTATAGAGCGTTAGTTACTTTGGTGTACTATAATTAAGGTCTAAACGCACGATTGAATTTTCACGTACACTAGGTAGCAGTATGAAGTGTGACAAGGATCAGGTATTCAATAGGGAATCTACAGTCTCTTATGAGATACAGATGTCCCCTTAGTTGATTCGCAAATATTTGAATAGTTTGAAATCTTTGGCCAAAGTATTCTAAGTGTTTGACATTTGGATTTATATTATGAATATATTCACGTATAAATGAATTATTCCAATGAAAGGGGAGTTGGTAACTAATGGAGAAGCGGTGAGAAGGATAATGGTAGTAGTTATATTTATCCTTTGTCATGGACATTTAGTGGAGGGGTTGTTGTCATCAATACAGTCTATTAGGGAGATATCGAATAAATTGTTTAAATTTGGAGTACAATGAGATTTAGTGGAATTAAGTCTCATTAAATGGTAATTAAATTATTTTATGAGATGATTAATTTAACCCATTTGGAGCCACATTTAAATTGTCCCTGAGGTCCCTACGCAAGCCTCTGTATTTATTGCCATCGGAAAAATATTAAAGAATTCATGAGATGAATTAATTTGCTAATGAGATGAGTAAATTTAAATTTGCCAAACATTGTTCATGAGATGACTAAAAATTAAAAATTATAAGATAAAATAATTTTTGGAAAATTAAATTCATAAGATGAATTTTTACAAGTGGGAATTGAAACAAAAAAAGGAAAAGTCGGGCCCAGATCGCGACCCGCGCCTTCGCGGATGGACCAACTAGTGTGCGACACTCTAGGATGACGATCCATGTGTGCATGGACGGGTCAATCAGGGTCTGCCACTAGGCACGCAGAGATAATTAGAAACACGGGATTTTGGCCAAGCTTCAAAACAACGCGTTTTGCTTGTTTTTTGTCATTAAATGACACATTTTGCTTTGTGACCAGCAAATCCCACATCGACAAATTGTTTATTTTTCACTCCGGTACACTCTTATAAATAGAGGTATCTATTCCAGAGGTTTGGCATTCAATTGAAACAAATTATTTTAGGTTTCTGGAATTATTTTGAAAGCCTAATTGGAGAGAAAATTTTTTGTTGAAATTCTTCTTTCCACAGTTTAATATTTTTTGGAATCCACCCTCCGCACAGCTCGAGATCATTGCGTAGAAGATAGCAGGGTCTCGATTTTTGGTGTTCTTCTAAAGATTACTTTGTTTCTTGTATTCTTATATTGGAGCAATTCTAGGTACGTTTTCTTTCCTTCATTTTTAGTTTACGCTTTTCTATTTATTTATAATATTCGTTATTATGCCTGTTTAAGTTTATGTATTGTTATGAATGTATTAGAGTAAAAAGCCTGTAGACCTAAATTAATAATTTAGATATGTACAACAACAACAACAACCACAACCCGGTGCCTCTAAGGGATCCCACATACGTAGGGTCTGGGGGGGTAGATGTACGCAGCCTTCCCCCTTCTTGGCTGTTTCCGAGAACCCTCAACGTGAAGAATTTGTCAGCTGCGATGAAGCCTAGCAGCCAGACAGCAAGAGAGCAAATAAGCATATAAGCCTAAAAAGCATAAAGCATAAAGCAGGGCAAAGCTAGGCAAATAAAGGCAGAAAAAGGCATAAAAAGGTATAGAAATAGTAGATTGCAAATAAGCCAATAAACAAATAGTAAAAGAAGAGCTCAGATCACACATAAGTGCGCCGAATCGGGACTACCCTGAAGGCCTAGAAACACTAGAGGCAGCAGAAACAGCTGGGCAACCCTACTCTATGCCACTACATCTGCTACTCTTATGCTAGCCCTCCAATAAGCTCTATCTAAGGCAATTTCCTCCCGAAGGTTTAGGTGGGTGAGGTCTTGTCTGATGGTCTCTAGCCATCTCTTCTTTGGCCTACCTCTTCCCCTCCTACCTAACGTAGAATGTGGCTACTCGCATCTCTTGACCGGAGCGGTGCTCGGTCTCCTCCTAATATGTCCAAACCACATCAAATGTTGCTCCCTTAATTTATCTTCAATGGAGGCCACACCCAACTTACCTCTTATGACGTCGTTCCTGATCCTATATTTCCTTGTGTGTTCACACATCCTCCGCAACATCCTTATCTCCATTACCTTCATCTTTTGTGTAAGATGTTGTTTTATTTCCCTACACTTTGCCCCATATGACATGGCCGGCCTCACTACCGTATTATAGTATCTTCCCTTCAGCTTTGAAGGAAACTTTCTATCACAAAGTACCGCAGAGGCCATTCTCCATTTATGCCATTCTACTTTAATCCGGTTGTTGACATCCTCATCCACTTCACCGTTGTGTTGTATCATGGACCCCAGATATTTGAAACTCTCCTTTCTTGGTGTAGGGTCCGATCCAATTTTTACATCTTCTCTACTAGGCGTGGTGGTGGGATCGAAATTAAGCTCCATGTACTCGGTCTTGAATCTATTGAGTCGTAAGCCCTTCGATTCCAATGCCATTCTCCACAGTTCTAGCTTCTCATTAGTCTCCTCCCGCGATTCCCCCACCAGCACTCTATCATATTTGAAAAGCATGCACCAAGGTACACCTCCTTGGATGATCCTACTGAGCTCATCCATCACTAGAATGAACAAATAGAGGCTCAAGGCAGATCCTTAGTGTACCCCAATTGTTATTGGGAATGCGTCTATCTCTCCTTCCACTGTGCGTACCCTAATTTGAGCATCCTCATACATGTCTCTAATGGCCTGGACATATGGCACGGGGATACCTTTCCTATCAAAAACCCTGCATAACACCTCCCTTGGTACTCTATCATATGCCTTTTTTAGATCAATGAAAACCGTGTATGTCCTTTTGTCTCTTCCTGTAGTGCTCTATCGTACGCCTTAGGATGTGGATGGCTTCTATTGTTGATCTTTTGAAAATAAATCCGAATTGGTTCTCGGATAACTATGTCTGATATTGTAACCTCCTTTCTATGACCCGCTCGCACAACTTCAGCATGTGGCACATTAGTTTGATACCCCGATAGTTGGCGTAGCTCTGGATGTCGCCTTTGTTCTTATAGATCGGGATCAATGTGCTTTTCCTCCCTTCATTGGGCATCTTTTCCCCATGGGGATTTGGTTAAATATTTAGTAACCAACTGATGCTCTTCTGTCCAAGGCATTTCCATGCCTCTATGGGTATATCATCTGGGCTAACTGATTTAGCTCTTGCCATATGTTTCAGGGCTTCCTTGATTTCCTCGGGGCTAATTAGTCTATTCTCACTGTAGTTATGGTGCTCCTCAGATGTTTGAAGATCACAAAGGGATATCTCTGTATCCCCTTGATCATTGAACAGATCGTGGAAGTAGGCTCTTCTCCTAGCTTTAATTAGTTGCCTATCCACGATCACCCGTCCATCTTCCCCTCTTATGCACTGTACTCGATCCAAGTCCCTTGTCTTCCTTTCTCCCGCCTTGGTAATTTTATATATATCCATAGCTCCCTCCTTGGTCTCCATCCTCTTGTAGAACACCTCATACGCTCTTGATTGTGCTTCTTTGACTGCTCTGTTTGCTTCTTTCTTGGCTTGTTGATAATGATGTCGTTTATCCTCATCTCCACTGGGAACCCACTTCTTGAAATAGTCTCGTTTGGCTTTAATCTTCACATTGACCTCCTCGCACCACCACCAAGACTCTCTGTTACTTGGCGCCCCTCCCTTTGACACACCCAGAACTTCCCATGCTAGCTCTCTAATCTTTTAGGCCAATTGGTTCCAAAATTGGTTTGTATCTCCTTCGTGGTCCCACTCTATCTCAGACATCACTCTTTCCTTGTACTCCTTATATTTCTCTCCCTTCAAATCCCTCCAACAAGTCTGTGTCTGGGCAAGTTTGGTAGTTCTTTTGGCCCTCTTTTTGTCCTCTATATCAGCCCACAACACCCTGTGTGGCGAAACCTTACAATATATGCAGTTTCTTTGTATCCGTATGTAGTCTATCTGTGTCCTTGTCCCACCGCTTTGATACATGATGTTGTGTTCATCACGCTTTTTAAAGAAGGTGTTGGACACCATTAAGTCGTAAGTGACCGCAAAATCTAGGAGGGCTTTACCCTCTGCATTCCTGGTTCCAAAACCGAAACCTAATAATTTGGAAATGTATATTTAAATTACGAATTTAAATTTGTAGATTTAAAATAGGAATTTTAAATCAGCCCTAGATTTGGAATTATGAATTCTAAACCCCTTCTGCTACATAAACTTTATAAAATTACGGAGAATTTTTGAAATTCGTCCTGACAACCGGTATTAGAGAAAGGATATTCATAGAGATAACCTTATTCTTGAGAACTCTTGCACATGAGGTGTCACAAAGCGTGACTCCCCGCCTGGGGGCTTAGGTAGACAGAAGTGTCTCCTACTGGAAGTGCTCTGATAGGTGCCCTTTGTTGAAACCACGGTGGAGAACTGTGAACCCAACAATCTGCAATAGAGTTATTTTTACCCAACAATTGGTATAAGAGCCAGCCTCTAATTACATTCATAATATACATGAATATGTATAATAAGATTGAAATAAATAGACTTACGATTTAATAAAATCGAGATTTTATTAAGAAGAAATGATATTTTGAAGTAACGATTTAAATAGTTTAAATTATTTATGAATTAATAGTTAATTAGATTATTTAAAGTAATGATTTAAATTGTTTAAATTGTCTATCAATTAATAGTTAATTAGGTCATTTAAGGTAATAATTCAAATTGTTTAAATCATTAATGTATTATTTGTTAATTCGTATTTGTCAATTCATGATATTACATTCATATTATACACATGACGAGATTATGCATATTTAATCATGATTTTTGAAATCAGATAAAATTGATCTAATAAGGTTAGAGTCAATTAATTTTTACAAAATTGGATAAAGTATGTCTAATGAGATTAGATTTAATTATTTTTAAATTAATTATTTAAAAAATAATTAAATAATTTTGATGTTAGCGCGTCAGGCTGATGTCAATGTCAAATTTTATACAAAAATTTATTTATTTTTTGGGACGTGCAGAAGTCGGTACTAGCTTACATAATAATTATTTTAATTATTTTATTAATTATTTTTTTTAGAATGTAATCTAAATTTAATAATGAGAAATTCTAATTGTAAATCAGTGTTATTTTAAGTTATTTTAGAATAAGATTCTAAAATAGACTATGAGATAGTCTAAGCTTATTTAATTTTTGGAATGAGATTCTAAAACTAGACTATGAGATAGTCTAAGCTCTAAGTCGCTACTGATTTTAAATAAAATTAATTTTATTAATTAATTTAATTTTAGAATTAGATTATAAAAAATAGATGATGAGATAATCTAAATTTTGATATTTTTTAAATTAAAAAATAAACTAATTTATATTAATTTATTTACTTTTAGAATGAGATTCTAAAGAATAGATTATGAGATAATCTATGGTACCATTTTTGAAAGTAAAATTAATTAATTAATTTTATTGAATAAATTTAGAACGAGATTCTAAAGCAAGATTTTGTGATAATTGATGTTGTAAAATGATAATAATTTTGGTTAATTTTAGAACGAGATTCTGTAGGGGGTTATATGATAATCCAGGTTGTAAATGCGAGTTAATTAAAAAACCACTAGTTATAAAAGTCAAGTGGGGGTGAGGTTTCAATTGTTGTAACCTCTCGGTATCCATTACCGATATAGCATTATAGGAGATCGATAGACCTCCCTGTGGAGGAAGTCGATTTGCAGATTACAGGGTTAGACTTCTATTAGGATTAACCAAAGTGCGAAGAAGTGATACGACCACGCTGCCATGGAGTATTATGTGTATTTGTATGGAGGTTTAGGTAATAGTTTACACTTGAATAGTGTGATGCATTAGCCTCCTCGAGGAGCTCTATTATGTTATGTTAGAAACTAAGATAAAGTGGTGAGTTAATCATGTTTAGTAAGACTTACAAGAAAACATGTTAATTGAGAATAGTTCTCACTCGAACTAGCTTCGTGCGACCCCGCTACCAAGGAGTAAGGAGTGGTGTGTTTGGGCCATCATTGTATGTGTGATAGTACAGTTTGATGGATATCTGACTTATTGTGTATGCTAAAATGAAAGAATAGATATCACTGTACTATACATGACTGTTATAAGATAGTTACACATTTGTTTGCATTTACAGTTTTAAAATGGTTGCGACTGGTGCACTTCACTCAATTTTGAAAGATAATGCCTTAACTGGACCGAATTACTTCACCTGGAAAATGAACTTGGACATAGTGCTAATGCATGAGGGTCATAAGTTTGTTCTCACTGAAGCTCGACCTACGGTGCCTGCTAATAATTCCACAGCGGCTATAAATGAATGTTAGGAATACTGGAATAAGGTTAATGAGTTAGCCAGATGCTACATTTTGGCCTCTATGACCAATCTAATCAAGCATCAAATGCTTGAGATGGAAACATTAGCTGAGATGATCAGTCATTTAAAGGAAATGTTTGGTGGTCAAAATAGAGCAGCTAGACAAGAGCTGATGAGGAAGCTCTTGAACATGACTATGTCGGAAGGGTCACCAGTTCAGGAGCACGTCATGAAAAAGATGGTGTGCTTGTCTGAGTTGGAGATTCTAGGTGCTAAGATTAATAGTCAGTCTCAGCAGGACATCATCCTCAGCTCTCTATCGAGCTCTTTTACTCAGTTCAAGCTCAACTACATAATGAATAACAAGGATTATTCATTGCCTGAGCTGATGAAGGAGCTACAGGTAGCATAGTGTGTTATGCAAGCCAAGGGGAGTGTCCACTTGAATCCGCTATTAAGGGCTAGCAGGAGCAAGCTCAACAAGGGACCGACTGGAAAGAAAGGCAAGGGCATGGTTGCTAGTGTAACGACTAATTCCAACAAAAGGCCAGCAAAAGGAAAGTGTTGCTTTTGTGGAAAGATGGCCCATTTGAAGAGGAACTGCACAAAGTACATAGCTGCTCTGCCTGCAAAGACTGCTAAGCCATCCGGTGAAGGTATGATGATATCTCACTTGGTTGAGTCATGCGTAGTTGAGAGTCCACCAGGTTCCTGGTGGGTGGACTCAGGTTCAACTAAGTATGTCTGTAATTTGTTACAGGGACTCAAGCCAACCAGGAGGCTGCATAATGGAAGTTGTACATGACGGTTGAAGGCGGTACAAGAGTAGCAGTCTTAGTAGTAAGAGATGTTAGCTTAGACTTTAGTATTAGAGTTTTTGTTATTAAAAGTTTTGTTTATTTGTACTTGCATTGGACAGGAATTGGATTTATGTAATTTATTAAAGGATAATTGTTATTCAGTTAATTTTGATTGTGAACCTTTATTACAAGAAATAAATTGTTTATTTGTAAAGGTATATGTGTGCATGATTTATTCATGTCGTTTGATCAGAAGTTATTTTGTACATGAATAATGCTAAATACTTAGAGAAATATTTTTGCGACAAAACTACAAAAACAAAAGCAAAGTGATATTATAAGAATTAAAAGAAAAGGACACTAATTCTGAACGGTTAGACACAACTTAAGACTTAATGGATGCATTAGATGCACCCACTGTTAAGTTTGAGTATGTTCTAAGTACACCAGAGCCTAGGTGTAATGGGAGGATTCTCAAGGGACCTGACAGGTTCATGGCAGGAGCCTTAATTGTTGACCGTGACATTGAATTTGATCCTCTTAGCTACAATGAGGCAATTAAAGACAAGGATGCTAACCAATAGGTCTTAGCAATTAAATTTGAGTCAGGATCTATGTATTTTAATCAGGTCTTGAATCTTGTAGAGGCACCTGTTAGCATTAAATTCATTGGTTGTAAATGGTTCTACATGAACTAAAGAGGAGTGGACAGGAAGGTAGAGGCCTTCATGGCGAGGTTGGTTGCTAAGGGTTTTACCCAAAAGGAAGGAATTCATTATGATGAGGCCTTCTTATTAGTAGCCATGCTAAAGTTCATATGGATACTCCTATCCCATGCAGGTCATCATGAGATTTGGCAAATGGTAGTCAAAACGGCCTTTTTTTGAATGGTGATCTTAAAGAAGACATCTATATGGTGCAACCAGACAGTTTCATTGGCAAAAATCAGGAACATATGGTATGCAAACTGAAGAAGTACATGTATTGACTGAAGCAAGCATCATGCTCATTAAATATGAGATTCAATGAAGCGATTAAGTATTATGGTTTTGAGCAATTGGTTAACGAACCATCCATGTACAAAGTGACTTTTTTAGTATAGTACGTCGACGGTATACTACTCATTAGGAATGATGTAAGGGTGTTATCAGCTTTAAGGATTTGGTGACCTAGCTCTAGCTGGCTATACGGATTTTGACTTCCAGTGAGATAGAGACACCAGACGTACGACGTTTAGGCATGCCTTTACCCCTTCGAGTAGGAGCCATTAGTGGGAGGAATGTCAAGCAATATTGTATTGTCAACTTCACCATAGAGGCTAAATATGTTGTAGCTTCAAAAGCTGCATATAGGGCATGTTGGTTCAGATGGAATAATTGACCTAGTAGACTTTTGGATCATACACAAAAGAGATGGGTATAAAGCTTGTCATAAATTGGATCTGGGACAAGTGGGAGATTGTTAGGAATAGTATCCTAAAATCCAGATTTATTCTATTAATATTATTTTATTAAAGAATAAAATCAAAGTTCCAGTAGTTTCCTTATTAAATTTGCGTAAGCGAGTATTTATACTACATGTGATTTTCTTTTTGGAAACATCCATAAGATGGGTGTAGTCCTCAGACTACAATTTACATGTTTGTCTAAGTGGTTTATGAGATAAACCTACAGATAGACTTGGAACAAATGGTATGGATTGTTGTTTGAAAGACTCGTAGTAAAAGACAAGTTTGGACCATTTGTATGCTAAGACTATAACGTGACACTTTAGATGACTTGTCTTGGTCATGTAGATGGTAATCCAAAAGTATTCTGGACTTGTGCATGGAGTGTTAGTTACTTTGGTGCACTATAAGCAAGGTCTAAACACATGACTGAATTCCCATGTACACTGGGTAACGGTATGAAGTGTGGCAAGGATTAGGTATTCAATAGGGAACTTATAGTCTCTTATGAGATACAGATGTCGCCTTAGTTGATTCGCAAATATTTGAATAGTTTGGAAACTTTGGCCAAAGTATTTCAAGTGTTTGACATTTGAAATTTTATACTGTGAAAATATGTTTAAGTATGAATGAATTATTCAGTGAAGGGCAAGTTGGTAACTAATGGAGAAGCTGTGAGAAGGATAATGGTAGTAGTTATATTTATCCTTTGCCATGGACATCTAGTAGAGGGGTTGTTATCATCAATACAGTCTTTTGGAGAGATATCGAATAAACGGTTTAAGTCTGCAATATAGTGAGATTTATTTAGAGGAATTAAGTCTCATTAAATGGTAATTAAATTATTTTATGAGATGATTTATTTAACCCATTTGGAGCTAGATTTATATTGTCCTTGAAGTCCCTGCGCAAGCCTCTATATTTGTTGCCATTGAAAAAATATTAAAGAATTCATGAGATTATTACTTATCCATGAGATGGGTAAATTAATTTTGCCAAACATTATTCATGAGATGAAAAAAATTAAAAATTATAAAATAAAATAATTTAAAAAAATTAAAACTCATAAGAAGAATTTTTATATGTGGAAAACAAAAGAAACTACAAAATAACTTGCATAGGGGTCAATCCATGTGCTCACGGGTAAACCAACCAGCGCACGGCCATCCATGTGAGCACAGGCAGGCTAATTGCGGCCCGCCATGTGTCATGCTTAATTCAAAATAAACGAGGGCGATTTGAACGCGGCGTAAAACGCAACGTTTTGACTTGATTTGGTTATAAAACAATGCATTTTAATTTAAACTCTGCAAATCCCACATCGAAATTCCAACTTGTTTTCGCTTTGATAAACTACTATAAATAGAGGTGCCTGTTCCGAGGGTTTGGCATTCAATTGAAACAAATTATTTTGGGTTTCTAGAAATTATTTCGGAGACCTAATTTAATATTTTTGAGAGTCCACCTTCCGGGCAGCTCAAGGGCATTGCGTAGAAGATCGTAGGGTCTTAATTTTGAAGATTATTATTTCTTTCTAGTTTTCTTTATTTGGAGCAAATCCAAGTATATTTTCTTTTCTTCTTCTTTTAGTTTTTGCTTTTTTATTTATTTACAGTATTTATTATTATGTCTGTTTAAGTTTATGTATTGTTATGAATGTATTAGAGTAAAAGGCCTGCAGATCTAAATTAATAATTTAAATCTATAGATCTAAATTATGAATTTAAATCTGTAGATTCAAAATGAGGAATTTTAAATCAACTCTAGGTTTAGAATTATGAATTTTAAACCCCTTCCGTTGCGTAAACTTTATAAAATTAAGGAGAATTTTTGAAATTCGTTCCAACAACCGATATTAGAGCAAAGGGATTTATAGAGATAACCCTATTCCTGGGAACTCTCACACGTGAGGTGTCACGAAGCGTGTCTCTCCAATCAGGGGCTTAGGTAAAGAGAAGAATCTCCTACTCTAAGTGCTCTAAGAGGTACCTTTTGTTGTGACCATAGTTGAGAACTGTGAACCCAATAATCGGCATCAGAGTTATTTTTTCCAACAGGATTAGGATCAAATCTTTACAATAAAATTAAATAAAGTAATGAAAGAATTAAAGCACTAAAATTCTTCACTCTTTCAAGAGTGAATGGACAATAGATCAAGCTTACCAAAGCTAAGGATATGCCGATTATGCTCAGTGATCAATAATAAAGAGTACTAGTGATGCTTAAGAAAAACTTTAAAAGAAACTAGAAATTAAAATATTAAAGCACAAGAGAGTACAAGCTTTTAAACAATGACTGCTTAGAGAGAATTGGATGCTTAAAACCATAGCATTCAAGCCCAATATATAGGCAAATGAGAGCCTAGGAGATGTTCAAAGTGTTAGATAAAAGATTAGGAATGAAATCAAGTCAAAAGTAGCCGTTTGCAGCATTTTTTTTGTCTGTGTGTCGACATGCAACAGCTCTGGATGGCTATTGTATGTCTCTGTGTCGGCACATCCCTTATGTGTATCGATACTCAGCATGCCTGGGTGGATTTGATCATCTTTTTACCAATTAAATTGATTGATTGATTGATTGATTTACCATATTAACTAAGCTAAATTGATTAATTGATTAACTTATCATATTAGCTTATATTTTGAATCAATTTCCATGTTTGCTTATTCATTTGAAATATCACCCTTTAAATTTGATCTTGTTATTTTTGGGCATGTGATGCGTCTCGTATTTACGCATCTTTTGATTGTTATTTTAATTATTTTGCACCTATTTAATTATAGTTCTACACTCATTTTTGCAATTTTTATATTCAACAGGTTTGAAATTAAAGTTCCGAAAATTGTAAAATTCGGGAGCAAATATGACAAATTCGATGCGTAAACAATTAAATCAAGTCAATCGAGATTCAGGACAAGAATGTATAAGTCCGACCCACACTAGTACAATCATCTTCAACCTCGGTTCACAACTGTCAGCCCGTCAGTTGAGCAGCCTAACTTCCAGCAGCAGCATAACCCACCATCTTCAGCCCAAACGCAAGCCCAATCACCTCCAACACCAGACCAGCCCGAGCCTAGCCCATCACCGTCAGCCACTGACACCAAGCCCGACGTCAGGCCCACCTTTGAACAGTTCAATCGTCACCCACTCCTGCACAGATCTCAGGCCCATCTTCAAGCCCATCTTCAACCAAGCCCAGTCCCATCGTCTCCCAACTCAGCCTGTTATCCATAGGGTTCAAAACAACAGAGAGGATGGATATAAATTCATGGTTGGGTCTCTGTTTTTGGTGTTCTGGACCACCGCCCCTCATTCTCTCAGCTCTCTCTCTCTCTCAGATTATTTTTCAATTTTTTTTTGTTAAATTGGAATGAGAGCAAAATTAGCGTGAAGACCGACATGAGTTCGTTCATCTCCTCTTTCACCGGATCATCCTTGATGGAGAGCTAACTTGCTCTCTGGGGTTAGATGAAGTCTTAGTCTTTTTACTTTTGTATTACTTTTAATTTCGAGATAATTTATTGGTTACATGAATTGCTTAGTTATGATAAATACTACGAAGTATTGTGCTTTAGTTGTGTATTCAATTAATATGATTATTGAGTTTTTAACCTTTAATTGTTGAGATTGATATTTATAAATTAATTCTTTGTACTTGTAGCCTTATGATTAATAATCAAGTAATAGTATTAATCGAATTGTTAATTAAAGCCTATCTTCCCTATGCTTTAGTTAGATAGGGTCAATACGTAATAATTAACGATACTTTAGGTTGAGCCTATTTTCCTTATGCTTTAGTTAGATAGGGTCAATATGTGATACTAACAACATCTCCTTAGTAGGTTGAAGCTTGTAGCCTAAACCACTGCCCTTGTGATAATCAATAATCCCAAGTTAAAAGTTAACGCAAAAATAATTGGCTAATGATGGATTCAAAATCCTAGGTTCCAATTTAATACACCTTTGATCGTAGAAGTAGATTGCCTTAGTTTAATTTTCGTTTCTTTATATTAATCAATGCACAAATATCTCAATTCTATTTAAATCAATTTAGGTTATAGAATAATTTCACGCACTCTTAGGCCCTGTAGTTCGATACCTTCTCTCTCTATACAATAATTTAGATGTGTTTAGTAGATAGGGTTTTATATTAAATTTTGATAGACGTAAAAAAAACACATCAAGATTTTGGCGCCGGGGACTAAGCAATGTTCGTGATTTTATTTTTGTGATTTTCTTTGATTGTTAATTGTCTTAAATTGTTTTTAATTGTTATTGCCCCTTTCTATAAAAAATTAAATTTAAAAAAAATATATATATATATTTTCTTTACATTTCTTTTTTGAAAAAAGTTTTATTTGTTTATCTATTTATTTATTTTTAAAGCATTATTTTTCTTGTGATTTTCGTGCATAGGTTGATTTTAGGACAGTTTATTATTTGTTTTTCTATTTTTTTTTTCTTTGTAAGTGTTTGTTTTGCTAGTTTTAGTTTTCAGTTTTATTTGCTTCCTGTGATTGTTATTTCATGCATGGTCGCCACTCTTTGTCTCTTGACCTTACTAGATTCGACCCTGAAATTGAAAATACTTTAAGAGACTTTAGAGCCCAACACCGAGCACAATCCGTAATGGCTGACGAACAACAACCACATCCACTTATGGAGTATTTTACTCCCATCACATACACCTCACCCTCATGCATTAGATTGCCGCCGGTAGCCCATCAGTTCGAGCTTAAGCCACATACCATACAAATGCTTCTTTCGTTCCGTGGCTTAGGTAATGAGAACCCATACACACATTTGGACAGTTTCATGGAGATTTGCTCAACCTTCAGGATTCCTAACATTAGTGATGACGCCATCTTACTTTTCCTCTTTCCTTTCTCTTTAAAGGAAAAAGTTAAGTGTTTGTTAGGCACCTTACTTAGTGGGATGATTAGTACTTGGACTCAAATGCAACAAGAATTTCTTAAGAAATTATATCCCATTAGTAAGACTAACACTACTAGGAGGGCCATTAACGCCTTCGCCGAACTCCCTACTGAGGAGTTCTATGAGAGTTGGGATAGGTTTAGGGAACTCTTACGAGCTTGTCCACATCATGCTATCCCTAAATGGCTACTAGTCCAAAGTTTCTGTTATGGGTTAAATGAAAAGGGTCAACAAACTATTGATGCCTCATGCGGTGGTCAATTCCTCAGGAAGAACGAGGATGAGGCGTGGGAACTGCTTGAACATTTGAATGAGAATTCACAACAGAATGTCCCACATGCACATTTGAATGCTTCTAGATTAAATAGAAGAGGAGTACATGAAGTCACCCATACCTCTATCTTAGATAAAAAAGTAGACTCTCTTGCCTCTTCTCTGGAGTAGCTTACTTCCTTTTTTAAGATGACATTGGCTCCCCCTCCTGTACCTAATGTGTCTAGTGTTAAAAACATGCATAGTGCATGTTCTAGTGTCTTTCATTCTATGCTTGATTGCCCATCCGCTTCACCTATTGTTGAGTGGTAGGAGGAATAGGTTAATGCGCCCCAAGGATTCTTGAGGAACGACCCATACTCGAACATGCATAATCCGGGCTGGAGAAATCATCCAAACTTCTCCTAGAGGCAAGGAGGAGAAGGACAGTTTATGTCACAACAACCGAACCCACAACCTCAACAATCTGGTATGCCCCGACCTCTCTGTTTTCAACCGCAAGGGTATGCTTCCAACTACTCTCAACCTTCTAATTTGAGCTCTAATTCGAATTTTGAAGAGAAGGTTTTGAGTGCGCTGAAAGGTTCGGAAGCTAATTCCCAACTCCTCGACTCCCATACACAATCGATCTCAAAGCTAGAAACCCAAATAGGTCAACTAGCAAAAACTTTTCGTAGGAGAGATGAGGGAAGACTCCCTAGCCAAACCGTAAAGAACCCTAGGAACTATGTGAGGCAAGACAATTACCCTGCCCATCAAGTACAAGCAAAGTCTATTACAATGTTAAGAAGTGGGAAGGAGGTCGACGATGGGGTGAGTGCTGAGAGCGAAGTACCCATAAGTGGTGAGGGAGAAGAAAAGAGCAAGGAAAAAGAGAAGGAGACCGATGAGGTCATGCACCCTTCTTCCATTTCTAAGACCTCTGATCTTCCTTCCTCATATGTACCTAGAGTGACCTTCCCCCAAGCTTTAGTTGCACCACATCCAAATGGGAAGGACAAGAAGTGGGAAGACATTTTGGAGACTTTTAGGCAAATAAAAAAAAACATTCCCCTTCTTGATGCAATTAAATAGATCCCAGCCTATGCGAAGTTTATTAAGGACCTTCTGAACCAAAAGAGGCGATCTAAAGCACATCTGCCTAAAAAAGTATTTTTAGCCGAGCAAGTGGGCTCTATTCTGAAGTGTGACACTCCAATTAAGTATAAAGACCGTAGTGTCTCCACCATCTCTTGTTCACTTGGAGATTACCCGATTGATAAAGCTTTACTGGACTTAGGAGCGAGTGTCAACATTATTCCTCACTCGGTTTATGAGAAGTTAGGCCTGGGAGAGTTGCAACCCACCATGGTGACCTTGCAATTAGCAAATAGATCAATTAGGATCCCCCGTGGTGAGCTGACTAACGTGCTAGTGAGAGTAGATAAAGCCTTGTTCCTGCTGATTTCCTCGTGCTTGATATGGGACCTTCTAGTCATTTGAAAAACCATGTCCCTGTCATTCTAGCTCGGCCTTTCTTAGCGACAGCCAATGCTACCATTAATTGTAGATCTGGGATAATGGACGTTAGTTTTGCAAACATGACTATTAGGTTGAACATTTTTAAGGCTTCGTTGTCACCCACTAGTAAGGATGAGTTGGAGTGTTTCTCGGTGGATGTTATTGATGATTTGGTTGACCAAACACTCCCCTCTATCCTAGTTAGTGATTCCCTTGAGCGACCACTAGTATACGATTGTTCTAATGATTTCGAGATTGAAAATGACATTAGAGAGATGAATGATTTGCTTGAGTTGTATTCCCCTTTAGATCCTTGTCATTGGTTGTCCAAAGTAGAAGCTTTACCTACGCTTTTGGATTCCCCTGCTTTGCCTTCTATAGTTTCACCACCCAAACTTGAACTTAAGTCGTTGCCATCTACTCTTAAGTATGCTTTCTTAGGACCCGATGAGACTTTACCTGTGATTATCTCTTCTCAGTTGTCTAGGGAACAGGAGGATGCATTGATGATAGTGCTTAGTGATCATAAGAGTGCCATTGGGTGGTCTGTGGCTGATTTGAAGGGTATAGACCCTTCCATTTGCATGCATAGGATTTTTCTTGATGAGAGTGCTAGACCCACTAGAAAGATGCAAGGGAGGTTAAACCCTAACATGAAGGAAGTGGTAAAGAAAGAGATTGTGAAATTGCTTGATGTGGGTATCATTTTCCCAATTTCTGATAGTAGGTGGGTTAGCCCTATTCAGGTAGTCCAAAAGAAGTCGGGCATTACTATGGTTAGGAGTAGTGATGGAGAGTTAGTGCCTTCTAGAGAGACCATGGCATGGAGAGTATGTATTGACTATAGGAAGCTTAATTCTGCCACTAGGAAGGACCATTTTCTTCTACCATTCATTGACCAGATTTTAGTGAGGCTAGCTGGTAAGAGCTTTTACTATTTTCTTGATGGATATTCAGGATATAACCAGGTAGCAGTCTACTCAGAGGATCAGGAAAAAACAACTTTTACATGCCCTTTTGGCACATTTGCCTACCGTAGGATGCCATTTGGTTTATTTAATGCGCCCACTACATTCCAGAGATGCATGATGTCTATCTTCTCTAACATGGTAGATAGATTTTTTGAGGTTTTCATGGATGGTTTCTCTGTTTTTGGACCTTGGTTTGATGAATGTTTGCAGAATTTGAGGCTTGTGTTAAAAAGATGTGAAGAGACCAATCTTGTTTTGAGTTGGGAGAAGAGTCACTTTATGGTTCAAGAGGGGATTTTATTGGGTCATAGAGTGTCCAAGAAGGGTATTGAGGTTGATAAGGCTAAGGTAGATCTGATTGCAAACTTACCCCCTCCCTCAAACGTGAAGCAAGTTAGATCCTTTCTAGGTCATGCAGGTTTCTATAGGAGATTCATTAAGGACTTTGGGAAGTTAGCCAGACCATTGACTAGCTTGCTAGTTAAGGAAATATCATTTGAGTTTGATGAGTCTTGCTTAGAAGCTTTCCGAAAGCTGAGATCATTACTTGTGTCGGCCCCTATTATGCAGCCACTTGATTATTCTCCCCCCTTTTGAAATTATGTGTGGTGCTTCTGATTTTGCTATAGGTGCCATCCTAGGTCAAAGAGTGAACAAAGTGCCTCATGTCATTTATTATGCTAGTAAAACTCTTAATCATTCCCAACGCCATTACACCATCACTGAAAAGGAGTTGCTAGCTGTTATGCTTGCTCTTGACAAGTTTCGTTCCTATCTTTTGAGGTCAAAAGTCATTATCTATTCTGACCATGCTGCATTGCAATATTTTCTCTCAAAGAAAGAAATGAAACCTAGGCTCATTAGATGGATTCTCCTACTTCAAGAGTTTGACATTGAGATTGGAGATAAGAAAGGTGCAGAGAATGTGGTAGCTAACCATCTCTCTAGGATCTTTTTTGAGCATCATGATCCATCTATTTCAATGCATGACTCTTTTCCCTATGAGCAACTTTATGTTGTCTCCCATTCAAGTCGCCCTTGGTTTGCAGATATTGTTAACTTTCTCGCTACAGGTGCTATTCCATCTACTTGGCCTAAGTGAGAAAAGGATAGGTTTTACTCTCAAGTAAAGCACTTTTACTGGGATGACCCTGACTTGTTTAAACATTGTGCGGACCAAGTAATTCATAGATGTGTTCCAGAGGGTGAGTACCATAGCATTTTTTTTTCACTCATATGCATGTGGAGGGCACTTTGGAAGTTGTAAGACTGCTGCAAAAGTCCTACGGTGTTGTTTTTATTGGCCTACTCTGTTCAAGGATGCTCACAAGTTTTGTCTTGCATGTGAGCGTTGTCAGCGCACAGGCGCAATGACGTGTCGAGACATGATGCCTTTGAGCCCCATTTTAATTGTTGAAATATTTGATGTTTGGGGTATTGCCTTTATGGGACCATTTCCCCTATCTTCTGGGTTTGTTTACATACTTTTGGGGGTCGATTATGTGTCTAAATAGGTTGAGGCTATATGTACTAGGACCAATGACCACAAAGCGGTCATGCAATTTGTCTAGGACCCCATTTTTAACCGCTTTGGTACCCCTAGAGCACTCATTATTGATGGTGGTAGGCATTTCATTCATAGGTCATTCGAGGCAATTCTTAGGAAGTACTCGGTGCATCATAAGATTGCCGCCCCTTATCATCGCAAAACTAGTGGTCAAGTAGAGCTTTCAAACCGTGAGATCAAGTCTATACTTGAGAAAACGGTTCATCCTGATAGGAAATATTGGTCCCTTAGGTTGAATGATGCTCTTGGGGCATACCGCACTGCCTATAAGACCCCATTTGGTATGTCACCCATAGGTTAGTCTTTGGTAAAGCGTGCCATATGCCGGTTGAGTTAGAACACCGTGCTTATTAGGCCACTACGGCTTTGAATTTTGAAGTAAACCAAGCTGGATCTAACCGAAAGCTTCAATTAAGTGAACTTGAGGAGTTGAGAAATGAAGCTTATGAGAATGTAAAGATTTATAAAGCAGAACCAAGGCTTTTATGATAAACATATTTTGAGGAAAACATTTGCTCCCGATCAAAAGGTTTGGCTTTTTAATTCTAAATTGTGCCCTTTCTTGGTACGTTGAGGTCTAGATGGGATGGTCCTTTTGTGGTTAAGCAGGCGTACCCCTCGGGTGCTATTGAGATATGCCACCCAAAAGATGGTCATGCTTTCACTGTAAATGGTCAAAGGCTTAAACCTGTAGTTGAGTTGGATGACATTGTTGATCAACAGGTTATTGAAGTCGTCTCTTTGGTGGACACCATGATTGATACTTGATCTTTGCTGGATTCATTGCACCCGGCTGAAGGCATAAAACTTAGCGGCCCTAGGAGGTAGCCTAGGTTTTGTTAATCCTTGTTTTTAGTTTAGTTTTTTTAAACTAATTAGTTTCTTGGAGACTTGTTTTCTCTCTTTTTAGGTTCTTGTCCCAGGTTGAAGAAGTCATATATAAATGTTCATGCCGCCTTGTCAGGTTGTATTCCTCTATCTCATCTATTTCTTGGGCTTTAATGATTTATGTTGTCGCATTGGGGACAATGCATGATTCAGGGGTGGGGGTGAAGTTCATTTGAATGTGCTTACTTTTTTTTTTGGGTCAAATTTTTAAAATTTTGGCATCTTTTGTGCATTTTGAGCGTGCATTATAACCATTTAACCAAGTTTTCCTTGATCAACGCGTATGTTGTGTTGACAATGGGATTAGTTGTTTATTTCATTCTCTTAATTCGATGAAGCTAAATGATTTTACTTCATACTTGTTAATGAGTATTGTTGATCATTGTGATATTAATGGGCTCTACTCATGCCGCTCACATATTCATTAAGCACAAGACTTACGTGTTTAGGAAAATCGGAAGAATTTGAGTAAACAACCCCATATATCTTGAGTTTTGCAAGCTTGCCCTATTGGATTATCCTAATCCTCGCCTCTTGATACGATGTAAAGTACTCGTTGATCAATGTCAATTGTAAAGTTGAGGTACTTATTATGCGAAAGTTCAAAAATTGGACAAAAAAAGAAGAGGATATGAAAAAAGAATAAAAAAAAAAATGAAAAGTAAGAAAGGAAAAAGTTTCCTCCAAAGAAAAGAAAAAAACAGAAAGACAAAAAAAAAAAAAAAAAAAAAAAGAAAAAAAAGAAAAAGCATGAGAAAAAGAATAAAGTGAAAATTGATGTACATTCATGGTAAAGTTGTTCTTCTCCGGCGATATACTGAGGTCAGAATGTTGTAAAGTGGTCACTCATATGACACTTAAAATTTCTCTATGTATAGGCATTTGTTTAGGTGATTCAATGGTGTGGGTGCACAAAACCTTGATACATTTGGTTGAAAGCAAGAATTTGAGGAGATTTTGTGACATGAAATCCTAATCACTTTCACTTGTACGCTTAAATTGCTTAAGTAGTTCCTATTAGTTGATACAAGGTTAATGAAATTCTATGACGAGTTTTGAACTTTAATAATCTAAATTCATGGAATTAGAGAATGCTCTAGATGATTTAATCTTGTCTTGAATTATAATATAGGTGTTAATCTCGGAAAACTTGGTAAAGGTTGGGATAGTTGGGGTAGTTGGTCGCTATAGTCTTTATGTTAAATCATATGTTTTGCTCGAGGACTAGCAAAAGTTAGGTGTGGGGGTGTTGATGCGTCTCGTATTTACGCATCTTATGATTGTTATTTTAATTATTTTGCACCTATTTAATTATGGTTCTACATTTATTTTGGCAATTTTTATATTTAACAGGTTTAAAATTAAAGTTCCGAAAATTGTCAAATTCTGGTGCAAATAAGACAAATTCGATGTGTAAACAATTAAATCAAGTCAATAAAGATTCGGGACAAGAACATATAAGTCCGACCCACACCTGTATAATCATCTTCAACCTCGGTTCACCCCTATCGGCTCGTCAGTTGCCTAGCCCAACTTCCAGCGGCAGCACAGCCCATCATCTTCAGCCCAAACGCAAGCCCAATCACCTCCAACACCAGACCAGCCCAAGCCCAGCCCATCACTGTCAGCCACCGACACCAAGCACGACGTCAGGCCCACCTCTTCACAGTTTATTCGTCACCCACTCCCGTACAGATCTCAGGCCCATCTTCAACCAAGCCCAGCCCATCATCTCCCAACTCAGCCTGGTATCCATAGGGTTCAGAACAGTAGCGAGGATGGGTATAAATTCATGGTTGGGTCTCTGTTTTTGGTTTTCTGGACCACCGCCCCTCTTTCTCTCAGCTCTCTCTCTCTCTTTCTCAGATTATTTTTCAATTTTTTTTGTTAAATTGGAACGAGAATGAAATTAGCGTGAAGACCGACATGAGTTCGTTCATCTCCTCCTTCATCGGATCATCCTTGATGGAGAGCTAACTTGCTCTCTGGGATTGAATGAAGTCTTAGTTTTTTTACTTTTGTATTACTTTTAATTTCGTGATAATTTATTGGTTACATGAATTGCTTGATTATGATAAAAGCTACGAAGTATTGTGGTTTAGTAGTTTATTCAATTAATATGATTATTGAGTTTGTAACCTTTAATTGTTGAGATTGATATTTATAAATTAATTATTGTGGTTTTAGCCTTAGGATCAATTAATTAAGTAATAGTATTAGCCAAATTATTAATTAAAGCCTATCTTCCCTATGCTTTAGTTAGATAGATTCAATATGTAATAATTAACGATACATTAGGTTGATCCTATTTTCCTTATGCTTTAGTTAGATAGGGTTAATACCCGATACTAATAACATCTCCTGAGTAGGTTGAAGCTTGTAGCCTAAACCACTACCAATATGGCAATTAATAATCCAAAGTTAAAAGTTAATGCAAAAATAATTGGCTAATGACGGATTCGAAACCCTAGGTTCCAATTTAATACACCTTTTAGCATAGAAGTAGATTGTCTAAGTTTAATTTTTGTTTCTTTATATTAATCAATACACAAATCTCTCAATTCTATTTAAATCAATTTAGATTATAGAATATTTCATGCACTCTTAGTCCGTATGGTTCGACACCCTCTCGCTCTATACTATAATTTAGATGTGTTTAGTAGATAGGGTTTTATATTAAATTTTGACAGACGTAAAAAAAAACACATCAGCATGCTTTTCATAATACCAATTTGAAAAATATTTTTAATTACAAACTGGATTGGCTTGAATCTTACTTGAATATTTTTCAAATAATATTTGGAAATCCAATTTCAAAAATATCTTAAAAATATTTTTGTTAGTGTATCACGTATCATTAGTGAGATTTGATTCAATTGGTATGTTCCGATCCTAAGTCCTATAAAAAAAAATAAACAGCTTCAAATGATTGGACTCGAATCTCGATCTCTTTCTCCTCATCTTGAATGAATCTTCTCTTTAACTTTGATCTATTTTCCTCTTGATCCATCATCTTAGAAAGCTTGGTATTAACATGATTAGCCTTGATTTTTCCTATTTCATATAAGTCACTTTCAAATTAGTTTAGATTAATTTAAACATAATAACACACTAAATAATTTGTATCATCAAAATTACAATATAAATGGCTTTAAGGGCTGACAATCTTCCCCTTTTTGATGATGATAGGCATTTGCTATTTTCTCTTAAAAATATGAAAGTTGAAGCATACAATTAACCCTAAAAGTACTGATTGATAAAATCATACAAAATTTCACTTTATGCCAAGTCATTGAGCAATATATATAGCGTATTCAAAGTTCAAACTCTATTGTCTCCCCCTATATTAGTGCATATTGGAAATGAGGCATTCAAGAGCTTAATACCAATATCATTTTTATCATAACTCAAGAAAGCACAAACTTCATAACACGGTTGATACATTTTAAGCATTAAACATTCAATAATCAAACAAACAGCAACTTCTCTCCTCCTTTGTCATCAACAAAAGAAAAATAAATCAATTTGACTCACTGTTTTTGATATTTTCTATCCCCTTCATTCGATCATTAGTTTACACGAATGTATCTATTCCACAATGCTTAAGACAATTTGTAATACCTGGCCTAATTAAATTCGATTCGATAATTACAACTTGTGAAACTCCGGATTTTTAAATTAAATTAGACTTGATTGTATAATATATAAAATTTAGAGTATTTAAATTAGGTTAAAACTTGCTATTATTTCGATTAGGTTCCAAAACAAAAATAAATAAACAAATAAATATGCAAAATAGCAAAGAAAGGAAAAAGGAAAAAGGAAAAGAAAAAGGAAAGGAAGAGGAAAAAGAAAAGAAAATAAAATAAAAATAAAATACAAAATTTAACCCCCTACACGTTTTCTCTCTCTCTCTCTCCCCAGTATATTCTCTCTCTCCCATCCACAATTTATCTCTCTCCTCAATGTCTCCCTCACCCTCACCGGCTCTCTCTCTCCTCAACGTCTCCCCCACCCTCACCGGCTCTCTCTCTCCTCACCGCCTCACCCACGCCGGTGCCGCCAAGCTCTCACATGTACCGCTCAACTCGACCCACTCTGGTACCGCCTTTGACCACCGGTACCGCCTGAACCACACGATACGACCCCAACCACCACGGTACTGCCTGGCCCGAGCGGTACGACCCGACCATCACGGTACCGCCTCCCTCTCCACTACCGCCTCCCACCTCACGGTACGCACTCGCCCTTCACGGTACCGCCTGACCGGACGGTAGGACCCAACCACCACGGTACTGCCTCCCTCTCCACTACCGCCGCCCACCTTCACGGTACAACCGTGACCCCCACGGTACCGCCTCCCTCCGCACAGTACCACCTGACCTACCCTGCGTCTATAAATACCCCACACCTCCACCCCTCAAACCACACACCACCACCCAACTCTCTCTCTCTCCACCACCCACGACTTTCTCTCTCCTCTCTCTCCGGTGCCGCCACCTTGCGGCATAACTCCGACCGTCTCTCCGGTGCCGCCACCTCGCCGGTACAACTCCAACCGACCATTCGGTGCTGCCACCTCACTGGCACAGCTCCGACCGTCCCTCCGGTATTAGCACCTCGCCGGAACAGCTCCGGCCACCTCTCCGGTAACACCATCTCACCAATTTCAGAGCTAATCAACTATAGGAACTAGAATTTTTGATTAAAAGCTAGCATCTGTAAGTATATAACTTCTCCTTTTTGTTTGTTAACTACGGAACATTGCTCTAAATGACTTGATTTGTAAGTATACCACTTCCCCTACTTGTTTGTAAACTACGAAAACTGCTTTAAATGACTTAAATTGTGAGACTTATATTTCAAATGATTTAAATGTAAGTACATCACTTCTCCTATTTGTTTGTTAACTGCGGAACATTGCTTTAAATGACTTGATTTGTAAGTATACCATTTTCCCTGCTTGTTTGTAAAATATGAAATTTACTTTAAATGACTTGATTTGTAAGTATATCACTTCTCCTACTTGTTTGTTAACTACAGAACATTGCTTTAAATGACTTGATTTGTAAGTATGCCATTTTCCCTACTTGATTTGTAAGTATATTACTTCCCCTACTTGTTTATAAAGTATGAAAATTGTTTTAGATGACTTGATTTGTGTGACTTATATTTTGAATGATTTATTGGTTTGATAAAATAGGATTGGGCATATATGTTTATGTGATTATGTGATTTATACTCTTATGAGTTGAATTATATTGGTTTATACGTTGATTTAACATGTGAATTTCGAAGAATTTGTATGAATATGTGAATTTCAAAGAAGTTTTACGAATATGTGAATTTCAAAGGAGTTTTTACGAATATGTGAATTTTGAAGGAGTTTTTACGAATATGTGAATTTTGAAGGAAATTATTGTGAACTTGTGATTTGAATTTTGAAAAGGTTTTATAGAGCTTACAGATAACTACGTTAACCCTCCGAGGTCTATCGGCTATGGAATACGAAATACGAAATACGAAAGTCGATTACGACCCTGTCGCGGGAATAATATCAGCACGTAGTCTCCGTTTGTCTGTTAGTTCTTCTAAACTAACAGATACTACGTTTTGATCCTAGCGGATCTGTCGATTTGGAACCGGTTTCAATACGAAATACGAACGTCGATGACGACCCTGTCGCGGGAATAATACCGGCCGTAGTTTTTGATGCGTCTGTAAGTTTACCAAAAAGATTTTATGAAATGCCTGAGTTATGAAACAAAATGATTTTCGAAGATAGTTGATATTACTGATTTTGATTGGGTGTTTATCCGTTTTTAATAATATGCCTGATCCGGGTAGGGAATGTGCTATACTTACTGAGCGCGTTGTTGGCTCACCCAATTCGTTTATTTCTCTTTTTCCCAGATTAGTAACCCAGGGCAAGTCTTGAAGGAAGAAAAGATGGAGCAATTTACTCTGGAATTAGTTATTTCGTATAGTTGAATAATATCTGAATTTTTGTTGTAGCATATCAAGACTATCTAGGATGTTGTAATTTTAACCTTCCGCTCTACTAGAATTAAAGTGCAAGTTTGATGTATTTGGGTTTATGTTATATTATAAGAATAGTATATGAATTTTGAGGAATTTGGATCGAAAGATTTTGGGCTTCGTACTATGATGGGGGATTTCATTGCAATACGGCCATGTAGCGCCTGTTTAACTTAAGCCTATTCGGTATTAAAGTTGGGGGCGTTACACAATTATCACTAAATGCATTATATGCAAGCAAACACCAACTTATCGCCCCCTTTGTCATCAATAAAAAGCAATAAGTGAGGGGATTTATGCATTCAAGGTCAAAATAGTAAAATAGCATTTGCAAAAGTAGCTCGATATATTAAATGATAGTTTCTCCTCTTTTGTCACCATATTTTCATATGTCTCAATGAGATGAACATAATTTTTTTTTTTTTTTTTTTTTTTTGCAAAGCTAGATTTTAGAATTCACTTGAAGTTTGGCAATTCTCATAACACATTTACAACTTTGATCGAAATTATGAGAAAGAATATGAGAGACTGTTCAAGTTGAACAGACATTGGAGGGGTTTTATTCAAAATGGAGATCAAAGGTTACTCAATTTTAGTGTTTTCCTTAAAAACGGTTTTTCAAGCGCTAATATCAATTGGATTGGATAAGAATACTTGGACAATTGTACACCATCATGTTAAATCTTTGAGCCTTTTTCAATATAACCATGCATATGAAATTAATGCACACAAGTATGGCATTTCACCATGTCAATCCTTCTTTTAGTGCTACCAAATAGTTCCCCGTAACGGTCTAGTAAAAGTGTCTAATTATTGATTGTTTGTGGGGACAAAATTTATAATGACATCTTCTTTAAGCACATGATCACGAATGATGTGATACCTACCTCTATATGATTAGTTCTGAAATATTAAGCCGTAGTTCTAGTTAAGAATATTGTACTAGCATTATCACCCATAATAGGAGCATAATCGATATGAATGTCTTAATCATCAATTCATGCATTAACTAAGATATTTGAGTACAATGACTTGCACAAGCAATGTATTTGACCACAATGGTGGATGAGGCAACGTTCCCTTTTTTTTTTTTTTTTCAAAAACCGTGGCACTAAAGCATGACCAATAAATAGACAAGTTCCATAATTTGATTTCTAGTCCACTTTTCAAACAAGTAAAATCCGCATTGCTATATTGAACTAGATCTAGGAAATCACACTTGAGATGATTAATTTAACCCATTTGGAGCTAGATTTAAATTGTCCCCGAGGTCCATGTTCAATCCCGTGTATTTATTGCCATTAGAAAAATATTAAAGAATTCATGAGATGGGTAAAATTAATTTTGCCAAATATTATTCATAAGAGAAATAAGAATCAAAAATTATAAAATAAAATAATTTTGGAAAATTAAAATTCATAGAATGAATTTTTACATGTGGGAAACAAAGCAAAACAAAAAAAAAGGAAAAATCGCGTGTACATTGCGATCGGTGTGCACTGAATCGGATGAACAAGTGCCCGACACATCTCCCTGGATCGATCCGTGCCTTTCTGCACGGACCAACCAGAGCGTGCCAATCCAAATGTGACACATGTCACGCGTTATTTAAAAAAAAAATTCCGTTTAAATTTTTCTTTCCTCAGTTTAATATTTTTCGGAGCCCACCCTCTAGGCATTTCGAGGTCATTGTGCAGAAGATCGCAGGGTCTCATTTTTCTTGGTATTCTTTATAATTGGAGCAATTTCAGATATATTCTTCTTTCCTTCTTCTTTTAGTTTATGTCGTGTCCCGGGATTGTAAATTGAATTTAGTGTTTTGGCGGGAAAAGTAGTTTGAGTGGTAATGTTGTGGCCGGTCGTTGAGTTGGTTGCATTGAGTTGTTAGTTGTGATTCATTGTTAGTTCTTTGATCTTGTAATAGCTATAAGTAGCTAGTTTGGGTGTAAGTTTCATTCATGATCAATAAAATTGAAATATCTTTAGATATTTTCTCTAAATTCCTCATCTCCTTCCCTTCTTTCTTTCATCTCAACTCTCTCTCCTAGGTTAAGATCAAGACTCTACTTGATACTTAACAATTGGTATCAGGGCCTTGAGCTAAGCATTCAATCGGATTGCAATTCACTTCAATTTGATTGATTGAGCAACTTTTTTTTTGGTTCGACAACTAGCTGAATTGAGATCTGTTCAATTCTGGCTAGGAAAAGACAATCGTCTATGGCTCCTAATACTCGCTACAATGCAACTAACAATGCAGCTAATGCCGTGCCCAATGCTGCAACAGGTAGTGCAGCTGGAGGAGCACCTACTTATGCAGCTGTAGCTGGAGCTGATGGAGGCAATGCTCAAGGAATTCTGATGGATCAAGTTCTGCAAATGATGCAGAATATGTTCAGAACCTTCCAGCAGGATATGGAGCACAAGTTAGATTAGAAATTTGAGAGTCAATCGCAGCAATTTTCTCAACACCTCTCTGATTGGCATAGGCGAAGTGAGTCACAGCCACCTAGTGGAGGAATCCTTCTTCCAGCTAGCCAACAGCCATTTCGCCAGCAAATTAGACAACTAGATCACACTCGTGCAGCTGCTGATTCGACTGACAGTGCTACTAATGCACGAAATTATGCATTCAGGCAGCCTCAGGTTGATTCGGAACCATTTGATGGTACTCTGCCTCAATCATGGTTGAGGAAATGCGAAAGATACTTCAAGTTCTATAATATTGATGATTAAGAGAAGGTTAAGCTTATTTGCGTGGTGAAATGGAGACCTGGTACTATGGTTTGTTGCGCACTAAGCCTCACCTTACTTGGACTACATTCTCGAATGAACTGTGTTCAAGGTATGGTGATAAAGATGTGAGTAAAGTTGTAGATAACTTCAGTAAGCTTTTCCAAACTGCTTCTGTCAAGGATTATATGACTCATTTTGAAGGCTTGCGAGCTAGAATGCTCTCTGTTTATCCTGACGCACCAGAAGCATTCTATGTATCCAACTTTGTGAGTGGACTCAAACCACGCATCAAGAGTTTGGTGAAAGCTTTTGAACCTGATAACTTGACTCAAGCATACACCAAGGCTGGGAAGGCGGAGAGTTTTGTATTGTCAAATGTTGAGACTCCTAAGGTGAAAGGTAACTTTCCTGGTTCCTCATCCGCACGATCTACCCAGCCTAGCAGTAAGAATGGCAACTTTGATGATAAGAGGCCACAAAAGTTATGCTACAAATGCAATCTAAAGTACTTCTTTGGTCACAAATGTGACCCCAAGTACTTAATGACAGTCTCTGGGGAAGACATTGATGATGATGCAGATGAGGTTGTTCATCTGGAACCATAGGAGGAAGAAGCGAATATAAATATTGAAGATGACAATTCTGTTGAAATCTCCATGAAAGCTCTAACAAGCAATGGTTCTCACAACACCATTCGAATCAAGGGAGTCTTCGGACAGCAATCATTGTTGATACTCATTGACAGCGGGAGTACACACAGTTTTAGCGAGCTGTGGGGCAAGAGATCATCAAAACAAACCCTCTAGCAGTTACAGTGGCAGATGGAAACTCACTCCTAACACACACTAAATGTAAGAACTTCAGTTGGAAGATGCAAGGACATAAATTTGTCTATGATTTTCGACTCTTGAGGCTCAGAGGCTGTGACATGGTTTTGGGGGTTGATTGGATGAAGTCTTTTAGTCCAATACTCTTTGATTTCTCTCAATTGGTTGTATCCTTCGAGAAAGATGGACTCAAAATCAAGCTACAAGGCATAATAGAGTAGGGCCAGCTTCAGCTTATGAAGGGCAAAAGCTTGCAAAAGATCCTAAAGAAGAGTGATTACCATTGGGTAGGACAACTCTACTTAATCACTCCTGCTGCAGTGTCTTATTAGGAAGATATAGGGGCTTCTGTGGCTGCTTTGCTGGAGCAGTACAGAGACTTGTTTGAGCAACCTGAGGAGCTGCCTCCAAGAAGGGCACTTGATCACTCAATTCCTCTTAAAGAAGGATCTAATCCAGTTAATTTACGTCCCTACAAATATCCACATTCTCAAAAAGATGAGATAGATAGGCAGGTGGATGAGTTGCTAAGGACCAAGTTCATAAGGCATAGCCACAGTCCTTTTGCATCCCCGGTGATCTTGATGAAAAAGAAAAATGGAACATCAAGAATGTGTATTGACTGTCGCCAATTGAACTCTCTTACAATCAAGGACAAGTTTCCAATTCCTTTCATCAATGACTTGCTTGACGAACTTCATGGAGCATGTTACTTCTCCAAGTTAGACCTTCGACAAGGGTACTATCAGATCAGAGTGCAGGAACAAGACATTCATAAGACAACCTTTAGGAGTCATCAAGGGCATTATGAATTTGTAGTAATGCCTTTTGGATTGTCCAATGCACCAGCAACTTTCCAAGCCTTGATGAACAAGGTGTTCAAAGTCTATTTGAGGAGGTTTGTCCTTGCTTTCTTTGATGACATACTGGTTTACAGCCCTACATTGCAGCAACACCTTGAGCACTTGAGGCTAGTTTTTCAGACTATGAGAGAACACAAGCTGTTTGCTAAACTCTCGAAATGTGCTTTTGCCAATACTCAAGTTGAGTGCCTGGGTCACATTATATCAGCTGAGAGGGTTGCAACTGATGCTAGTAAGGTTCAAGCTATGAAGAGTTGGCCGGATCCCTAATCACTCAAGGAATTGAGGGGATTCTTGGGTTTAACAGGATATTATCATAAATTCATTGTTGGTTATGGCTTACTTGCTAAGCCTTTGACAGATCTGTTGAAGAAAGACAGCTTCAATTGGAATGAATCAGCTAGAGAAGCTTTTCAATTACTAAAGCAAGCTATAACTCAGGCTCCTAACTTAGCAATGGCAGATTTCAGCCAGCCCTTCACACTTGAGACAGATGCAAGCAGCCTAGGTATTGGGGCATTGTTTTCACAAGGTGGAAGACCCTTGGCTTATTTAAGCTAGGCTTAAGGACCCAAGAACCAAAAGCTCTCCATATCTGAGAAGGAGTACATGGCAATACTTCTAGTTGTTCAAAAATGGCGACATTAGGAAAACTGACCATTGGAGCCTCAAGTACTTGTTAGAGCAAAGGATCTCCACAAGCGTACAAAGAAAAGGGCTGATGAGATGTTGGGGTTGGAATATACAATCGAATACAGAAAAGGGGCAGAAAACATTGTGGCAGTTGCACTTTCTAGACGTGTAGAAGAAGGAAAATCAAAAGATATAGAAGGTTCTATGTGTGCTGCAGTTACTCAAGCGATACCTTTGTGGATGACTGAATTAATTAAGTCTTATGAGCTGGATGATTTTTCCCAATCACACATTGTCCCTCATTGCATTTAGCCTCTGTCTGCAAGTCCAGATGCAAGAGTGTCTATTAGTAAGGGAATAATCAGGATCAATGGCAAGATTTATGTGGGTAGTAGCAGTGAGTTGAGAAGACAAGTTATTGCAACCTCTCATGACTCTCCATGGGGTGGACATTTTTGAATGGAGGGAACATATCAGAGGATCAAATAATACTTCCAATGGCCCGGGCTGAAGAAGGATGTGCAAGACTTTGTGCAGCAATGTGATACTTGTCAACAGATCAAGCTTGAACACACTCCTTATAAGGGGTTGCTACAGCCTTTACCGGTTCCTGAAGGCTCTTGGACTCACATCAGTATGGATTTTATCAAGGGGCCACCTAAATATGAAGGTAGGGAGATCATTTGGGTAGTAATTGATCGTTTTACTCGATATGGGCACATCATTGCACTCCATCATCCAATTACTGCTAAGAAACTTGCTAGACTGTTTTTGGATCACATCTACAAGTTGCATGGTCTTCCCCAAATGATAGTTTCAGATAGGGACAGATTGTTTACAAGCAACTTTTGGCAAGAGTTGTTCTTATTGCTTGGAACTACCTTGGCTTTGAGTTCATCGTATCACCCTCAGTCAGATGGACAAACTGAGAGGGTAAATAAGTGTATTGAGCAGTATTTGCGTGGGATGACATTCTCTCATCCAAAGCAGTGGCATAGGTGGATATCCCCTGTGGAGTATTGGTACAACACTCATTTTCATAGCCCCTTGGGGGCTACTCCCTTCAAGGCTCTCTATGGGTATGACCCTCCTTCCCCCTTGATCAATCAAGGAGTAATATCTCATGTGCCAGGAGTTAATGATCTACTTCATCAAAGAGCTCAGTAGCCTAGCAACTCAGGGACAATTTCCAGCTAGCCCAAGCCAGAATGAAATTCTATGGTGATAGGAAGAAAATTGGTCGAAGTTTTAATGTTGGAGGCATGGTTTATCTTAAGTTGCAGCCTTACCGACAGAGTTCTATGGCCATACGCAAGAACATTAAGTTGTCAGCTCGATTTTATGGGCCTTACAAGGTCGTTGAAAGAATTAGTAATGTAGCCTACAAGTTTGTGCTTCCACCCGATTGCTCGGTTCATCCTGTTTTCCATGCTTCTTTACTTAAGAAACAGGTAGTAGTTAAAGCCAAAGGAGCAGCGGGTGAAGATCAAGGTGTTGCAGCTATCTTACAGGCTGCAACCAATGGGTAATTGCTGTTAGAGCCTGAGGTGACTCTGGACAGGAGAGTCGTGCAGTAGCAGGGTGCTGAGATCAAGCAGGTTTTGATCCAATGGACCAATCTAGGTCAAGAACAGGCGACTTGGGAGAATTGCTCCTTCATTAAGTCACAATTTCCTTCATTTCATTCTTAAGACAAGAATGAGTTGGAGGGGAGGGTATTGTTGTGTCCTGGGATTGTAAATTGAATTTAGTGCTTTGGCGGGAAAAGTAGTTTGAGTGGTAATGTTGTGTCCAGTTGTTGAGTCGGTTGCATTGAGTTAGTTGTGATTCTTTGTTAGTTCCTTGATCTTGTAATAGCTATGAGTATCTAGTTTGGGTATAAGTTTCATTCATGATTAATGAAATTGAAATATCTTTAGATATTTTCTCTAAATTCCTCATCTCCTTCCCTTCTTTCTCTCATCTCAACTCTCTCTCCTAGGTTAAGATCAAGATTCTACTTGATACTTAACAGTTTCGCTTTTCTATTTATTTAAAGTACTCGTTATTATACCTGTTAAAGTTTATGTATTGTTATGAATGTATTAGAATAAAAGGCCTATAGATCTAAATTAAGAATTTAGATCTGTTGATTTAAATTATGAATTTAAGTCAGTAGATTTAAAATTAAGATTTTTAAATCGACCTTAGGTTTAGAGTTAAGAATTCTAAACCCGTTCCGCTAACTTTAGAGAGAATTTTTGAAATTCGTCCCAACAACCCATATTAGGGCAAAGGGCTTATAGAGATAAACTTATTCCCGGGAACTCTCGCACTTGAGGTGTCACGAAGCGTGACTCTCCGACCGAGGGCTTTGGTATAGAGAAGAGTCTCTTACTCTAAGTGCTGTAATAGGTGCCTATTGTTGTGATCAAAGTTGAGAACTATGAACCCAATAGCCGGCATGAGAGTTTATTTTTCTAACAAAATTCATATCTTTTCCCAACAAAGTTATTGTGAGGATTGAGGCATCCAAGGAGTAATCCAAAATACCACCTGTTGGAGGTTGACGCCAATGAAGGACCACAACAGAAAAAGAGCAGCTTAGTCTCTCTAGTCTTCCTCGAACTTAAAAGAGGTGGAAACTACAGAAAAGGCAGCTCAGCAAAGGACTCTGTTCGATACTTTCTTAATTAGGCTCTCTCAAGAGGAAGCTAAGGTCTGCAAGGGCAAGCAAACTGAGCCTATGGATCTTAAAGACCCATCGACTAAGTCCAAACCTGTTGCTGCTGCTGAAAAAAGCAGCCACATAAAAAGCTTGAGAGATTGGCTAATTTCTCATCTTTCGAAGAATAGGAGTCCTGGTGGGACCAGCTTGCTAGGAGTTCATTGACTCAAAAATTTTTTGATGACGAAGAGGAATATTTCCCCCCTTAGCATCAACATAGTGGAACCTCTAGGCCATGTTAACCCAACATGGTCTGATATCGAGAATGACTTCCATGTAGAGGACGTCCCCCAACCTATAGAGAGGTCTCAACCCTAAGCGATTGATCCAGAGGACCAACCTCTAGTGCATGACACGCTAACTGATGGTAGTCCTCAAAATCATGATCAGGACATGCCCATGGATGGCAGCACTGAGAAGAAAATTGATAAATGGGTTCATATACAATTCGGGATGCTCCCTGGAAAGGTTGATGTTAGAACTTCCGTCCTTCTTTATTTGCAGTTCATGGAAACTAGCACTCCAGAGGGCCTCGAGGGGGATATTATAGCAGTGGATAGGGATCCTTGGGTGGAACTTGTGGCAGAAATAGCGGCCTCCAAAGGTAACTTTGATCCTTTTCCTTTTAAAGTTAATAGCCCAACATCTAAATCGCCTGAGGATTCACCTAATATAATAAAGATGATGTTTGATGGGCCTAATTTCACCAATAAGCTCATCAAGCCCCTAAATTCGATGACAATCTAGTGAATAGGGCCTTGGTGGATAATGGTGCGGCTATCAAAGTCCTACCTTCTTATATGTTAGGGTTATTTGTAAATCTCGAGATGACCTAATTACTTCAGATGTTGCAATTTGTGGATTTTGCGGAGCTACTACTGAGTTTGAAGGGGTTATTGTGTTAGTTGTTGGCAACTTAAGTAAGTTGATAGCTTTCTTTGTAGTCGATGCTACACCAAGCTACAATGCTTCACTTGAGAGAGATTGGTTACATGCTAATTATTGTATCCTATCTTCATGGCACTAGTTGATAATTTTATGGAACCACGACAAGTATGAGATTGTTATGGCAGATAATAGGCCATTTATGGCTTGCTCCAACTACGTTGAGGCAAAGTTCTATGAAGATGGCGTTGAATTGCTTGATGTCAAAAGGACCACTCCACAGCTTGTCGAACATCAAGACACAGTGACCATCCTCGACAGCCCACTCACTAAGGCTGAGGGTGGTCAAGTTGAAGTAGAGTTTGAAGACTCTGATTTATGGGGATGCATGAGGACCCTTCTCGAAGAAGGAGATCTCTAAGGCATGCAAGAACCGTTATGCAAGGGAGCCAAGACCTCCCACTAATGGCCCAAGAAGCCATTTCCTCAGCACTAGCAAAGCTCGTGGCTTGGAATACTGAGGATCAACTTCGGGTTGCACAGCCATTCATTGTCTTCGAGGTCCAGATGATGCAAGAAAAAGAGCTGGAGCTCTCTGACTTAAGAGTAGCATCATCAAGATGGAGGAAATTTGAGCCATCATTGGATCAATTTCAAGAAGATGCAATGAGATGAAGGTAGATTCAATCAAGAATCGAAGATTTACGAGTAGCAGAGCGCAAGTGTTTCAAAGAGCACTTGATTGTAATAAAGAGAGAGAGCATTGAGTAGAAAAGTTTCAGCTAGAAATTTGGACGTGGGCTTTAAGGAATTCTTTACAAAACTGAATCATGGACACGTTCTTTGATCCTTAACGTGCAAGAAGAAGCTTGGTGGCCTGACATGAAGAGAAAATGCAGCGGAATAAGGGGAAACCATCATTTAGTTTATCTATAAATAAAGGATGTTGCTGGTGTCCAAATCAGTACACGCACTCAATACAAAAGTTCTACAAGTTTTTGTTATAGCACACTTGTGCTCTTTTCTTAGGAGTAGTGTAACTTAGCATAGCATAGCTTAGAGTAGAACAACTTGTTGTACTTACTTCTTAAGTAATACAGTCTTTCGGGTTTCAGGTCTGAACTGCTTGTTTGAATCTGTTCTCAAATTTTGATGACTTGAGGATTGAGGCTTTGGCTTAAGGTTTGACGGCCAAGGCGTGACCTTGATTGCGTTGGCCTTAACACTATTGTCACCACTTGAAAAGTCAGATGAACTAAGGTTCGCGCCATTGATTAGGGCTTTGACAGCTAAGACTTGACCCTAATTGTGTTGGTTCTAATCTAATGACTTGAATACAATTTTCTCCATCTTAATCTTGTCAGACCTAAAAGCATTCGCGTTATTATAAGTCAAAGGTGTCTGACTTAAAAACCCGACTGACTTGGGCATGTAAGTGGACTGTTGAGCGCTTGGATTTGTCTCCACCCTAATTCTTGACTTTTAAGTGCATGAAGAAAGGTCTCAGTGGGCCCTACTTTGTCACTGTAACAGCCACTTGAGTTAGGTCCATATCCTTTTATTTTCTATTATATATATATATATTAAAAATCCACAAAAACGTTTAACGAAGTCTTGTTAATTGAAGCATAAATTGAACTCAATGTATAACCGAAGTCAAATACACTAAAATATCCCAACCTTTCTCCAAAAACGGTGAGTGGTTGAGGCCAAAGACGTGTTGTTCGATTTAGGCTAACTCCATAGTCATGGTGAGTCCCTTTTTCACGTTTGTTTTGTTTTTATTTTTATGGCTACCACATCACACTTTATTACAAACAAATAAAGCTAACAAAAAGCCCAACAATATTTAAAAAAAAATAAAAAGAAAAGAAAAAAGAAAAGGCATTTGGAGAAATTTAAAGCGATTCATAGTTTACAAAGGAACGTAATAAAAACAGTAAAGTAACTATTCAGAGTTGCAGTTCAATTCGGGTTCGATGTCCTTGTGATGGTTGGAACTACGTTGTCATTATTTCTTCCCCAAGAAATGTATCCCAATAAACATCTAATCATTGTTTTTATCCATTTTGATTTTTGAATTTTCTCAATGGATGAATGGGCCATTTTGTTATGGCAGCCGCCAATGCTGCCACATCCCCAGCCAGCTAGGTGCCTTCTCAGCAGGCCACGTCATCAAAGCGCCATCTCAGTAGGCCACGTCAACAAGCCACACTTCACCGTAATCTTAATTTAGCACTATAAATAATAATGTAATAGATATTTTGTGGGCATTGAGATATTTAATGTGATCTCTTTCTCTCTTCCTCAAGATATTCTCTTTATCTTCTCCCCTTTTCTTTCCTACTATCTAATACCTAATACTTGTAAGTACTCCATTTTTTTTTGGAGATAATCAATATATAAAGTACAAATTGGTGCAGTCATGCTGTCCTGCTTTGAATTGAGCAAGGTTGGTGGAGATTTGATTTTTTGGTATCATATGGTATTAGAGCTGGTTTGTCCTTGGCTGATGCTTCAATCATATGGTGGAAGTAACTCGCTCTCAAGCCACCTTGCGTGAGGTAGAAGAATTATTGAAGGCTGGTTTTAATCATCGTTATTCTACTTTGGAGGAGCGCATTGAGCAGCTATCCCAATTGGTGAGTGGGGTGTCTATCCAAATCGCTGTAATGAATTGCCATAGAAGATCGGTGACACCCACTGGTGTTCATGTCACTAGGAGCTCGGAGCCAATACCAGATCCACCCATTTTGCTAACTCGCCAGCTATCCAAACAATCCGTTACCAAGGTAACTATCAATTCCCCACTAGATAGAGCTTCCGAGGTTTAGTGGGTGTAATGTGAATGGATGGATTCACAAATGTAAACGTTATTTTCAATTGGATGGAACCTCGGGAGAGGGAAAGGTGATGTTAGCTAGTGTAGCTCTGGAGGAGGATGCCAAGGAATGGCATGCCTCCTGTGAGGAATCATGGCCTTGGGTCAGACGATTCCCTGGGATGTGTATGCCGCTGAAATCCGAGGCTGGTTTAGTGATACCGCCGAAGACCTGCTTACTGAGCTCAACAAGCTAAAACAAATCGAGCCCCTAAGTGTTTACGTAGGGTTGTTTGAGTCCCTTGTCAACCATTGTGGCCTAAGTGACCATCAGAAGACCTGCATATTCATAGGAGGTCTCCGGACTAGATTTTTGGATGGGTTAAGATGTTCAAACTATGAACATCCAGGATACTGTGGTTCTTGCCAAGCTCTAGGAAAAGAATTGTTCCTACCTTGAGTGAATTACTAGAAAGAACCCGCAAAAATTAGGCCTAATACTTCCCCTCTCCACCACTATAACACGAGAGGATGTTAATAACTCCAAAAAAATGGCCCCAAGCCTCCTTCAACCATTTTCCCGTCAACGTCAAAACCTAGTCCTTCCCTCGCCTATTCGTGGTTCTTTTCGCAACCCCCACCATCTATTTGACACCGAAGTAGATGAACATGGGGCAAAGAACATGTGCTTTTATTGTCACGATAAGTTTGGCCCGGGCCATGTTTGCCTCATGAGGAAACGGGTTCAACTCTTTCTTGCTGAAGTTAAGAATTTGTGGATGCCAATGATGCTCCACTTGAACACGACCCAAATTCAAATCTTGACCCATTGATCTCCATTCACACCTTAGATGGCTTGGATACTTGCCACACGATGAGGGTCTCGGGTACATGTGCTAGGCGCACCCTTCATATTCTCATTGATGTGAGAAGTATGCATAACTTGTTTGATGCAGCCTTGGCGGGTCAGTTAGGATGTTCTGCGGACCCATCTTATTGTCCATCAGCCACCATAGCTAACGGCAACAGGGTCACCTACTGCGGCATATGTCATAACTTTTGTTGGACCTTGGCAGCTATTGAATTTTCTTCAGATATGCTTTTTATTCATTTGTTAGGGTGTGATATGGTCCTCGGTATACACTGGCTTCACACATTGAGAACAATTAGGTGGAATTTTTGCGAACTCCTCATGGAGTTCACGCTCCAAAACCGCCAATGCCAACCTAAGGGACTGTGTCAACATTCGCCTAAGGTTGTATTGGCCAATGCTCTAGACACTGAATCATGCGTGGAAGCATCTCCCTTTGTTGTGCAGCTCTCTACGCCAACAGACACTTCCGCCTTCAGCGTCTTACTCACCAATAATGAAGATAGTGTTGGCGGTAAAGAAGAAATGGAAAGGCTACTCGCAGAATTCAACGATGTATTTTCTTTGGTGCCCCACCTACCCCCTTACCGCCGAGGGTTCGATCATTGAATTCCGCAAAAAGAGGGAAGTAACCCATTCAATCAATGACCTTACCACTGTCCACACTTCTAGAAGGATATTTTAGAGAAGTTGATTGAAGAAATATTATAGGTTAGCGTCATTCAAAGTAGTTCATCCCCGTTTACCTCGCCAATGGTATTAGTAAAAACGAAGGATGGTTCCTAGTGCCTTTGTATCGACTATAGTGCTTTGAATAAGTTGACTATAAAGGATAAATTTTCGATTCCGATAGTTGAAGAATTGCCTGACGACCTAGGAGGAGCTTCTTATTTCTCGAAGATTGACCTCAAATTCGGGTACTGGCAAATTAGAATGGTGCTTGAAGATGTTCGTAAGACTGCATTCCGTACCCATTCCGGAAACTATGAATTCATTGTTATGCCTTTTAGCTTATGAAATGCCCCTTTGACTTTCCAAAGTGTCATGAACGAGCTCTTTCGATCGTACCTAAGGCACTTTATATTGGTTTTTTATATGACATCCTCACTTACATTAAAACCTGTGGGACCACTTGGGGCATGTTCAACAGGCTCTCACTTTGCTTTGTGCCAACCATAACAAGTGCTCCTTTGGTGCACGATGTATTTAGTATATGGGGCATTTCGTATCACCATAGGGTGTTGAAACAAATCTGAAAAAGATTTAGGCAATGCAGTCTTAGCCTAGGCCTCAGAACCTGAAGCAGCTTTGAGGGTTCTTGGGTCTATGGGGATAATACCGCCAATTTATAGCCAAATATGGCGTCATTGCTCAACCTTTAACAGCCCTCCTTAAGAAGGATTCCTTCGAGTGGAATGCTGACATTGAAGCCGCCTTCGTGAGATTAAAGGATGCCTTGACGTCAGCTCCTGCTCTTACTCTTCCTGACTTCACTTTACCATTTGTGGAGGAAACGAATGCCTTGGGAACTAGAATTGGCGATATACTCATGCTGGGCGGCAGGCCACTCGCCTTTATCAATCGCACCTTATCTCCCCGGCATCAATCAATGTCTATCTATGAAAGAGAATTATTGGCGGTAGTTTTTGCTATGGATAAGTGGCAACAATATCTGAAAAGGCAGCATTTCCTCATCCACACGGATCAGCAAAGCCTCAAGTACTTGCTTGAGTAGAAATTATCCATGGAATTCCAACTTTTCTGGCTTCCATGGCTTATCGGATATGATTCGACATTGTCTGTAAGAAGGGAATGGAAAACCGAGCGGCTGATGCTTTGTCTTGTATGCGGGATCTTAGGTATTATGTTTCGCCATCTCCACTATTTCATCCGATTTATATGATCGCATACGCCAATCTTGGTATTTTGACCCATCACTTAAAGCTATCATTAACGCCAAGGAGCTGGATTCCTTGTCTTGTCCCCGTTTCACATGGCACGAAGGACAACGTCGACGAAAATGGAGCCTTGTCATTGGCCCCAAACCTGCAGTTCATCCAACAATCCTTAACTAGCTCCATGACTCTGCTTAAGGGGGTCACTCCAAGGTTGTTGGCATTTACCAGCACATTCAGATGTTATTTTACTTGAAGGGTCGACATACCTATGTACAAGAATACGTGCGCAAATGTGCAGTTTGTTAATGAAATAAATGCGAAATCGTGGCTTCACCTAGGTTATTCCAACCACTTCCCATCCCTTCTTCTATTTGGAGTAGCATATCGATGGACTTTATTGAGGGGTTACCGCCATCTTCAGGGAAAACAGTAATCCTTGTCGTCATGGACCGCTTGAGCAAATATTCTCACTTCTCGACTCTCCGCCACCCATATTCAGTTGTACACATTTCCTAACTACTTTTAGACCATATATACCGTCAACACGAGTTGCCAGACTCTATATCAGTGATTGGGATTCGATATTTACAAGCACCTTTTAGCAAGAACTCTTCTCTCGCTTGGGCAACAGTTGAATCTCTCTTCACCATATCATCCACAGTCTGATGGATAAACTGAAGTCCTAAATTGTTATCTTGAAACTTACCTTCACTGCATGGTGGGATAAAGCCCATGTGAATGGAGCCGTTGGTTACCCCTTGCTGAATGGTGGTATAATACAACATTCCAATCTACAGCTCACGCATCACCCTATGAGATCTTATATGGTCAAACCCCTCTAGTCCACCTACCTTACTTACCTGGTGAATCTGCAGTGGATGCTGTTGATCGAAGTCTAACTGCTAGAGAAGCAACTATTGGCCATCTCACACATCATCTTCTGAGAGCCCAAAACCGTACGAAGCTACTCGTTGATAGACATCGCTCTGAGCGCGAATTCTGGGTTGGTGACTTAGTTTGGGTTAAGTTATTGCCTTACCACCAACAGAGTGTGGAACTTCATCGTTATCACAAGTTGTCTCCTCGTTACTTTGGACCCTTTCGCATTTTCGACCATATAAGTCCAGTGGCCAATAAGTTGGACCTACTGCTCACGCAGCCATTCATCACACTGTCCATGTTTCCATCCTCAAGCCCTATTTTTCCATTCCACCTACTTAGCCACCACCTCCGCCTGCTGGCACCCCTCTCGCCATCCTTGATTGCTGTGCCGTCAAATGTAAGAGGATTGCGACGACACAAGTATTGGTTCAGTGGACAGGCCAGACAGTTGTCGATGCTACATGGGAATTTTTATGCGATCTCTAGAGCTGGTTTGCTTTGTTTGACCCCTGCGATTAAGGGTTGTCTCCCGGGGGTAATTGTTACGACAGCCGCCAATGATGTCGCATCCCTAGCCAGCAAGGCTCCTTCTCAGTAGGCCACGTCATTAAAGTGCCATCTCAGTAGGCCACGTCATCAAGCCACACTTCCCCCTAACCCTAATTTAGCACTATAAATAATAATGTAAGAGATATTTTATGGGCATTGAGATATATAGTGTGATCAAGAGATATTTTATGGGCATTAAGATATTTAGTGTGATCTCTCTCTTTGCCCCTCAAGATATTCTCTCTATCTTCTGCCTCGTTTCTTCCCTACTATCTAATACCTAATACTTGTAATTACTCCATTTTTCGGAGATAATCATTATATAAAATACAAATTGGGGCAGCCATAGCTATCCCGTAGCCTTTTGATTGAGCAAGGTTGGTGGTGATTTGAGTTTTGGGTATCACATTAGTTAATCAAGTAAAAACATGTTCCTAGGAATGATTTCATACTAATTATTCGTAGCATATCCACGAAGAAAAGGGACAATTTTCCAAAGCAAGGAGTTCACTGCCTGATTTAGAGGAATTCAAGCTTAATGTGAAGAGTTTAGACCTCTTGTGATGGAAGGCATGCAAGCAAATAGCTAGAGGAACACAATACCCTCAAGTCTAAAGTAAGGGAACCACTGGCATTAGAAATAGTTCTACAACCAGACCAAAAATTCTACATTTTATTTTCAAGCAAATTTGCTTCTTTTCATGTATTTTTTGTTGTATTTTATATGTTGTTCCTTTAAAATACAAGCCACTTAAGTGTTGTTAAAATGTTCAAGAAGGTACATCTCCTATCCTTTTTCCCAAACCTTTTAACATTCGCGTCATAAAGAAATTAACTCTAACATTGGTTCAATGTTTAGATTGTCAAGTCATGAGCTTGTTTGAGTTAATCTAGGTTCGGTGACTCAAGTTGACGCAGCCACATAGCTAGTGGATGGGGCTTGGTGGCTTGCCAGACTTGGCGAGTTCCCAGACTTGGTGAGCTGAGGAGGGACGCGGCTAGAAATAAGGCTTAAAGAGACTGACATCCATTAGGTTATTTAGGTATTAGATAATTATTAGTAATTATTGTATTTATCTTTATATCTTTTATGTTTATTCTTTTATGTTTAAGTCTTTTAGTCTTATTGAATAAGCTCCACTGTTTAAGCACGAGGGCCTCTAGGGTTCTAGTATTCAATTTCATAGATTTTATTCTTTCTCCTATTTTTGGTTGTGAGAATTTGAGTACTTATTTTACCCTTTGTTTTCTTATTTTTTAGCAATAGAAAATCTAAAGGAAGTTTGTTGAACCTTCTATTTTCCCTAATTTTCATTTTTCCCGCTGCATCAGTTGGTATCATAGCTCAGAACAGTTTCTCAGATGACCCGTGGCACAGTGCCTTCGGAGTCATGCGAGCATGATTTTCAAGGTCAGTTCCAGAGGAGAATAGAGGATTTGAAGGGAAAATTCAGGCGAATCAAGTTGTGTTTGGTTCAATTGGGGGCGAATCCCAACCAAGAACTTATATCTCAAAACCCACCAATAGGGAAGGAAACGAAGAAATGGATGAGAATTTCCACAATCTGTTTCCGAAGGTTGAAGACCATGGGTGGCATGTGCAAAGAGCTCGGCCGATAACCGGAGCTTCTGATTGTTTAGGCGATCAGAGTGGGAGTCGGGGCTTCAGAATGAAACTTCGGAGTTTGTTGATGATGGCGTGGTAGTGACGGAAGAGGCTCAAGACAAGCTGGCGTTGCTAAACGCAGTGGAAGTTATAAGTGACATGGGCCGCTTATTATTGGACAAGCGAGTTGGCTTCATGCCTAAAGAAGTAGAAAGAGATGATTGGCTTTGAAATAACATCTTCCATACGACATGCACGATTGGTGAGAGGGTGTGCTGCCTAGTCATTGATGCTGGAAGTTGTGAGAACGCCATCTCTGATGAACTAGTCTGGAAGTTAGGGTTGTCAATGGAGGAGCATCCGAACCCTTACAACTTGTCATGGCTCAAGAAAGAAAATTAGGTAACGGTGTCTGAATGTTTTTTCAATTGGGGAAATGTACCAAGGTGAGGTTTGGTGTGATGTGGTTACCACGGACACATGCCACTTGTTGCTTGGACCCCCATGGTAATTTTACAGAGGCAACCATTCATGATGGAAGGCGAAATACCCACAGCTTCATGTTTGAGGGAACAAGGACAGTTTTGTTGCCTAAGAAGGAGGAAGCACCACGTCTGGAAGAACCTAAAACCAAACCAAGAGCCATGCTCACCAAGGAAGTTAGCGAGAATAAGGAGGTATTTGTGTCGAAGAGCAAAGAGTGTCGGGAGGGACAAGTTAGAGTATCAAAAGAAGAATCGAATCCTATACTGCCATTGAGGAAGGTTCGGGACCGAGTTGGTTTGGCAACGGAAGCTGCCTTACCAAGAAGACTACATTACGGATTGGGCCCTCTGGAGTATGCTGACCTTAAATGCCGAGTTGGAAAGCTATTCGGCAGGAGTACTTGATGTGATTTTAAAGTGTGTTTTAAAATCGTCTACTCGCAAGCGTATGAGATCGTCGTATCTTTGTCAGGTATACGGGTCGTATCCATAAGGAATCATGTTAAGTTGGACTTACTGATTAACGAGCGGTTTGAATTTTTGGTTTTTTTGTTGTTAGAATAAATTGTTAGCTAGATTAATGAAACTGAATATAAAGCAAATGTGACAATTCAATTGGGGTTAATTTGGGGAGTGAATTTAGGGTGGCTTAACATGTATCCCGTCATTATATTCTACTTAGGACGATGATTTGAAGGACTTAAGCTACAAGCTCTAAGCCTGGGTTAATTTATAAATTAGAGCTTAGGGTAATGAACTAGTCTAAAGGTATAACATATCTTAGCACTCTAGATGTAGCATAGGTTATCTAATTAGCACTACATAATTCCTTTGTTACTCCTAATTCAATATTAACTTATATAAAAGATTAGGTTCAGGGTTGGGTACAACCTCAACCCTGACCACGCGTGAATTCCTATTATGTTATGGTCTAGGCTACAAGCACAAGACTAATTGCTGCAAAGTTGGAGACCTAGTCATAGCTGCAAGCACACATACAAAAATATCCAACAATCATGAAGAACTCCCAACATGGGTGCAAATATAACATAACTAAACCAATCGTCAAAAGTATAATATAAATCTTGGATACTGGTAGCTACCCGCCCCTCATCCCTAAACTAAGAAAGTTTACTCCTCCATGAGAGTTCTACGCATCCATAAACTTAAAGAAAAGAAGATACTATGCGTAAAATAAACAAAAGAATAAACTCCCTTAATCTTCGCGTAGCTGCTAATCCAAGCCTGAATTCTCCAAGTATTCCAACCACTTGCGCTTTAGCTTTTGAGAACCTGTAGATCTCGTAGCGGCTTCAGGTTTGAGAGAAAGGGGAGGAAGTACGCCCGAGAAGAAAGCGTGTCAGAGGCTGACCTCCCCTTCTCTATTTATAGGCATAGGAGCAGTAAGGGTTCGGTACAGAACCATCCCGATCGATCAGCCATCCAATAAATTGGCTAAAGCGCCGATAGTTTCTCTAACCGGGAGCTGCTGATCGATTGGTTCTTCGAGCCCCCTTTTCTCAATTAAGCACCAAAGTGCTATGGGATGTACTTAGTTTGCCAAATTGTGATCCAATGGGTCTTTCTTTTGCACAACTGGTTAGATTTCTCCAATTAGTCTTCAAATATGCCTCAATAATGCTTGATTTTGACAAAATTCTTCTTTCGTCCACTTTGATGTGTTCTACATGAAAATGTACCTAAATAACAACAAAACACACATGTAGAGGTCGAATATATAGCAGAAATGGGAAATAAAATTTGTAAAAATCACGTGCATCAACATCCCCAAACCCACACATTGCTTGTCCTCAAGCAAGATTCTATTTAAACTAGTTGCTGGCTGAAAATTCGAGTCAGGCATTTAACCGCAAAGGTCACTTGTGAAAATTATTGTTCAACCATACTTGAGAGTGTGCTTGAAAGTGGCGAATCCTTATGTGACGTTATTAGTGCACTAGTTCTAACTTAAGTCTCCGTTATTAAGGTTTTTTTACTAGTAAGTTGTCTTAGAACTTCTCTCCCCTTCGTCTTACTTCAAAACCCTTCCACTTAAAGAAGACATAAAGGTAATAAGTAAAGGTACAAGTTATCCTAACCCTTCACTGCTAATCAATAGTAAAATCAAAAGGCTTCTCTTTTCTCTCTTGTTTTCCCTCCTTCCCTTTTTTTTTTTTCCATTTTCACTCGGTTAGGTGTGTCTCCCTCAGACCCATGTAGCGAGTTTTCAGCCAGCAGCTCCCGATCAAGTTGGTTCAAGGTACTAGGTTTTAAGAGAACCCTATGGACCTAATGGCTCGAGTCTTAAGGATCCATAACCTAATCCATTAGCACATACCTTTTTTTTTAGGTATTAGTGCTTATTTTAGTAACTACAAAGCTGATGCTTCTTAAGCTTTCCCTGTCGCCCATGTAGCGAGCTTTCGACCGGTAGCAATCGACCCAGTTTGCTCAAAGTACCAGGTTTTAAGATACCCCTATGGGCTTACTTGCTCGAGACACAGGGGCTATAAGAACCAACTAGTCACCTTTTTTTAATTGTTTTCTTTTTTTAAGGGATTACCTCGGATAAAGAAATGTACAATTGATTTCAATATTGTTAGGAGTAGAATAGTGGATTCCTATTCCTAAAATTATTACCATTATTTTGACCCAAACAGTAGGATATGTCACAGGATTAAGGGTGAAAAGTAATAATCTCATTTACTAGTTAAAAGACAAAATTATGGATTTAAAAGTCTGATCCAGCAATAATCTCGCCTCAGAATCATTGTAATCGTCAAAGTACATAACAGAACTGGGCTACAATAAGGGTCACAAACAACCTTATACTCATTTATGCCTTCAAAAATGTAGCTAATTTATGCCAAATTAAGCTTAAAGGACAAACAAAGTTGACTCTCATCTGCCATCCCCAAACCCAAACCTTGCATTGTCCTCAATGCACTAGAATTAAAATAAAGGCAAGGAAAGGAGAGAGACGGCTTGAGATCATGAATAGCCAGCCACACATGTCGAGCGAATTCCAGAAGACAGACAAAAGCAAGCTACATAAAAAAAAAGAATAGAGAAGACTGTGGATTAAAACAATTTGTTAATAAAAGGAAAAGAAAGATATACAAAACAAATGTTTAGTATAGGAGTAACACAAACAACTCAGGGAGGGGGTAAAGGCGGAAGAGAACCACCCATTTGCAGTCGATAGAGTTCGGTGACCAAAGACTGAATGTGCTCCAGATGGTGCATAATATCCGTCACGTATGGCGGGACATTGCCAGAATTAGCAGATGCAGGTAGCGTGGGTGGGCGCCCCTCGCGGCTTGATGCTCGGCAGGAGCAGCGACTTGGGCCGGATCATCCTCCATGTCCGACTCCTCCCGGCGCGCGTCAGCCGGGGTAAGGGAAAGGAAGGTTCAACGATGCTGGGTGGGATCAAAGTGGCGGAGCGGTGTGCAAGCTCGGTCAAGAGCGGTTGGTATGCGCACCCAAGCACGCCGTACAAGCCTCATGATTAAATGAGGAAAGTATAGAGCACCGCCGCCAACAGAAAAGCGCTGAATCCGAAGACGGACAACAGTAAAACTCTGTAAGTAAGTGGCCCCCACATCAACCCTTACACCCCAGTAGAACTTCCCAAGAAGATCTAGAATAGGGCCAGTGCGCTCTTGGGCACAATCGGTAGACCATAGATTGGCCTTAATAATGGTGTCCAGGAGCCACATATGCAAAGGAAGGGTGGAGCAGAACGTGGTGGATGGCTGATCTATCGCACATTGGCAGCCACATTGCTCAGTGATAATGTCCACGGCTTTTGATGGGTTAAGTAGAGGGTGCCAAACAGATTCATCAACATATAAGAGATAACCTATAGCCTCGGTGACGTCTGTGGCATCAAATTGGATGGTCTTGTCACGCATAGTGACCGGACCGTAGGTCCGGCCCCCTTCTTGATGGAGAGCATAGGAGGAACAAAATTCCCTCACTAAAGAAGGAAAAACAGTGTCGCCTTCCAGCTCTCTACCAAGAAGGTAGGTAAGATCCCTATGTTGGCAAAAGAGAATGGCATAAGCACCCTCCCTCTCATCTTTAAGATCCTCACCAAACACCGTCGCCCCAGATATAGGGGCAGCCCTGATTCGAGCAAGAATGTTGGTCTGTTGGGAGCAGTTGCCCTCCTCAGTGCGGCTCCACTTGGCACGCGGCATAATCTAGAAATAAGATCAAGAGCAGATGAACACAAAGATAAAGGAAAGAAAGAAACATAAAAAGAGGAAAATCAACATGAACAACACCCCAATCTCGACCAAAAAAATAATAATAAAAATATAAAAAATTCGACAAAAACCCTAGATTGGGGGGAAAAAAACACATCCAAAACACATAAATCCAGCAACCACAAGTATCATAGGGCTAAATTCAGTCACTGAAAACCTATATAAGCATGGTTCATGAACGAAGGTGTAAACATGGCACAATATCAAGAAATTCAAACTTTATTCACAACTAAGACATAAATCAGGACTAAGCCACTTTAATAAAGCAGGATAACAACCAAAGAATGGCCTAAACATGCTCTCTTAAAGTAGAAACAAGGTAAAGTGAAAGACAAAAAAAAGGGGGGGGAACACATACCTTACAATAGAGGGTAAAAACAAAGAGAAACCGGTATTGGGGTCGGCTTTGGTGGCCGGAACGGCAATGGTCCGAGGTGGTGGCCAGAGATGGGGCTAGGGCTTGGGGTGGGGGAAATAAGAGAGAGGGGGGGGGGGGGTCATACAGAGGGCACCCCAATCGATCTAGTAATTTTGATCGATCAGGAATTCGATCGATCGGGTACTAGCTGATCGATCGGGGTTGAAATGCGGAAAGCCCTAAGCCATAGCGCTCTTGATCGATCGGGATCAAAGCCGATCGATCGGGGAGGCTGCAGTATGCCTTGTACTAAAAATCTTTGGTTTTGAAGACTTGTAATAAAATAAAATAAATAATAAAAATAATAACAATAATAAAATAAAATAATAATAATAATAATAATAATAATTATAAACTACGAAACATAAAATAAATTAGGTTCCCTCCCAAAAGCGCTAAGTTTAACATCTTCAGCCAGACGTTGTATTTTCTTCGACGCTAGGCTGATCCTGGCGTAGGGTCCCTAAGATGAATTTCTTCAAACTCATGTGGTCGATCCCCTAACCCAATAGCGTGTTTAAGACGATGGCCATTGACTGTGAGAAGGCGACCATCATTGATTTCTCGAATTTTAATTGCCCTAGAAGGGTATGCGTGGACCACTTCGTAAGGTCCATCCCATCGTGAACATAGTTTTCGGGGAAAGAACCGAAGCTTGGAGTTGTAAAGCCGAACCTTTTAACCAACTGCAAAACTTTTGCGCGAAATTCTTTTGTCATGAAAGCTTTGGTTCTTTCTTTGTATAGTTTGGTGTTTTCATATGCCTCGTATCGCATCTCATCCAACTCGCTGAGTTGAAGTCGTCAGTGCAACCCGATACTGTGCATACCATGATTTAATTGCTTAATGGCCCAGTATGCACTGTGCTCAAGCTCTACTGGCAAATGGCATGCCTTCCCAAAAACTAAGTAATAGGGAGACATGCCTATAGGAGTCTTGAAGGCTGTACGATAAGCCCAAAGAGCGTCGTTCAACCTTAAAGACCAATCCTTGCAGTCCGGTCTAATGGTGTTCTCAAGGATAGACTTTATTTCCCGGTTCGAGACTTCAACTTGGCCACTAGTTTGAGGGTGATATGGGGTAGCTAATTTGTGAGTGATGTAGTACTTTCTAAGAAGTGACTCGACCGAATGATGAGTGAAGTCTGTCCCCCCATCACTAATTATCGCTCTAGGAGCACCAAAACATGAGAAAATATTATCTTTAACAGACTCAATAACCACCCTATGGTCATTTGTCCTAGTTGCAATGGCCTCGACCCATTTCGAAACATAATCAACAGCTACTAGAATATAAACACAGCCAAGTGAATAAGGAAACGGCCTCATGAAATCAATGCCCCAAACGTCAAAAATTTCACAAACTAAAATGGGGTGCTGAGGCATCTCATCACGTTTTGTGAGGGCACCTGTGCGTTGACAGCAATCGCACGCCCCATAAAAATCACAAGCGTCCCGAAAAAGAGTTGGCCAAAAGAATCCACTTTGAAGGACTTTCGCTGCTGTACGTCATCCCTCAAAGTGTCCCCCACAGGCTAAACTAAGACAAAATCGCAATACACTCTCATGCTCATTTTCCGGGACACAACGGCGTACTACCTGATCAGAACATATCTTAAACAAATCCGAATCATCCTAAAAAAATGCCTTGCTTGAGAAAGGAAGCGGTCCCACTATTGTTTCGGCCAATGGGTAGGAAGCTTCCTGGTCGCCAAATAGTTAACGATGTGGGCATACCATGGGGGTCGACCTTCTGCAATAGAAAACAACTGTTTGTCAAGAAAATAGTCATTAATGGGACCAGTAGTGGCATCAGATGGGAAAACAATCCGTGAAAGGTGATTGACCACGATGTTATCCGAGCCCTTCCGATCTAGGATTTCGAAGTTAAATTCTTGAAGTAATAAAACCCAGCGAATTAACCTAGGTTTCGTTTCCTTCTTAATAAGATGAAAATGAATGGCAGCATGGTCAGAAAAGGCTACTACTCTTGAGCCTAAAACATAAGATCAAAACTTGTCTAGTGCGAAAACCATAGCTAGTATCTTCTTTTCAGTGGTGGTATAAATCTTTTGGCTTCATCTAACGATTTACTGGCATAGTAAACAACGACAAGTTTATGATCCTTCCGTTGACCGAGCACGGCTCCTATAGCATAATTAGAGGCGTCACACATAATCTCAAAAGGTAATGAGTAGTCAGGAGGTTGAATAATGGAGGTTGTAGATAATAAAGTTTTCTACTCAATAAAGGCTGCTAAACAGTCATTATCAAAAATGAAAGGTATATCATTAGCAAGCAAATTCGACAACGGTTTAGCAATTTTACTGAAGTTGTCGATGAAACGCCTGTGGAATCCAGTGTGGCCAAGGAAAGATCGAACTTCCGTCACCGAGGTCGGTGGAGGGAGGTTGGCATTTGAGTCCACCTTGGCCTTGTCTACAGTAATACCCTCTTTAGATACTGCATGTCCTAAGACTATGCCCTGCTGAACCATAAAATGGCTCTTCTCTCAATTGAGTACAAAATTATACTCCTTGCAATGCTGCAAACCAAGATCTAAGTGAGATAAGCATTCATCAAAAGATGATCCAAACACAGAAAAATCATCCATAAATACTTCTAGGTAGTCGTCCAACATGTCCCAAAAAATGAACATCATACACCGCTGGAATGTAGCAGGTGCATTGCACAGATCGAAGGGCATCCTTCGGTATGCAAACGTACCAAAGGGGCTAGTAAACATTGTTTTCTCTTGGTCCTCAGGGTCAACCGGGACCTGGTTATACCCTGAGTGGCCATCCAAGAAACAATAGTATGCTTGACCTGCTAATTTATCTAGGATCTGGTTCAAAAAGGGCAAGGGGAAATGGTCCTTGCGCGTTGCAGAGTTCAACTTATGATAATCGATGTACACTCTCCACCCTATAGTAGCTCGCATAGGGACCAATTCACCTTGAGCATTCGCAACGATCGTGATTCCTAACTTCTTGGGAACCACCTGAACCAGATTGACCCAGGGGCTATCAGAGATGGGGTATATAATACCCTTATCTAGCAACTTCATGACCTCTTTCTTAACTGCCTCGCTCATATTAGGGTTAAGCCTCCTTTGCATTTATCCAGAAGGCTTAACGTTGTCCTCTAAATGTATTCTATGCATGCATATAGAAGGGTTAATTCCTTTCAGATCAGCAACCGACCAACCTTTGGCTCGTTTGTGGTTTTGTAGGACAACTAACAACCTAGATTCCTGACTCTCAATTAGGTTACATGCGATAATCACAGGAAGGGTGTCATTTTGTTCTAAAAATGCATATTTCAAGGTGGTCGGGAGAGGTTTGAGCTCCAACACCGGTGGACACTCGATAGAAGGTTTAGCAAGTTCACTAAGTAGGCCAGTTAGGGGTTCAAACATCGGACCCCTAGCCTCAATTCTCATTAGCTCCTGCATGTCAATCAAATTATCATCATCAGAACTCACTTCAAAATCAACAAAATTGAGCGAATCAGATGGTTCGTCTTCTTTGATTAAGTCAGAAGACACTAACTCAACCAAAAGATCAATAGCATCAACCATGAAGCAATCAAGGTCATCCTCATTAATAGGGAACTTAGCAGCATTTGACACATTCAATTTAACCTTGAGATTCCTAAATGACACTTCTAACATCCCAATTCGATAATGAATGATAGCATCAGCCGTTGTCAAGAACGGTCATCCTAAAATGACAAGGGTGTGGTTCTGATGAGGGGTAGGATCCATGTCTAACACGATAAAATCGATGGGGAAGATGAACTTATCAACTTTGACAAGAACATCTTCCAACATACCTCTAGGTAAACGCTCTGATCTATCTGCCAACTGTAGTGTAACACTAATTTGTTTGAGATCTCCCATCCCCAATTCCTGAAAAATTGTGTATGGGATGAGGTTCACGCTTGCCCTTAAGTCCAAAAGAGCCCGACTCGTGTAGCTCTCTCCTATGACGCACAGGACTGTAAAAGCTCCTGGATCGGTACACTTAGGTGGGATGCCTGACATTAAGATGCTGCTCAATTTTTCAGTGAGTCGGACCTTCCTAGGGACACAAGCTCGCGCTCTCTTCTTTCTAGCGCATAGGTCATTAAGAAATTTAGCATACATGGGGAGGTGTTTAATGGCATCAATCAGTGGTAGGTTAATCTTGATGTCCTCAAACAAGTTTAGCAACTCATCTCTCTTCGGGTTGTACTTCCCTTTCAGTCCCAATAGGGCCATAGGAAAAGGAACAGTCGGTTCGGGAGGTGAGCCCAGTGAAGGTGTGGGCACTCCATCCTTATCAGCAATGTGGTTTGGAGTCCCATCCTCCCGCTCTACTTCTATCTCTATTTCTCTCAAATCATCCTCACCCGTGGCTAAGACAACCTTAGCCTGCTCATGAGTGACCTAGCTAAGGTTAGGATTAGTTGCTCCCTTGGGATTAGCAAGAGGTTGGGAGGGTAACCTCCCTTCCTCTCTCCTGTTCATGGCCTGAGTTAACTGTCCTAGTTTGTTCTCTAACTTAGAAATCGACTGTGAATGAGAGTGGACCAACTGTTAGTTTTCCTCCATAAAGCGGAGCATAGATTCCTTAAACTGAGAAGTGTAGCTCGGAGGTTGAAGTGGTGGATTAGCATTAGGAACTAAAGGGTGAGCAGAAGAACCATACCTTTGCCCTCCGTGGAAACTAGGAGGGTGTGGCTTACCTACAAATCCTGGTGCTGGTTGTCTCATGGTTGGGTTCTAATTTATGTTCTACTTCCATGAGAAATTGGGATGGTTGCGCCACCCTAGATTATAGGTCTGCGAGTACGGATTGTTGTTCCTCGAGTACTCCTGCGCTGCATAAGCCTGGTCATGCACATACTTGGGAAACTGTGACGCATATAAACAATCAAAAACGGAATGATCCTCTCCTGAATAAATACTGCATGGAGTAATACCTTCAGATGATGATTCGGCTGCATTAACTAGATGCACATTAGTGGGATTTGCATTTAAACTCATCATCTTATCCATCTTTCTACTTGGTGCATCTAGTCTTAAATTAACATCATCTTGGGGTGCTACCTCGTAGACACCACGCGTGTTTCCCCTAACCACCCTCATAGAAGACGCTTGGTCAAGGGAATGTTCGTTGAGGCTCTCGAAAAGCGTCTAGGTCTCTTCCTCGCCTTGCTGGTTAAATGCTCCCCTGCATGAAGCATTTACCATTTGCTTGTTTGACGTAATGAGACCATCGTCGAAGTTTTGGACAAGAGACCACTTAGGGGACCCATGGTGGGGACAGCTTCTAAGAAGTTCCTTGAACCTATTCCAACACTCATGAAACTCCTCCTGGTCTTTTTGTCCAAAACTATTTATAGCGCGCCTAATAGCCATCGTTCTGGCTTTAGGGAATAACTTGACCAGGAAGCACTGTTGAAGGTCATTCCAAGTGGTGATTTCACCCCTGAGTAAGGATTGAAACCACCTCTTAGCCATGTCTTTTAACGAGAATGGAAAAAGACGTAGTTTAATCGCATCATTCGAGACAGCTTGATAATGACAGGATTCACGTATTTCGAGGAATGCGTCAAGGTGCTCGTATGGGCTCTCAATTGGCTTCCAGTAAAATGTGGGAGGCATGTTGATAATCCCAGGTTTAAGTTCGAAGTTGACGTTACCCACAGCAGGTAAAGCAACTCCGGCGGGCGCAACGTACGTTTGGGGAATGAAGTGATCCCCAATCATACGTGGTTCATTATTAGCCATGGTTCATTGTGTACTCTCTCTCGCTTCTAATCGCCTCACGGTAGACAAAGTTGGCTCAATTTCGGGGACGTAAGGTAACAATTCAGGATCGAGCAAACGTCTACCGTGCATGCAATATCAAAGCTTGGATGGATCCACGCGGACCTCGACTAATGACTCAAGTAAAAGAAAAAATAACTATGAAAAATAACTCAAAACAATAAACAAAGAGCAAACAAAACAGAGTTCGTTAACCTTAAATTGCAACTTAGCAAACCGATTCCCCGGCAACGGCGCCAAAACCTTGATGTGATTTTCAAGGGTGTTTGAAAACCGTCTACTCACCAGCGTAGGATATCGTCGTAGCTTTTTCAAGTATACGGGTCATATCCACAAGGAATCGTGTTAAGTTGGACTTACTGATTAACGAGCGATTTGAATTTTTGGTTTTTTTTTGTTGTTTGAATAAATTGTTAGCTAGAGTAATAAAATTGAATATAAAGCGAATGTGACAATTCAATTGAGGTTAGTTTAGGGAGTGAATTTAGGGTAGCGTAATACCTATCTTGTCATTATATTCTACTTAGGACGATAATTTGAAGGACTTAGGCTACAAGCTCTAAGTCTGGGCTAATATATAAATTAGGGCTTAGGGTAATGAACTAGTCTAAAGGCATAACCTATCTTAGCACCCTAGATGTAGCATAGGTTATCTCATTAGTACTACTTAATTCCTTTGTTACTCCTAATTCAATATTAACTTATATAAAAGATTGGGTTCAAGGTTGGGTACAACCTCAACCCAGACCACGCGTGAATTCTTGTTAAGTTATGGTATAGGCTACAAGCACAAGACTAATCGCTGCAAAGATGGAGACCTAGTCATGGCTACAAGCACACATACGAAAATATCCAACAATCATGAAGAACTCCCCACAGGGATGCGAATATAATATAACTAAACCAATCGTCAAAAGTATAAATAAATCTGGGATATGGGCGGCTACTCGCCCTTCATCCCTAAACTAAGAAAGTTTACTCCTCCATGGGAGTTTTACACATCCTTAAACTTAAAGAAAAAGAAGATAACATGCATAAAATAAACAAAAGAATAAACTCCTTCAATCTTCGTGTCAATGCTAATCCAATCCTGAATTCTCCAAGTATTCCAACCACTTGCACTTCAGCTTTTGAGAACCTGTAGATCTCGTAGCGGCTTCGGGTTGGCGGCGGAGAAAAAAATGTGTCAAAGGCTGACCTTCCCTTCTCTATTTATAGGCACAGCAGCAGTTAGGGTTCCGTACGGAACCCTCCCGATCAATTGGGAATAACACCCGATCGATCGGCCATCCAATCGATCGGTGAGCTCACGCAAAGCACCCGATCGATCAGTGCTTTTGGACAATCGATGGGCAGGATCTCGGTTAGTTTCTCTAACCGGGAGCTGCTGATTGATCGGTTCTCCGTGCCCCCTTTTCTCGATAAGCACCAAAGAGCTATGGGATGTGCTTGGTTCACAGAATTATGATCCAATGGGTCTGTCTTTTGCACAAGTGGTTAGGTTTCTCCAATTAGTCTTCAAATATGCCTCAATAATGCTTTATTTTTCCAGAATTCTTCTTTCATCCGCTTTGATGTGTTCTACATGAAAACGTACCTAAATAACAACCAAACACACATGTAAAGGCCGAATATATGACACAAATGGGAAATAAAATATGTAAAAATCACGCGCATCAGTACTATTCATTACAACTTAAGTTCTCAGACGGTTCCAGTCCTCTTGACCCCAAAAATTGGTGGAACTTGGCGGAATTGCTTTAATAGGAGAACCATCAACAAGACCACGGTATGTTTTAGGTTCTCTGTTCTACAGGTAGAGATGCGAGAAGATTATTAGGTACCCTCATCTGATGTTTTGTTACATAAAATGCAAAAGGATGGGAACATGAGTTGTATCATACCAAGTTGACTTATGACAACAAAATTAATTGTAGCATAGGGTCTTCGCCTTTTTAGGGTTGTCAATGGCATTGTCCTTTATTCACCCACAGACCTTACGCCGATATCACTTCTTGTTCATCCACATGAGAGGGAGAAAGACTTCATTTCTAACCATCAGGCAGGACATGAGTGGATTTGAGGGTCATCACTTGAAGCACTTGCCAAATGCTAGAAGGGGTGAATAAGGATTTTCGGTATATTCTTCACATTGGCGCGAGTGATTCGAATCAACCCATGGCTAATTCATGGGCGAATTCTCTCCAATTTCGGGGAGAATGATGCAATCCACATCTTGGCAAGGTAGGATATGACCCACATCATGGCAGATTGGATCAACAGTCCACATATGGGCAAGCTTGGAAAGTTGGGGCTTGGTGAGATGGGGAACTAGTGTGCGGGAATGTAACTTGGCAAGAATAGCCCAGAAGAACTATTCGCGAATTCAAGGGCGAATTCTCTCCAACTCAGAGAAGATGATGCAGTCACATAGTTGGCGGATGGGACTTGGTGGTTTGCTAGACTTGACGAGCTGAGGAGGGACTCGTGATAAGGCCGAGGAGATTGACATCCATTAGGTTATTTAGTTATTAGATAATTTTTAGTAATTATTGTATTTATCTTTACATCTTTTGTGTTTATCTTTTTATCTTTAAGTCTTTTAGATTTGTTGAATACCTAAGAGGGTACCAACACACAAGCACCGGATCCCATTAGAACTTCGAAGTTAAGCGTGCTTGTGCGAGAGTAGTACCAAGATGGGTGACCTCCTGGGAAGTTCTCATGTTGCACCCCCTCAAGTTGGTGTTTCTCAGAAACAACCTCAATTCAGGGTAGCATCCTGAAGGGGGAAGGCTGCATACATCCAACCCCCTAAACCCTGCTTAAGCAGGAGCCTTTGGAGCACTGGAAATGTTCCTTTTTTGCTTTTTTCTTTTAGTGTTGTTGAATGAGCTCCTCTATTTAAGCAAAAGGACCTCTAGGGTTCTTGTATTCAATTTCATAGATTTTATTATTTTTCTAGAGTTTCTCCTGTTCTAGGTTGTGATAATTTGAATACTTATTTTTCCCTTTGTATTCTTATTGTTTTAGCAATAAAATATCTAAAGGCCGTTGAACCATCTGTTTCCTCTAATTTTTATATTTCGTGCTGCATCAAGTTCACTCCACCTTACTCATGTTAGGTTTTGATCTTTTTTGAGTCATCTTGGGTCAAGGTTCCTAACCGTGCAACCTTATTGAACATATCAGGCTCACAGTAAGTTGCCAAGCTCTCAAACCTATCTCCATTTCAATTCTCAGCTTTTTAGCACTCGAGATAAATTATTTTATGTTGCTCAATGCTCAAATGCCTCTCAAATTGAGCTTACATCTTCAAATTATGTTTATTAATTGAAAATTCGTAGAGTTACATTTATTTGGAGTGTTGGTAGTGTCCAAATAAGTGCAAGCTCAGGTCAAATTACGTGTGATTCCAATCAATTAAGCCCCAATCGTAATGAATCCCTTTCTATACTTACATTAAGTGATTTTGGGTAAACACTCTTGTCCTATGACCAAGAAAGAGAAAGAAGAGATGTCTTCTATTCCCCATTCCTCTGCTGTTGGATCTTTGATGTATACCATGGTTTGCACCAGGTCAGATATTGCTCATGATGTGGGTGTTGTGAGCAGGTTTCTGGCATATCCAGGGAAAGCACATTGGGAAGGAGTGAAGTGGATCTTCAGATATTTGCGGGGTACTTCGAAACAGTGTTTGAGTTTTAGAGACTCGGGACCGATTCTTAAAGGGTATATTGATTATGATATGGCAGGATGTCTCGATAGTAGGAAATCTACGTCGGGTATTTGTTCACTTTTACAGCGGGGCTGTGTCTTGGCAGTCCAAATTGCAGAAGTGTGTTGCTCTCTCCACTACTGAAGCTGAGTATATTGCTGCTGTTGAAGTAGGGAAAGAAATGTTGTGGATGAAGAGGTGTCTTCAGGAGTTGGGTTTGAAACAAAAAAAGTATGTGGTATTTTTTGATAATCAGAGTGCAATGGACCTAAGTAAGAATTCCATATACCATGCCCGCACAAAGCATATTGATGTGAGATATCATTGGTTGCGTTCTGTGATTGAAGAAAAGATGATGACGTTAAAAACGATTCACACTAACAAGAACATGGCTGATATGTTGACTAAGGTAGTACCTAGTGGCAAGTTGGACTTGTGCATTACGTTGGCTGGTGTTGACTATAAGTAGTTTGATGCGGAGTCATCTCCTCCTTGTGGTGGGCTGGAGGGGGAGATTTGTTGGGTACATAATATGTACCATGTTTCAGCTCATGTGTTTATAGCCCGTTTAAATAATTATTCGAGTTATATTAAATAATATTATATATATATATATATATATATATAGAGAGAGAGAGAGAGATAAGCAGCACCCAGAAAAAAAAAAAAAAAAAAAAAAAAAAAGGAGTGTAGCGGCGGCGAATAAATAACGAAAAGTGAGAGAGAGTTGCGACCGCGGAATACATCAACCAAATTCCGATATTTTTCGGTGAAGATCGGGGATTGATCTTGGAGCAATTTGGAGTGAATTTTCTAGGCATTGATTGGAGTTAATTGATCAGGAGAATCAATTATTCTCGGGCTTGGAGAGGTAATCTTTGTATCGCTTAATTTGCTTGTAGGTTTCAAGTTATGGCAAACATCTTGAAACCATAAACATTGTAATTGCTATTTTCTAAAGTGGATTTTTTCGTCGGTTTTCCCCGTAGTTTTTGCCCCTTATTTGGAGGGTTTTCCACGTTATATCTGTTGTTGATTTTATTTCCACATATTTATTTTTTCGTTGATATTTGGTGATATTGGTGTGCCTTGTGATTTATATATGTCATTGATATTGGCATGAGTGGTCGATTTGAATTGGGTTTAGATATCTAGACCCCAACAAAGTGGTATCAGAGCTTAGGTTCATTATTAGGGTAAATAGTAATGGATGGTACTCGTAATAGTATGATGATAAAATTGACCGGTAAAAATTATTCAATTTGGAAGCCAATGATGGAGAACCTACTTTATTGTAGGGATTTACATAACCCGATTGAGGGTGATAGTGGTGGGCCGGAAAAAATGTCAGATAAAAAATTGGAGAAATTGTATAGAAAAATTGTTGGGACAATTAGACAGTGGGTAGATTTTTGTGTTTTTCACCATATATCACAAGAGACTATGCCGAGACATTATGAAAAAGTTTAGAGAGTCGGTATCAGGGAAAGACTCCGCGAAATAAAGCATTTCTGATTAAGAAGTTAATCAACTTGAAATTGAAAGAGGGACGGTCAATGGCCGAACACTTGAATGAATTTTAGGATGTTATTAACAAGTTGACTGTTGTGAAATTTACTCTTAATAATGAGTTGCAGGCTTTGTTCCTTTTAAGTTCTTTACCTAACAATTGGTAGACCTTGGTAGTAATTGTTAGTAACTCAGCTCCTGATGGAAAGTTGGCTTTGAGCGCCGTAAAAGATTGCATGTTCAATGCGGAGATGAGAAGAAAAGAGATCGGTATTGATGCGCAGGCACTTGTTACTGAGAACCGAGGCAGAAGTAAGAGTAGAAGGCTGAAGGGGCATCACAAGTCTAGAGGCACGTCTAAGTCCAGATGAGCAAAGCCAGAATGATGGCATTGTCATAAAACCGGACACCTAAGATGAGATTTTTTTTTTCTTCTGAAGAAAGAACAGAAAGGTGAAACAAGTCATAATAAAGCAGATGATAAAAAGGCTATAGTTGCAGTGACAGGTGTTGAGCTCAGGGTGAGAGCAATCATATAAGTTGAAGTTGAATGGATGGTTGATTCTGGTGCGTCTTATCATTGTGTTGACAATAGAGAGTATTTTTCTACGTACAAAGTAGGTGACTTCGGTACGGTGAAAATGGGCAATAGTAGTGTTGCTAAGACCGTTGGGATCAGGGATATCCATGTACATACTAGTACTGGTTGCACTGTTACTTTAACAAATGTAGGACATATTACTGAATTGCGCCTTAATCTGATTTCTGTAAATGTTCTGGACAAAGAAGGTTATACATATCATCTGGGAGATGGAAAATGGAAGCTTACCAAGGGGTCACTGATAGTAGCCAGAGGATAGCTTTATTGTTCATTATACAAGACACGTGTGACAGTGTGTGGTGGTGAATTGAAAGCATTTAAAGATGATACTTCACCTAATTTGTGGCACAGACGGCTAGCTCATTTTAGTGAGAAAGGGTTGCAGATATTGGCTAAAAATTCCCTCATTCCTTCACTTGAAGGTAAGTCACGGAACCCTTGTGATGATTGTTTGTTAGGCAAGCAACGTAGAGTCAGTTTTGGTAAAAAGTTGAAACGAAAACAAAACAAGCTTGAATTAATACATTCTGACGTACGTGGTCCTATAGAGGTGGAATCTCTAGGAGGAATACGATATTTTGTTACTTTTATTGATGATGCTTCACGAAAAACTTGGGTGTTTTGTTTGAGATCCAAAAGATAGGTATTTGAAGTCTTTCAGCAGTTTCACGCCATGGTGGAGAGACAGACATGGATGTTGCTGAAGTGTCTCTAAACTGACAATGGGAGAGAGTACGTTAACCCAGATTTTAAAAGGTATTGCAAGAAGCATGGGATTCGCCATGAAAGAACAGTACCGGGTACTTCTCAGCATAATGGTGTCGTAAAAAGGATGAATAGAACCATTGTGGAGAAAACCAAATGTTTACTCAGAACGTCGAAGCTGCCTAAGGCATTTTGGGGTGAAGCTGTGAATACTGCTATGTACATCATCAACAGGGGTGCATTAGTTCCTTTGAATTTTGACATTCCAGAGAGATTGTGTACTGGGAAAGACTTTTCTTATTCTCACTTGAAGGTGTTTGGATGCAAAGCCTTCATGCATGTGCCAAAGGAACAGAGCTCCAAGCTTGACAATAAAGCCAATCCATGCATGTTTTTAGGATATGGTGATGAGGAGTTTGGTCACAGATTATGGGACTCCGTGAAGAAAAGGACCGTGAGAAGCAGAGATGTCGTGTTTCATGAATATGAGAATATGGTTGATTTTGACAAGTCAGAGAAGACTGCATGTGCTTCCAATGGTGTTGTTGCTACTACACCGATTTCACCTTCATCGGGTTCCACAGATGAAGAGCAGGTCTTTAATGGGACAGAACTCGAGAATGACACTAAGCCAGTTGCAGTAGATGATGCTCTAGGTACAGATGGTGTTGAGCAGGGGGAGCCTGGCCCCGAACCAGTGACTGCTGAGCCTCAGTTGAGGAGGTCTGATAGAGAGCATCGATCATTTACAAGGTATTCGAGTTCTAATTATATTTGTCTTACTGATGAGAGAAAGCCAGAGAGCTACCAAGAAGTGCAGACTCATAAAGACAAGGATAACTGGGTCAAGGCCATGGACAAAGAGATTAATTTTATAGAGAAGAATGGAACCTATGAGCTTCTTGATCTTTCTAAAGGTAGAACAGCACTTCAGAACAAGTGTGTGTTCAAGCTGAAAAAGAATGGTGATCAAGTTGTGAAACATAAAGCTCGTTTGGTGGTAAAAGGCTTCAATCAGAAGAAAGGGATTTACTTTGATAAGATCTTCGCTCCAGTTGTGAAGATGAGTTCCATTCGAGTGGTACTAGGTATGGGAGCTAGTATGAATCTTGAGCTTGAACAGTTAGATGTAAAGACTGCATTTCTCCGTGGTGACTTACAAGAGGAGATCTACATGAAGCAACCTGAAGGATATGAAGTTCAGGGTCAAGAGCACTTGGTTTGCAGATTGAAAAAGAGCTTGTATGGTTTGAAATAGGCTCCTAAACAATGGTACAAGGAGTTTGACTCCTTTATGGTGGGTCAAGGGTACAAAAGAACAGTTGCAGATCATTGTGTGCATATAAGGAAATTCATTGGAGGTAATTTCAATATTTTACTGCTTTATGTTGATGACGTGCTGATTGTTGGTCAAGATGCAAATATGATTTGAAGACTTAAAGAGGAGTTGTCAAAGTCTTTTGAAATGAAGGGCTTGGTTCCAACGAAGCATATTTTGGGTATGGAGATTACCTGTGATAGAGAGGCTGGAAAGTTGTGGTTATAACCAGAAAAATATGTTGAACGGGTGCTTGAAAGGTTCAATATAAAGAGTGCTAAACCAGTTAGCACGCCTCTTGCCTCTAATTTTAAATTGAGTAAACACTCACTACAAGAAAAATGATCAATAAAGACGGAAAAATCCATCGTAAAAACCCCAATTTTCCTTAGTCGTATGCCGTCGCAGAAGGCCTCATCGTTAAAGGTCTTTTACGACGAATCCATCGTAAATGATAATGTAACTATTTACGACGGAATAAAAAGCCGTCGTAAATAGTATGTTATTTACGATGGAATTTTCAGTCGTAATTGTTTAAATATTAGCGACGGCAATTTTACTCAGTCGTAAATAATATGTTACTTACGACAGATTTTTCTGTAGTAACTGTATCAACATTAACGAAGGCATTTTACTCCGTCGTAAAAAAATATATATGATATCTAAAAAGGAATATATATACATTAGCGACGGCTTCGTTACTTGTCGTAAATAGCATGTCATTTACTATAAAATTAAACACAATAACTAGAATTTGTTTGTCGTTATTGTTGGATCCATTGGCAATATCACCCACCATTCACAATTATGAAAATAAGAATTAAAATAAAGACAAGTGAAACAAATGCAAATTCAATAACTTGCAACTTGCTCATATCACAAGAGTATTTACATTCAAAAAATGAACTAACATACATAATCGCGTATATCACCACAATATGGTAGGACTAACTTCCTATCATAATGTATATGTACAATCCAAAAAATCTAATTTATCCACATGAAACCACATCAAATTTTAAGTAGATAGAAGTTCAAAAAGATTGTCAATCTTCCATTCCTCGCTCTTCAAGTTCGTAACCCTACAAAACATACATTTATAACAAAAGTTAAACTCAGGTAATATACGTATTTCATGTAACAAAAAATAGGAGAAATAAGTGTATAGACTAACTTAAGTACATCTCAAGCAAGTGATCCTCAGCTATAGCATGCAATCAGTTTGAAACCCAAGTACCAACTTCTTGAGAAAAGATGGCAAGGCTTTGCTGATTTTGCAAATAAAATGAGTAATCAATCACCCACTCATCACTAAATTTAAACGTAGTCAAGGAGTTAATCCTTTCAGTGGGTATATATATGCTGTTAGCCATACTTTATAAGTAATGTGAAAAAAAAAACATAAAGAATATCCAATTCTAAAGACTTAATTCCAAAAATAATAACAGACAAATGACCATTGCTGACTAATTTTAACCATGGGATCTCCAAAAAAATCAATGAGTAAGTAGTAATCACCACTGCTAACAAACAAATCAGCATCAATGAGTAAGTAGCAATCATGAATTTTCTTACTAAAGCAAGAGAAAGGTGAGAAGAGAAAAACTTACAACGTAGCATCAAAATAAGGCATAGACAAACCCTCAGGGTAAGGAACAACACATTATGCTAGACAAACCCTGCAATCACATGAAATACACTATTAACTAAAGAAATAAGGCATAGTAGCATCATACAACATAAATAAGTAACTAAGGAATAGTTTACCTTCTAGAATGCCCCACTAAGCAATGCAAGTATACTAGAAGAAATGTAAAAGAAATCAAATTCTATCCCAATTTCATGAAAAGTGTGAAAGCATATAACACATGCACCATAAGTAAAAGGATATTTTAGCCTCCATATAAGAGTTAGTTGTCCTAGTCTTCAGAAATTATATAATTCTTAAGTGGAAATGTATAAAAGCACCAATATATCAAGAACATACAAGAATGTAGATGATGATAGAAAGATCAACAAAGGGAGAGACTTGGGAAGATTGACAAGATCAACATAAAAAACAAGCTTTGTGGCCATTGATGAGCAACTAACGACTTCTGTCATATACTTAATACATGAATTTAATATATAAACTTGATACCTATAGTATTACAGTTTTTTTCCATATCGTTCTATTGTGGCCTCAAACTCATGGCCAATCAAGAAAAAAGGCCTACCTTCACAACCAACCAAATCTGAAAAGCACCGACAAACAGACATCCATGATGTTATGTTCAACAAAAACACAAGTTGAATCCAAGAACTCTTCTCCTACGGCCTCAACCTCACTAATGTTTTATCACTAGACCAAGGCTTCATTGAAAAAGTAGTCATAAACTTAACAAAGATAAGAATCATATGCAGCAACGATTTCTCAACCAATAGGTGTAACTAATAGCACAGGGACAAAGGGTATGAATCGTAAGTTTACACAACTAAGAACTTCGCAAACTATAATGTAATTCAAAAATGAGTTTATGGTTAACTCTAAAGTTCAAATTAAAACAATAAAGAACCAAAACAACAAAATCTTAAAATCACAAAAACCTACTCAAGCAACACTATGTGAAAATTTTAACATGTTCAATTCACACCTCAAACACTATGTCAATAGCAACATCAACATCAGCCCTCTTAAACTCTTGGCTCTCCCCTGCTCCCTCCTATCTGCCTCTTCTCTTTCCTCCTTTCTCATTTCCCTTTCTACTAATACCTGTAAATGCTACTATACCCACACTTAGAATGATATTAATATACAAAATACTCACTCCCTGATTAATCAAGCTGATTGTTCTTGGCGATTGAGTTGTTGCAAGTTTGATTGTAACAAAGAGCAATGTCAAAACTAATGTGTCAATAAACTAGAAAACCCTAACATATAAGTAATCAGGCACTCAAAAAGCAATGTCAAACATATTAATGTTTACAGTTTAGAGTTTATATAAGACCTAACCCTGAAAGCCCAAAGAATCAAATCAAACTCTCAAACATTTGTGACGATTTCTACAAAAAATTGATTAGGATTTATGTAAACCCTAACCCTAAAAACCAAATCAATAGAAGGATGTAGTTTTTTAAGTGGTAAGTGTCTACTTATCTTAGACAAGATGTCATATACTAACTTGAAGTCTTGTTAATCTTCAAGATCTTCCCATTTTCCTTAGCAATCTCATCAGACAGGGCCTCGGTTCAGCCAAAGCAAGCATATTAGAAATGCTACATCACAATGACGAAACATGGTAAACTTATTTCACTAAGGTGCTTTACTATTGACCAATTTACTAGTGTTAATTTCGATTCAAGCTAAATTAAGAGTGTGAATGCGAAATCAAATTCAAACTAATGCAAATGCGAATGCACTTGAGAATGAGAAAATACAAGTGAGAATTAAGTGAGAAATCAAATTCAAACATAGACTTTAGTCTCCAGCAAACAAGCAAAGATGAGGAAAAGAAAACCAAGGATAACTAATTCTAGTAGTGATAAGACCGAGATGTCAAGGATTTAGCTCTAGAAGACCATTTTAGGTACATAACATCAAGTTCCTTAAGATGGTAATTGAATAAAGGATTGTGATATATAAGCATAAGTGTAACAAATTATTCAACAATAGAATAAACTGTTCAACATTTGATAGTCTTTTTAACTTTTTCATATGAAGTAACAATACCAACACTAATGTAAACAAACTAACGTATATGATACCAATATGAGTTCACATACAAGCAATTTTTAGGTGATTATTTCAATTAATTCATGCAATCAATTGATTGAAGCTTGCATAAGCAAAAACCTTGTACGAGATTGGTTCATTACAAATTCTTAGTTTAATATAAAATACAAATCAATAATTAGGCCAACATTGGAACCTAGGGCTCAATATATTATGCAATAAATTTAAAAAAAATTCCAATTAATTTGTGTTTTGATGTTCAAATGTACCAATAATGGAGAGAAATGTGAAATTGTGACCATAAAAATGAGCAGAGACCCCAATCTCCTCTATTATCACTCAATCGACAACTTTAACCACTCTTTAATTATCAAAGCCCATACAAATCAAAATAAATTATAAAAACTCAATTAATAAGAAGAGAAGATTAACTCTAGTCAAAAACCCATAAAATTTTAAAAAAACCTAAATCAAGGGAAGTGTGAGAAATAAAAGTCCCAAGCTACTTTCTTTAGTATAAAAGAGTATAAATTTACAAACAATAAGTGGGTTCGGGTATGGATTGAGTAAGAAAGGTGAACAAAGGGAGAGAGAGAGAACGCAAACCTAAGTGCAGAGATGGTCGAAATCCGTATGTATGTTGGGGAAGGTAGTCGGTGGCCATGGCGGTGTGCGAGGAGTCGTTGGTGAAGGCAGTGGGCCAAGCGTTGGAGATGAGGCGGCGGGGGGGGAGGGGGGGGGGGGGGGGTGGGGTAAGGGTTTTCGGTCTAGGGAAGTGGCAGGGGATTGTGGGGGCGAGAGGGGGTGGGGGGTTTTATTTCCTTTTAACTTTTTTTTTTGTTTTTGATTTTTTCTTGTAGTGGGAAGAAGGGGAGAGAAGGGGAGGCAAGGCTGAGAATTTTTTTTTTTTTTTAATTTAACATGTGCCTTGCACGTAACGTGACACGGATTTAGTTGAATAGGTTCAGAATCGCAATTTTACCGATTCTAACGTGATTTTACCGATTCTGATGTGATTCTGACGTGATTCTACCGATTCTGATGTGATTCTGACGTGATTCTACCGATTCTGATGTGATTCTGGTCCGATTCTACTTGAGTACGATTTTCTAAGCGATTTAGATCGGCAGGTTAATGTAAAATCGTAAAATCGTACGATTCTACAATTTGAATCGCGATTTTAACAACCATGGTTGGGAGAAAGGGTTTGAGTGTTAAGGATAGTGAAAATGAGACAGTAGAAAATTAAAAGAAGGTTTGGAAAAATAAAATTAAGTGTTTAAAGTAATAATAAATTTTGAAAATGGGTGGTAAAGTGAAAGTGTGGAGGGAAAGTAAAATTTTAATAAATATATTTGAAAATCTTAGTATATTTATTTATTTTATTAATTATCAAGCATCTTATTAATTATAAAAATTTTAAATAAGTATAATTTAATTATCTAAATTATATTATATATAGTCAAGAAAATAAGTGTTAATATCATGGTAATGATATAATTTGTATTGATATAACTTACTCATATCTTTTACGGCGGAGTAAAAATTTTGTTGCAAATACTACCTTCCTACAACGGAATTTTTTTCCGTCGTAAAATGTTAGTCGTAAATAATAGCCAAAAGGCGCTAAAAAACGTGCCATAATATCCGTGAAAATTTGAAAGTCATTTATGACGGAAAATTGAGATCCATTTACGACGGTATTTTACAACCGTCGTAATTGCTCATACCTTTTACAACAGAGTAAAATTCCGTCGTAAATAAAGCATTATTTACGACAGAATTTTACACCATCGCAAAGTGTTGGTCGTAGATGCGCGCTTTTTTTTTAGTGACTCTTGTCCTCTGACCAAGCAAGAGAAAGAAGAGATGTCTTATGTTCCCTATTCCTCTGCTGTTGGATCATTGATGTATGCCAGTGTTTGCACCAGGTCAGATATTGCTCATGATGTGGGTGTTGTGAGCAGGTTTCTGGAATATCCAGGGAAAGCACATTGGGAAGGAGTGAAGTGGATCTTCAGATATTTGCGGGGTACTTCGAAACAGTGTTTGAGTTTTGGAGACTCGGGACCGATTCTTGAAGGGTATATTGATTATGATATGGCAGGATGTCTCGATAGTAGGAAATCTACTTCGGGGTATTTGTTCACTTTTACAGGGTGGCTGTGTCTTGGCAGTCCAAATTGCAGAAGTGTTTGCTCTCTCCACTGCTGAAGCTGAGTATATTGCTGCTGTTGAAGCAGGGAAAGAAATGTTGTGGATGAAGAGGTGGCTTCAGGAGTTGGGTTTGAAACAAAAAAAGTATGTGGTATTCTGTGATAATCAGAGTGCAATGGACCTAAGTGAGAATTCCATATACCATGCCCGCACAAAGCATATTGATGTGAGATATCATTGGTTGCGTTCTGTGATTGAAGAAAAGCTGATGACGTTAAAAAAGATTCACACTAACAAGAACATGGTTGATATGTTGACCAAGGTAGTACCTAGTGGCAAGTTGGACTTGTGCATTACATTGGCTGGTGTTGACTCTAAGTAGCTTAATGCGGAGTCATCTTCTCCTTGTGGTGGGCTGGAAGGGGAGATTTGTTGGGTACATAATATGTACCATGGTTTAGCTCATGTTTTTAGGGCCCGTTTAAATAATTGTTCGAGTTATATTAAATAATAGTATATATATATATATATATATATATATATATATATATATATATATATGTATAGAGAGAGAGAGAGAGAGGCAGCACCCAGAAAAAGAAAAAAAAAGGAGTGAGTGCAGCGGCGGCGAACAAATAACGAAAAGCGAGAGAGAGTTGCGGCCGCGGAATACGTCAACCAAATTCTGATATTTTTCAGTGAAGATTGAGGATTAATCTTGGAGCAATTTGAAGCGAATTTTCCAGGCATTGATTGCAGTTAATTGATCGGGAGGATCAATTGTTCTCGGGCCTGGGGAGGTAATCCTTGTATCACTCAATTTGCTTATAGGTTTCAATTTGGGGCAAACATCTTGAAACCATAAACGTTGTAATTGATATTTTCTATAGTGGATTTTGCTGCCAGTTTGCCCCTTGGTTTTTCCCTCGACTCTGGAGAGTTTTCCACTTTATATCTGATGTTAATTTAATTTTCTCATATTTATTTTGTCATTGATATTTGGTGATATTGGTGTGCTCTGTGATTTATATCTGTCATTGATATTGGCTTGAGTGGTAGATTTGAATTGGATTTAGGTATCTAGTCCCGAACAAGTGGCAGTAAAATTTTGCCATTTATATAATACACATATACAGTACATGATGATAATAAATTACAGGGTGGGGGGTTCTCAGAAACAGTCTCTCTTAAGGGTAGGATTCTGAAGGGGAAGGCTGCGTACATCCAACCCTCCAAACCCTGCTTAAACGGGAGCCTTTGGAGCACTGAGAATATTACTTTTTTGCTTTTTTTTCTTTTAGTCTTGTTTAATGAGCTGCTCTATTTAAGCAAAAGGACATCTAGGGTTCTTATATTCAATTTCATAGATTTTATTATTTTTTCTAGAGTTTTCTCCTATTCTCGCTTGTGATAATTTGAATACTTATTTTTCCCTTTGTAGTCTTACTGTTTTAGCAATAAAAAATCTAAGGCTATTGAACCTTTTGTTTCCCTTAATTTTTATATTTCGTGCTGCATCAAGTTCACTCCACCTTACTCATGTTAGGTTTTGATCTTTTTTGAGTCATCTTGGGTCAAGATTCCTAACCGTGCAACCTTATTGAATATATCAGGCTTAGAGTAAGTTGCGAAGCTCTCAAACCTATCTCCATCTCAGTTCTCAGCTTTTCAGCATTTGAGATGAATTGTTTTACGTCATTCAAGGCTCAAATGCTGCTCAAATTGAGTTTATATTTTCAAATTATGTTTATTAATTGAAAATTCGTGGAGTTACATTTATTTGGAGGGTTAGTAGAGTCCAAATAAGTGCAAGCCCAGATTAAATTACGTGTGATTCCAATCGATTAAGCCCCAATTGTAGTGAATCCCTTACCATATTTACATAAGTGATAGTAAAATTTTGCCATATGTATATATATACAATACATGATGATAATAAATAGAGTACAATGCTGTTCTATTTTGACTCTCTGATGGCAATAAAAGAAATTGAGGAGAGAGAAACAGAAAAGAGACGAGGAGATGTGGCAAAGCAGCTACCACTACATAGCCAGGCCTAACCCCTCCAGATCCACGTGCTCTCTCATCTGCCTCTCCATGCAACTAACCCCACTTCTGTCCTTCCCTCTCTACTATAAATACAACTTCCTTGTCCCTCACTTCAATTCGTCCCTGTCTCCTACCACTCTACTCCTCTCTCTCACTCTCTCTCTACAACTAAGGTTCTTCTTAACAATGGCGGCGGTCACGGTCGAGGAGATTCGTAAGGCGCAGAGAGCCAACGGCCCCGCTGCGATCTTGGCCATTGGAACTGCTAACCCTCCTAACGTTGTTTATCAGGCTGATTATCCTGACTTCTACTTTAGGATCACCAACAGCGAGCACATGACCGACCTTAAGGAGAAGTTCAAGCGCATGTGTATGCATTTTCTCTTATCCATTTTTTATCGCATTATTCTTCTTTTTTTCGTTAATTACGTAAGTGAGGATTATATATAGAGAGGATGAATGTATTTCAGACCATTATAGAATCAGCTTGGAATGCAAGAAATTTGGAAAAGAAAAATAAGTATGCTTCTAAAACAATAAAGAGCTGCAAATAACAAGGTGGGGAAAAGATGGAATGCAAATGAAAAGGGTGGATGACGGGCGGGAGCAAGCATGGCAAGAATTAAGTAAATACATATATATATATATATATATAGTCACCAAGAGAGGTGGCGAAGTTCTTGAGATTTATTCCATTGATAAGAAAAAGAAAAAACGTGAACGGTGCTTGGCTCTTTCTCGATCAGAATAGTGGGCATATTCATCCATTATAGTCTCGGTTTATTTAGTTAATATAAGTAATTGTATGGTACATTTATTTTTAATAAATACACATAATTCGTAATAGCAATCATTAGGATGAAGTAGGCCACACTCAACGAGTTTTCCCTTCTTGTGTTCCTTGCATTCTAAACACAAAAAACGTATTTCTTTTGTTTTACAACCTTTCTTGAGATTCGAATTGGGTCTAACTCTGTTTCTTTAGATATTTTCTTCTATTTTCCTATCGTTGACCCTACATCCTTTGATAATATGGTATATATCTAATCAAATTATTTAATTTTAAGTATATCTAATATATTTAATAAAAGACATTTTTCTACATAATTAAATATATATACTTAGATAAATTTTTGGTTACATGAAAAAAAAGAATTTAACACCATTTGTTGATATTTAACAGTACACAATTTTCCTTAATTGTGTCAATAAAACTTAGTATGGTATGATACAAATATAATTAGACAATTATTAAATAGCATGATACTTGTTTCCATAGCTTTGCCATAAATAAATTGATGCGGTATCTACTTTGATGGAAATTTAACTACGAGTCATGGTTAGTTAGGTGGATGCTACTGCGCATGTGGCACGTGACTCACTTTAGTCCACTTGTCATATGAGGTGATTGTCCTTTCGTGTTAATGTTCAAATTTTTTTTAAAATTGAGTTTTGTTAACATTTAAAAAAAAAAAACAATTTTAAATTAACTCGAATCCATCTCTGAGTTTTAAGTACTTTTACAACAATAACAACAACAGTCCCAGTGCCTTGCGGCTCCCACATAACGCGGGGTCTAGGGGGTGATGTACGCAGCCTTACCCCTTCCGGCAGGAAAGGAGACTGTTTCTGGGGACCCTTTAAGTACTTTTGGACTACATAATTATTTGTAGAAGTAAATAATTGAGAAAAATGTTATATTTATCTGACTTTTGTATCTATTTACTTATTAAATTGGAAACATAAAAAATGTATTAAATTTACATATTAAGTAATATAATTGAATAACATTCTACTATAAAAAATATTTAAATTCGTATTTTTTGTAAGTAATGATTTTTATTCATTATTTTTGGTACGCAAAATGTCTATATTATATATTAATATTAATACGATACCTATGGCGTTGTTGGAACAAAATTACTTTAATTTGATAGCATTGCTATAAAAAAATAATATTTAAATAACAAAAATATTAATGGTCTATTTGGTATTTTTCTTATCTTTAGCTTTTTGGTTTTGTGAAACTAAAACACACATTGAGAAAATGAAATTTCTTCTACTTTTTCGTATTATATTTTAAGATTTGGAACAAATTAAGGAAAAAAAAAGGTAGAAAAATAGAATTAAAACAAATCCTTAATATAACAAAAAGGATACAAATAAAAAACGAAAAAAATAACTAAATGAATTTAATTTGGATGCCTAATCTGCGTGTCCAATGCCATGTAAAAAATTATTTGCAAGCCAAATATAATGTTTTAACTCTTTACCTTTTATAAATATTCTTATGTTTTGTCTTTGTATTCGATGTTGTATATTTAATATTTGTAATGATATTTGTAACAGTGCCATTACTACTTTCGAATGGTCACATAGCATTGCTTTGGAATATTCCATCATCATTTATGTCATATTATTAGTGTTACAATGATTAAATCTGAACCACATATACGCTTTACAAGTTATATAAGAAAATATAATTTTTTTATTGAGACAGAAAATTCTAAAGAATGAAAATATTTTTAGTCAAATGTTAGCAGATTTTTTTTCCTTGGGAAGAACAAATTACTTATTTCTTTCTCGTAATTTAACATTGCACTGAATAATAAATAATCTAACAATAATAGGCGACAAATCAATGATAAAGAAGCGCTACATGCACTTGACTGAAGACATCCTAAAGGATAACCCAGAGATGTGTGAGTACATGGGGTCCTCCTTAGACTCTCGCCAGGACATGGTAGTGGTTGAGGTACCCAAGCTCGGCAAGGAAGCTGCCTCCCGTGCCATCAAGGAATGGGGCCAACCCAAGTCCAAGATCAGTCATGTCATCTTCTGCACCACCTCCGGTGTCGACATGCCCGGCGCCGACTACCAGCTCACCAAGCTCCTTGGCCTTCGCCCCTCCGTACGCCGCTTCATGCTCTACCAACAAGGTTGCTTTGCTGGTGGCACTGTCCTTCGCCTTGCCAAAGACCTTGCTGAGAACAACAAGGGTGCTCGCGTCCTTGTTGTTTGCTCCGAAATTACTGCTATCTGCTTCCGTGGCCCCACTGAGACCCACTTAGACTCCATGGTGGGTCAGGCATTGTTTGGTGACGGGGCTGCAGCTGTAATTGTTGGCGCAGACCCTGACGAGTCTATTGAGCGGCCCATTTTCCAACTTGTCTGGACTGGCCAGACGCTTCTTCCTGACTCTGAAGGGGCAATCGATGGGCACCTCCGTCAAGTCGGTCTGACTTTCCACTTACTAAAAGACGTTCCTGGGCTGATATCTAAGAACATTGACAAGGCTCTTGTGGAAGCATTTAACCCATTAGGGATCAATGACTGGAACTCAATCTTTTGGGTGGCCCATCCAGGAGGTCCAGCAATTCTAGATCAAGTGGAGGCTAAATTAGGCCTCAAAGAAGAGAAACTCAAGGCTACGAGGAATGTATTGAACGATTATGGCAACATGTCAAGTGCTTGTGTGTTGTTTATTTTGGATGAGATGAGGAAGAAGTCAATGGAAGACGGGAAGGCCACAACAGGGGAAGGATTGGACTGGGGTGTGTTGTTTGGGTTTGGGCCAGGCTTGACTGTTGAGACCGTTGTGCTTCACAGTGTCCCAATAAGGTTCTAAGTTAATGGGCCAGCTCACTATGGATCTATTGATGTTGCTATTGTGAGTAATTGTGGTAATTATGGGAAGGAATGAAGTCGCATTGTTAATTTTTCTTTTTCTTTTCGGTTCACACTTCTCTCTTTTTTTTTCCTTTTTATTTTAATGGCTATCTGGACATGTTAAATTTGTTGTGGTTTTAATTCTGATGTAATGCATGACACTAGAAATTTGTTTGTGGTCTACTTGTCATTTAATCGAATGGTGGGAAGTTATCTATTCTTTTCCTCTAGTTTTGAGCATCTATCCCTAAACTTGACTTGTGTCATTCCCTTAGAAAATAAATTTTTCTCATGTTACACAATATTGTTTCTGGTCACCACAAAGTTGAAGTGTTATGTCGGACCTAGTAATTACCAGTTAAAAGTACTTCATAAATAATGATAAATACGGAGGTAAAAATTTGAGTCATTGGGGGTGGTTAGACAACTCCCAAGCATAGAGTCTTAAGTTTGACGCATATTTTTCCTTTTTTAGAATGTAAGTGGCTCTTATTAGGGCATTAATATAACTTCTTACCATATAAAATAATAAAGGTAAAAATTTTCGGCATTAACTGATCACCCAATGTTAGTGCTCATGCAACCTATGAAATCAAGAAATTGCAAAAATATTTTAGGAAATTTATTGATTAGGTACTCTAAAGTCTATTTAACACTCGAGTAACCTAATATTATATATATATATATAATATAACCCTGTAAAATTTGAAAAATCTTATACCTAAATTACCTTATGTTTGACTTCAGTGATTTCTCTTTTTTAGTTTTCAAAATTTAACTAATTTTCGTAAAAATATGTTGTCGGGATACGCGATTAGGATGATACAAATGAGTTATTTGCAATGTTTTTGATCTAAATTTAGCAAATTAAGATAAAATTTTACTGAAGTTCAATAGAATGTACCTATATATTGTATAAATATATGTCATGCCAACATTTTTAAGCAAGAAAATTATTAAAGCTTGATAGATCATACCTAGTTACATGTTCCAAATCAATTTTTTTTGAAAAAAAATCTACCCATGGTACTTTACTGGTAACATGATCAAATTTTTAAGTTTTGGGACATTCATCATAACTGACTATTATCTAATTTTTGAATTTACACCCCTTTTCAAAATTAAGTCAACCAAAAATTAAATTTCAGGCTACTATTAGATTTTAATTTTTACGGTAAATACAGTAGAAAACAAATAAAAATACATCAACAACAAATGTTGTTTAAATCTGATCAACTATCCAAGTAATACATTGCTAGAAAAGTAGGTAGACATTCAAACTAAGCAACGACAAAGAATTGATATCGCGTCATGCTAAAGACCACTATTCTAAAAGACCATTTCGCTGTTGCTCAAGTGCAGTGGCTGTCCTCAAGGATTGACTGTTGGGAACATATTTCAAAAATATTTCTCTAAATGGGCGTAACGGAATACCAATTTAAAATTTTTAATTTTAAATCTAAAGCCTTGACCTAATTAAATTATTTAATTAGATCTAGATCTTACTTTAATTGGTTCGTAATATAACAAACAAAAATATCATATAAAACAAATATATACATAGTATGTAGAATAAACGAAATAAAGAAAAATAAATTAAATATCAAATACTTAATTTAGACATACCTGAAAAGCGAATCCCGATTTCGATTTGGAAATTTAAAATTGATAGATGAATTCTTGACACCTCAAAATCTGCTTCGCAAAGACCTGCTCAAGTACTGAGATTATAGGCTCCTAAAAATATTTAACTTTAAGAAAAATTTTAAAACAAAAGTTTTCCTTCAATCTTTCCTAAAAATAATTTTTCAGAAAAATTATACTAAATAATAATTTAAAAAATTCCTAAAATAATTTTAGTATTTTTTTCATGGAAAAAGCAAGGTCCCAAAACCCTAAAGTCATAATTCTATATGATAAAATATCATATATTTTTGTCCTTGTAAAACCGTGTTGCTGACGTTAGCATGACGTCAGCAACCCAATTTCCCTTTGTTTTTAATTTGGGGATGGGCAAGTGCCATGCACGCGCCCACCCTTTCAACACTCGCGCGAGGCTATGCACTTTGCTTCCCTTTTCTTCTTTTTCTTTTTTTTTCCCCTGTTTTATTTAAAACATGATGTAATTTATCGTCTTATATGTTCATTTCATAAATATTTGTTTAGCGTTAAAATTTATTTATATCATAAATAAATAATTCGTCTCAAAAATTTATTTTTTAAATATTTTTCATCCGATGCTTAAGTTGAGGCTTGCTAAGGAACCTCGGGGACAATCTAACTCTATCTCTAAATAGGTCAAATCAGATTATCATCTCATAATAACAATTGATTACCATTGAGTAAAACTTGAGTCCACTAAATAAGTTTTACTATACTTTGGAATTAAATACATTCAATGAATAAGTCAAATCTGATTATCATCTTATAATGACAATTGATTAGCATTGAGTAAAACTTGAGTCCACTAAATAAATTTTACTATACTTTGGAATTAAATATATTCACTGAAGAATTTTCCAAATAACTTTTATTACGAAACTCCTTTATTAGATATCAACGAGCGAAAGTAACTTTAACTACTATCGTTACTTTTCTCACATCTCTCGCCATAGTTCCCGACTCACCCTTCTTGAACAATTCAATAATACATAAACAATTTTTGTATTAATTCTAAATGTCAAACATATGGAATACTTAGGCCAAAGATTCTAAAATTTGTTCGTATACTAGCAAATCAACTAAAGTGACATCTTAATCTCTTTAGAGACTATAGATTTCACATAAAACAACTATTCCCGTTGCACTTCATACCCAATGCATGTAAAATTCAAGTCAATGCACTTCGATTAATACTTTTAGCACATCTTAGTAATGAACAATCCTTGCACGAGTTCAAACTATTTCCTAGATTTTGAGTTATCGTCTTACAGAATTAATTATTTTTGATATTAGTTAAAAAATAAATAATTCAAGTGATCCTGCTCAGTCTTCCAATCATATAGACAACATCAGTGTAATACTTTTGAATCTCTATCCATATGATTAAGACAAGCTATCTAAAGTATCATGTTATAGTCTTATTAGACTAGTTTTCAAAACTCATCCACCAATTATGAACATATAATTTGACAATATTTCACTTATTTGATTTAAGTTTATCTGTGGCCTATACTCATTGACCACTTAAGCCAAACTTGACATGTCATATTAGATTACATCTATCATATTAAATATTTTAGAAAACAGTCACACACATGTTTGACTCGTAAAACATAATCAGACAATAAATAAATAAAATAATTTCATTTAGTTAATATTTAAGACTAGCTAATTGGGTTATAGGACGCCAATTTCAACAATCTTTCACTTGTCCTAAACCTAATTAGCCCTGCATTGCATAAGTATTCTCTAGGGATCTGTCAAATCTTTAACTATAAACTTTAACCTATACTAATCTTTCATTGTTCCATTCTTTCACTCACATGCTTTCATCTATAAGGAATCTTTTGAGTCAATTAATCTACTTAACAACTTCATAGTTGTCAAGTATCTGACTTCCAATAATGAAGCAAACAATACAAGATTATTTCACTCTTCACCATCTAATGACTCCCACAAAAAGAGTAAACACGGATTTCAGACCTCTAGCATCTAAATTCCTTTTAGAACAAACGATCCATTACAAATTCACATTCTTTCTTTTGAATCTTGCATAAGCTTGATCATAAGAATATAGCGTGCTCATCTTAGGTCTTTCACTTTTTAGCTAACTGACCAATTAAACCTTAACAGCTCATAACAATTCTACATCATTCTTATGAGTAGAATGTCATCTATATATCATTTAGAAACTCTCTTCTTTCTTGTTATGTCACTCGTACAGTAATGATTCACTAACTATTAATTCAAATCCCTAGGACCTAATTAGCGGTCATTGAATGTACTATTCAGCGAACAAGATGCTTATTTAAGTCTACAAATAGACTTCCTCAGTTTGCATACTATATGCATGGGACTCTTGGCAACAAACTTCTCTGGTTGTATCATATACATAACTTTTTCAACATGACCATTCAGAAAATGTCATCTTAACTTCCATCTTTCGTATTTCATCATATGAAATATAATGGATGAGAGTATCTTTGTCGACTTAAGCATAACATCTAGCTAGAAGGTCTTATCAAAGACGATACCTTCCTTTAGCGTATAACTCGCTGCCATCAATCTAGCCTAGAAATATCAAAGCATAATAAACATTGAAAGAAAAGCACAAATAAAATTGCAAAAATTAAAAGAAAGCTTTAATAGAATAGTAATAAGAAATACTTGAATTTTAGACCACAATTGTCACCTGAGAGGAATCATTAAGACCATGAGATCTTCTCGACAATGACCCCTTAACGCCCAAAGTGTGGGCTCCGAAAATATTTACAAGAAAAAATTTCAAAAAGGAATTCCTCCTTTTTAATTTTTCAAAAAAATCGTATTTTTGAGAGAATTATTAGAATACTAAATTTAATTTCCAAGACCCCTATTTATAATAGGATACTGGGTAAAATAAACTTCAAAAGGGTAATGTGCGATAATAATAAAATAAAATAAAAAATGCGGTTTTAAACCATCTGAAATGACGTTGTATAGTGAGGCAAAACTGCAGCATATTTTTTAACTTAAAGGGACACGTGTCGGCTTCCTGTTCGTGAGCGCCAAGAGGCACGGATAAGCCTGGGGCCAATCACGGAGTGACATATTTCGTCGCCGTGATTGGCTCTTTCATGAAGTCGAGGATCGTGGCCTGTGAACACACGTTTTTCTATTTTTTATTTAAAATCCCACATGTATTAATTCAATAATTCAATAATGCAGAAAACAATTTCAGTATTAATTCCAAATTTTGAACATATGGATTAGTGTGACCAAAGATCCTAGAATCTGTTTGTATGCTTGCAAATTACGAAGGGGATATCTTTATCTAGTTAGAGGCTTTAGATTCCATGTAAAACAATTATTTTCGCTGCACTTCATTCCATTATCCAACGCATGTAAGATTCAAGTCAACGCAGTTTGACTAATCCTTTTGCACATCAAAGCAACGAACAATCTATGCACAAGTTCTGACTATTTTCTTGATTTAGAGTTATCGTCTTACATAATTATTATTTCTTATAGAAGTAAAGAAACAACTAATTTAAGTGGCCATGTTTGGTGTTCTGATCATATAGACAACACCAGTATAATGCTTTTGGATCTCTATCCACAAGACCAAGACAAGTCATCTAAAGTATCATATTACAGTCTTGTCAGACAAGTTGTCCAAACTCATCACCGACTACGAACACATACTTTGATAATCTATCACTAATTTGATTTAAGTCTATATGTGGTTCAATCTTATTGGCCCCGTAAATCAAACCTGACATGTCATCTTAGACTGCTCCATCTCATTGAATGTTTTAGAAAACAATCTCACATACATTAGACTCATAAAACATAATCAGACAATAAATAAATAAAATAATTTTATTTATTTAATATTTAAAACTAAATAATTGGGTTTTTAGGACACCGATCCCAACAAATTTCCTACTTGTTCTAATCCCAATTAGCCCTGCATCGCATAACAATCTCTTAGGGATTTGTCAATTGTTTGGCTACAAACCTTTATCAGTATCGATCTTTCACTGTCACATTCTTCCGCTCACAAGCTATGATCTACTAAGAACCTTCTGAGTTAACTAGTCTACTCAATAACTTCATAGCTGTCAAGTGTCCAACTTCCATAGTGAAACAAACAATACAAGAATGCTTCACTCTTCACCGTATAATGACTTCCACTATAAGGGTAAACATACATTTCTGACATCTAACGTCTAAATTCCCTTTTAAAAACAAACGACCCATGATAAACTCGTCATCTTTTCTTTGAATCTCGCTCAAGCATGATCCCTAGAACGTAGTATGCTCATCTTGGTTCTTTCATTTTAAATAACTAGACAATTGAATCTTTAACAACTTATTACAATTCTACACCATTTTCAATTAGTAGAATCCCATCTATATACAACACTTAGAAAGTCTATACTTTCATGGTATGTCACTCATACACAGATGGTTCAGTAAACATTGATTCAAATCTCTAGGACTTGATTAGCTGTCACCGAATTTACTATTTAATGAACAAGACGCTTATTTATGTTTACAAATAGACTTCAACAGTTTGCATACTATATGCTCCTTACTCTCGGCAACAAACTTGTCTAGTTGCATTATATACATAACTTTCATTATATGCCCCTAGACTAGTTCATTATCCTAAACCCTAGCTTAAGTACGAATCGAAGTTTAACTTAAAATTAGATGTGATAAAGGAATTTAGTAGTGCTATTGAGAAAATCCATGCTACACCTAGAGTGATAAGATGGGTTTATACCGTTAGACTAGTTCACTACCTTAAAAAGTCATTGTCTTGATAATATATAATGATGGGATCCGATTTAAGCTAACCGTATTTTATACCTTAAACTAACTTTGATCGATTTGACAATTTAATTCGTAAATTTAGTTAGCACTCAATCTTCCACAAAAACCCAATTTTAACAGCTCGATAATCATCGAATCTAACTTTATTTTGATTCCCTCTCGATATGACACCCGTATACCAGATTCAGCTGTGACGAACTCATACGCTTGCGACTAAGAGGTTTTAAAAACACTGTTTAAAACTTACATCAAGTTTTTGGCATTGTTTTCGGAGAGTTGGTAGGTAAAGTTCGATTTAGAGATTAACGAGTTTTTTTTTTTATTTTTTTATCTTGATTTCTTGTTCGTTAATTCACTGTTTTCAATTAAGTTTTTGACATTAGATTTTCTTTTGTTTTATCTTATTTGCCCAGCAATTCACAAACACTTAAAATATTCAAATTCAAACTTTTGTTTGTTTTTGACATTTTTGCTTTGTTTTCTTTTTGTTATTTTCATTTTTTCTCCCACTTAGCTTAGGTTTGCGATTTGAGTAAATCTAGCTCACTATGCAGTGCAAGTACGGTAGACGATTGCTTAATCCCGAATTGAGTCCCCTCGATCCAGAAATTGAATTGACGTTATCTATTTTGAGGAAAAACAAAGAAGGTACAAATTCAACTCGAATCATGGTAGAACGAGCTAATTCGTAGCTAGTGCTTGTCGTGCCACGTACAATTAGGGTTCACTTTGTTCCTCAAATGTACACTGTGCCAGTCGGAGTTGCTTTAGCTGCAATGGGTAATGCCAACTTTCAAATTGAGCTCAAGATCATCAACGTGCTTCCCACAATGAGAGCCCGTACAAGCATCTTGACACTTTTCTAGAAATCTGTGAAACTTGTCATTATTAGGGTGTCGCACGTCACGTTTAGGTTACGTCCTTTCCATTTTTGTTAAAAGACGTAGCCAAATGGTGATTTCAATCACCATTAAGGAGTGAAATCACAACTTGGGAGGACCTCCAACAAAGGTTTTTGGTCAAATTTTATTCTAAAGTAAGAACTATGGCTGATAGGTGCACTTTAATAGCCTTGAGAAAAAAGACCAAGAGTAATTTCACGAGAGTTGGGATAGGTTCAATGAGCTTCTTAGAAGCTGTCCCCACCACAAGTCTCCCAAGTGGGCTCTAGTGCAAAATTTTTATGATGGTCTCACTATGTCAAACAAGCAAATGGTGAATGGTTCGTGTGAGGGAGGATTCAACCAACAAGATTAGAATGAAGTGCGGACCCTTTTCAAGCATTGTAGTGAGCACTCCCTTGACCAGGCCTCCTTTGCTAGGGCGGTTAGGGGAGGTACACGCTGTGTCTATGGGGTGGCACCAAACAATGACATGGCATTTAAGTTAGATCCGCTTAGTAGGGAAATTGATAAAATCATGGCATCTTAAGCCAATGCTACTAACGTGCGTGCTATTAACATCGATGAGTCATCAAATGGCACTTACACTGATGGCGTTTGTTCTAGCACTGACCATTCTATATTTGATTGTCTTTATGCCTCACAATTTCTCTAATTTGTACAGGAATAGGTTTGTGCACCGTAGGGTTTTTCAAAGAACAGTCACCTATTCGAACACCTACAATCCAGGATGATGCAACCACCTAAACTTCTCGTGGAAACAGGATGACCATCAGAACCCATCTACGAGACAATAGAATTCTGGCTTCATAGGTAACGCATACCCTCCCATCTTTCCAAGAAGCAGAGGTTTAATTCTCAACCAAACCCCATGTTTTGCATGCTAACCCCTCTCCCCCACCTCTTGGAAATTCTTCACAGTTCGAGGAGCATATGCTTCGATTTATGGCGGACACTGCACAACTGGATTTATCTTATTCTCAGTATATTGCTAAATTAGAGAACTAGATAGGATAATTAGCCAAAACACTTAATAGGAGAGAGGAAGGGAGATTACCCTTCCAAAACTCTCACAAATCCGATAGGGTTGACTAGTTCTAACCCTAACTTGCTCACTCAAGAGCAAGTTAAGGTTGTGTCAATGTTAAGAGAGGGGAACCTTAGGGATGTAGAGATCGAGATTGAGAAGGAGAGCACATGAAAGGTCATACGAACATGTCGTACCTTTCCCTTCGGCTTTAGCTAAGGAAAAGGATGACCCAAAGAGGATTGAGCTGATAGACTTAATTAAGGATGTAAAAATCAACTTGCCATTGATTGATGCCATTTAACACATTCCTATGTACGTTAAGTTCCTTAAGGACCTTTGCGTTAAGAAGAAGCATGCATAGGCGCACACACTCCAAAGAAGGTCAGACTCACTAAAAAAGCGAGTAGTATTCTGGAGTCGCGCACCTTGCCCGAGTTTAAAGATCTCGGGCTTCACGGTCCCATGTGTCATTGGGGATAATTACATTAGTCGAGCCCTTTTAGATCTAGGAGTGAATGTAAACCTCATCCCTTACTCAATTTTTCAGAAATTGGTATAGGAAACCTTAAGCCAACTGGTGTTACATTCCGAAAGCTGATAGGTCAGAGCGCATACCTCGCAGGGTATTAGAAGATGTATTTGTCGAAGTTGACAAGTTTGTCTTCCCAGTTAGATATGGACCCCATCCCTAGGTGAAATAACAACACTCCTATCATTCTAGGTCAACCATTCCTAGCAACGCCGACGCTGTGATTCATTATAGGACGGGAGAGTTAGAAGTTTCTTTCGAAAACCTCATGGGAAAATTGGATGTCTCGAATATTGCTTGGTGATAACCTTAAATTAGTATATATCTATCTATATTATTTTAATACATTTTTAACCATTTTACTTATAATTTTTATCAATTTTGCCCGGTTTTGCTCATTTTGCAGAATTTTGCTATTTTCTTGTAAAAACACCAATTTTGTATTAAATCTTGTTAGTTTTATCATTAATATAAATAATTCAAAGCAAGATAAATAAATAAAAATTACAAAATAAAAACAAAAATTGTATAAAATTACCTAAAATACCTTACTTGCACCCTATTTTACAAGTTTTGCATCAATTTTAGCCAAAATTCAAGCTTTTATCTTCATTATTCATCTTTTATATCTTGTATAATATAATTAAACATTAGTTAAAGCTTTTTTAAGAATAAAAAAATCAGAAAAAAATCAGAAAAAAATCGAAAATACAAACAAATCACAAGTTACAAAGCAGGTGATGCACCTGCTGCAACAAGCTTGTTTGCAGCCCCATATTTCTTGATTTTGCTACTAAAATACATTAAACCAAAGCTTAAAAAAGTTATCTAACAACATCTTAGCATGTTATTTCAGTATTTGGGCGGTGGTATGAAGAGGAAAGCAAGATAATTGGTTAAGAAAGTGGCAAGAAGCTCACATTGCAGCTGCTGAACAAATCATCCAATAAAATGAAGTTTGAGCTAAGTTTTGGCCGTGCAAGCTGCAAGAAAGATATAAAATAACTTCATTTATGTATCAAAAACAATTTAAACCAATTATGATCAATATATGGGCGGTGATAAAGCTCAAAATCAATTAAAATCTACAATCGCGCAGACAGCCTGCAGCAGCCGCAGGAAGCTCCAATGGAGGTCGATTTTTGTGATTTTCTCTTAGTTTTTTATTCCAAAATCAACTTTTATAAATAGGGGAGGATTAAGGGAGTTGATGATTCAAGTTTTTAGGCCAAAAAAACGCAAAAACTGGAGCAAGAATGAGGTGAGAACAGGTCGGGTCGCAGCAGGCAGACCCTGACCTGTTCTACTCCGTTTTTGTTATTTTTTGTTATTTTTTGCGTGTTTTATCATTTTTATTCTTTAGTTCATGTATTTTGATGTTTTTAATGTTTAATATTAAGTTTATCATGAACTAATTTTGTTAATCTAAGGCTACGATATAGCCTAAGTTGTAAAATACGCTAATTTCTAATTCAAGGTATTCAATATTTATGTTATTGCATTGTTGAAGTGTTTATCATTGTTCTTAATAAGTTTTAAATGCTTGATCACCATTTATGGCCCATAATGATTCATAATGAGACCGAGAGGAGATTTATGATGAGTGCTGAGGTGATAAGCACCACAAATTGGGCGAATGCTCGAGAGGGATTAACGCGATTTGTGTGGTTTTTAAAAGAAAATCATAGAGCTTTTATAACTCTTTTCTTATTTAAATTCATGCACGAAAGTGATGGGTTAATATGTTAACGAGTACGCTAAATGTTGCTCGAAAGAGAATGTTTAGTAGATTAGGATTTTCAACCATCAACACACAGTAACAACTTGAATATCGAGAATAGAAAAGGCGTATTGATGCAACTAAGGTGAAATCAGATGCCTTAGACTTTATTAACTAAAAAAAAAAAAAATCTTAAATCGGCTCATACTATTCTAGTTTTAACTTTTTCTTTTTATTTTATTTTATCTTCTTTTATTTCATATCAAAATCCCAATTTTTTCGATTATTCAAATAGTATTAAAGCTATTAATTTCAGTACTCACTCAGCAATCCTCGTGGGAACGATACTCTACTCACTCTGTATTACTTGAAGCGACTAGTGCACTTGCTAGTAAAAAAATACGCATCACTTGGCATCTTGAGACTGAGGACGAGTTAAAGTGAGATAGGGTAGACGATATTGACCATTTGGTAGAGTTGGGTGCACCTGATTCTATTAAAAGTTCTGATAGGAGTAATATCCTTGTCTTTGTCAATAATTATGTGTTAATTGACAAGTCCTCACCTAAGCATGATAGGATGGAGATTCGAGACCCCAATGCTGGTCATGTTCCTCTCCTTTGATAGCCACGGGTCTAGAAACGCTGTTGGGTTTGGGGATTGTCCTTGTAAGCTCAACATGATTTATTTCGAAGACGTTGCCTTAGATTTTGGTTAAATCTGAGTTCTACATCGCATCCGGCTAAAGACATAAAACTTAGCGCTCCTGGAAGGCAACGCAGCCTGTTTTTGCTTCATAGTTCTGCTTGATTTTTGGATTGATCTCCAATTACTTTTCATGACTCTTTGTTTTTCCCATCCACTTGATTACTTTGTCTATCTGCTGTATTGAGCACTTGGAATAGGAATTTTTTCCTAACGCTTTTAACAAGTTTGCTTGGTCAGTTTGTCTTTTTTTGTCTTGTTTGTAGTTTTGTTTCTTCAACTACCCTTTTGAGATGTCCTTCACCACACCAGGCCGAGCCGGCTTTATTCGATTAGCGTACCTAACTACTTAGGTTGTCTCTTTCCTTCCCTTGCCTTCACTTATTTCTACATTAGTTGCAGTAGGGACAATGTAAGGTTTTGGTTTTGGGGATAGCATGAGTGGTTTAAACTTTTGTTCGTCCTTTTAGCATAATTAAGTGGCTGAGTTTTTGCATGGAATATCTTTGAATTGTTGTGAATTATATTGAAGTTCAAATTTGAGATTTGTTAAGACTATTAGAGTTTTTATGTAATGAGATTATTCCTGGATCTTACTGTTGAAATTGTTATTTTTGTCTTCAAACTAGTTTGAGAGATTATTATATTTAATGCTTAATCTTTTGACAAACCCTACATTTTAAGTTGTGGTAGTGGGAATAATTTTAGGAATTAGAATCAAGCACTTTACTTGTAACAATGTTGAAATCAATAGTTTATCTCTTTTTCTTTAATTTATTCTATTAAAAAAATAAAAAAAAAATAAAGAGGTACTAACGCCTGCTTAATTGGGTAAGTACCCATGACTTGTGGGTTTTTGTAGCCCCTATGTCTCGAGCAAGTAAGCTTATAGGGGTGTTTTAACACTGGATACCCTAAGCCAACTAGACTGAAAGCTACTGGTAGAAAGCTCACTATATGGGCCACACGGAAAGCTTAAGAAGAATCAAGTCTTTGAGTCACTTTAATAAGCATCAATACCTTACTTGAGTGGTATATTCTTTTAAAGTATGAGCTAACAGCTTAGGTTGTGAATCCCTTTGACCTGAGCCATTAGGTCCAAGTAGTGCTCTTCACAAACTAGATCAGGAGTCACCAGCAGAAAATTCACCACATGGGTCCTAGGGAGACGTGCCTAACCATAAGTTACTTGTAAAAAAGGGGGGGAAAAGAAGAAGAAGAAAAAAAAAAGGGAAAATAAGAGAGAGAAGAAAATACTTGATATTTTTATTTTGATTAGAGGTAATGTGTTAGGGCAACTTATTCCTTTAATTATTTTCTTTGATTCATCTTAGATATGAAAGGCTTGGAGCAACAGAAGGGGTAGAAAAGTTTTAAGCTCACTTACAAATAGGAAGATTTAAATGGCCCAAACTTTAGCTAGAACCAATGCAATAATAACATTAAATAAAGATTCTTCATTCTTGAGTACTCCCTTAGATAAGTTTAGAAATATTTTTTATAAGTAATTCCTGCTACCACGTGCTTAATTGAATTTTTTTCATCTTTAGCTAGTTTGAAATGAATCTTGCTTGAGGACAATCAAGGTTTTGGAATGGGGATGTGATGTGCCACGTATTTTATATGCTTTATAATACATTTCTATGATATTTTCGTCTATTACATGTGTGGTATTGCATAATTTATGTGTATTTAGGCTTTGAACGTGGCAGAGCAAGGACATCTTGAAAAGCAGTGAAGAATGAGCTAAAATGGACTAATTTGAGGACTTTGATGAGAAAAAAGAACCCATTTGGTCGAGTATTCTGTCTTATAATTTAAAGCAACTATTTTTCCATGGCCTAACCAACTTTGCTGGGGCCTTTTACCGAGGAAGTTGGCTTGCCATTAGGGCACGCCACCGCTATAAATATACGAGGGAAGGACTAATTTTCAGATCTTTTTCCTATTTTTCACTTTTGCTCCTTCCTCTAGCTGCCAAAAAAGATACCAGGATTTTCTTGAAGGCTGAAGCGCAAGTGCTCGGAGTACTAGGGGATAAAGCGGGAGTCACGTCAACATTGATCGAGGGAGTCTTCAATTTATATGTTTTTCTTCACTTTTATCTTTAATTTTGTGATGTATAAAACTTCTATGGAGAAGTAGACTCGTAGTTTAAGGACGAAGGATGGGTAGTCGTCCGGATCCTGAATTTATATTTTATTTTGGACAATGACTTTTGTTACACTATTTCGCACACCCCTGTGGGGAATTCTGTATTTTATATTAATTTTTCTTTTATGTGCTTGTAGCCATGATTTGATTTACTAAATTTATTTGCATGTTGTCTTGTGCTTGTATCTTAAACCATAATATAACATGTTCTTCATGAGTGATTGAGGTTGAGGTTGTTTCCAACCATGAACAAAATTTTTATATAAATTAGCAATTAACTAGGAGTGAGAAAACAATTCATTAGTCCCATTGAGATAATCTATGCTATACTTAGAGTGATAGATTGGTTACGCCCTTCGACTAGTTCATTAATCTAAGCTCTAACTTAAGTATTAATTGAGGTTTAACATGAAATTAGGCGTGATAAAGGATAGAAGTAGTGCTATTAGGATAATCGATGATACACCTAGAGTGATAAGATAGGTTAGGCCCTTATACTAGTTCATTACCTTAATCCCTTGTTTAATGTTAATCTAGGTTTAGAACTTGTAGCCTAAACTTTAAAAAGTCATTGTCATGATAAAACATAATGATGGGATTTGACTTAAGCTAACCCTAATTCATGCCCCAAACTAACTTTGATCGATTTGACAATTTAATTCAATGATTAATTTCGTAAATTTAGGTAATACTCAATCTTTAACAAAACCCCAATTTTAACTACTCGATAATCATTGTGATGCAGCATGTAGATGGAAAATTAGGGGAAAGGAAAAGTTCACAACCTTCCCTTTAACTTCTATTGTTAAAACAAGTAGAAGCAAAGGGAAAAAGTCTATTCGTAATTCTCACAATCCGAGAATTAGAAAGAACAAATAAAAATAATGAAAAGTCTAAAACTGAATGAATAAAACTCTAGGTTTTCTCTTCCTTAAATAAAGAAGCTAATTAAGTTCTAATGAAAGACTAAATCCTAAGAGATAAAAACAAAAGAAAAAATAGATAATTCAAACCAAGCTTCCTAACTATAATGAAACTCTATCTCGTTTCATCCCCTAGCCACGTGCCTCATGATGCCACTTTCTGATCCATCACTCCAACAGTTACTTGCTAAGAATCTTACCAATTGCAAAGGCCCGGGGGGGGGGGGGGGGGGGGGGGGTGGCGGGGGGCGCTGCATTATCCTCTCTGGGCTGGAGAGAATATGCCAGCTACTCTACTGTAGTGTTCTCGCCAAAGTAAGGAACGAGATGCTTGACACTGAAACGTCTGAAGTCCTCATACCACTTGGCAATTGCAGAAGGTAGGTGTTTTCGTTGATTTTCTCTAGAACCCACAAAGGACCAATATTCCATGCTGTCAATTTGTTATATTCTCATGTCGAAAAGCACTCTCTGGTCAGAATTGCACAGACTTAATTGCAAACTTGCAACTGAATTGCTCTGTGCCATTTATCACTTGTTAATTTACACTTGGCACTAGCCTCTAGTAGACATGCTCGAGTCCGCTCGTGGATCTCTTGGAGGTTGGAGATGAAATCTTCCGCCTTGCCATGAGGATAAGTAAGATGTGGCGTAGGGGCAAGGTCTATCAGAGAGTGGAGAATAAATCCATAAATGACTTTGAATGGTAGAAAGCCCGCGCTTCTGTTGGCCGAATTGTTTTATGCAAACTCGGCTTGGTACAACTTTTGATCCCATCCCTTGATGGTCTCCATAACAAGGCAATGAAGTAAGTTACACAACGGTCTATCCATCCATTTGAGGGTGATGAACAATGCTGAAGGCGAGAGATGTGTTCGTCATCCTCTATAGCGTCTTCCAGAAATGGTTCACGAACTGAACATCCCTATCCAAGAAATGCTAATTGGCAACCCATGAAGTTTGTAGAATTCTTGGAAGTATAATTGGGCCACATGTATAGCGTCGGCGGCTTTCTTGCAATCTATAAAGTGCGCCGTCTTGGAGAATCGATTCACAACAACGAAAATCGAGTCACCACCTCCCTGTGTCCTTGGTAGCCCCAGCACGAAGTCCATACTGATATGTTCTCAAGGCTAACTCGAAATTGGTAAAGGCAAATATAAGCTAGTGTTGGTCATGCCGACCTTTGACACCTAACAGATGTGGCACCTCTATACGAACTGCTTAACTTCCTTTCGCATCGAAAGCTAGTAGTAGGTAGCTCTCACCAGCTTGAATGTTTTGTCTCGCCCCATATACCCTTCATTATGCTTCGCTTGGATGATATAAAGTCGTTTACTCGAGTTGGGGATGCATAATTGATTTCCCTTGAAGAGAAACCCAATATGAATCGAATCACCCGGTATTGACCCGATTTGAGCCTCTTGCCAAATCTACCCAAAGGCGAGATCATCCTTGTACAGATCCGCCAACTTGTCAAAACTAAGTATTGAAGTTCGGTTGTTAGTCACCACCAGTGTTTGTCTACTCAAGGCGTCAGCGAACTTGTTTATTGCGTCAGACTTGTTCTTGATCACAAAGTGAAAGGGTTGGAGGTAACTCACCCACTTTGAATGCCAGTTACAGAGTTTGTCTTAGCTATTGATGTACTTCAGCGCCATATTATCGGAATACAAAAGAAACTCCTTGTTGACAAGATATGACTTCTAGTGCCTCAAAGCCTTACAACCGCATAGAACTCAATGTCATAAGTTGAATAGTTCAACTTACTTCCATTAAGCTTCTCTAAGAAATGGGCAATTGCACACCCCTCCTCACCGAGCACTATGCCAATACCAACATTTGACGTGTCAGCGTGTGGCTCGAATGTCTTTTGATACGCTGGTAAGGCTAATATCGGAGCGTGGTTAACCTCCTCTTTACTTCTTCAAAAGCGTAAACTGCTTTTGGAGTCCAAGTCAAGGAACTCCCTTTTGTATAGTCCGTGACTGGAGCCATGATTGAATTGAAGTTTGGCACAAGCCTCCTATAGAAAGACGCCAACCATGAACGCTTCCTACCTCATCTATCGTCTTCGGTTGTGGCCAATCCCAAATTGCATCAATCTTTCAGTTGCTATGCCATGCTTGGACACAACAAACCCAAGTAGAGTCACCCTGTCCTTCATGAATTTGCATTTCTTCAAAGAAGCGAATAAGTGTTGCTCCCTCAAGGTGCTCAGTACTTCTTGAGATGCTCCAAATGCTCAACTTGGTTCTGGTTGTAGATCAAGAGTCGTCAAAGTGGATGATAACAAACCTTCCAATGAACAAACGTAGAGCCTAATTCATGAATCGCATGAACGTGCTTGGCGCATTTGACAACTCAAATGGCATGCCAAGCCACTCGTACAATCCTTCTCATGTCTTGAAGGCGGTTTTTCTAATCATCATTTGGTGAGATGCGGATATGGTGATATTCGCTCTTTAGGTCTAGCTTGCTAAATACCCTCGAATTCTGTAGTTGGTCAAGTAAGTCATCCAATTTTGGAATAGGAAATCAGTAACGTTGTTTTCTTGTTGATGGCTCTACTATCTACGCACATCCACTAACTACCATTCTTTTTTGGCGTCAACAGATCGGGAATCACACAAGGACTCAAACTCTTCTGGATAAAGCCTCCGGTGAGTAGTTCCTCCACTTGGCGACTCAACTTCTTATGCTCTGCAGAGCTCTTCCGGTAATGCGGCCTACTCGATACGGCAGCTCCTGGCATTAGATCATTCTAGTGTTGGATGTCCCTCAAAAGCGAGAATGCATCAGGTAACTCTTCCGAAAATACGTCAATGAACTTCTTCAACAGGCCTTCAACTTCACTTGATATCTCCCCATATTCCTCCTTACTCTCCTTCCTGATCAAACCGAAGACAACCCTGCTCTTGCCAACTTTCTTGATGAACATAGCCCTGCCTTGCAAGTTCGGGGTTCTCAGCTGCTAGTGCTCGTGGCGCCTCCTCCCTTATAGAGAACACTATATGTACTCTTCCACCGATTATGTAAGGAACCTCTATCAAACTGGCATGGATGCACCAATAATAGATGGCATGCATCCATAGTGACGACAACAAACCATATCCCATCTTGATACTTTGTCCCAATTGAGAAATTGACTGGACATCATTTTGAGATAGTTACCTGGTTTCCTTTCTTGAGCCAAGATAGCTTACAGGGATTTGGCTACTCCTCATTCTTCAATCCCAACTTCTGGACAGCTTCTTTGGAAATAACGTTCTCACAGTTCCCCGAATCAACCACCAACCTCACGCCAATGGTACAGGCCGTCCGAAACATGTTATTCCATAACCAACCGTCTCCCTCTGCCTCTTTAGGTGCAAAGCAGACTCACCTAATCACAAGTAGGTGACTCTCATCACCTACAACAGCGTCCTCTTCTACTGGCGCCACCTCTCGTGTACCTCCTCCTTAATTTCCACGCCATTCTCAGCATGGAGTCCCTCGATGCACACACCTTTTCCAGGTCTGTCACCCTTTCAATACTCGACGGCACGGTGTCCCACCTCTCCACACTTGAAACAATGGGTCCTTGAGCCACCACCAACTCTTGGTTAACCGTTTTGCCAATATTGGCTACTACCGACTTCATCCGTACGCCTACACTGGGAGGTACTCATACCTGGTCAAGCCCACTATTTTTGGTGCTCCAAGTCCCACCAGCTTGATGTGACCTCTATTGCTTCTTGATGTTTAGCCCTCTGACTTACCTCCCAGACCTAAAAGATGTCAAAAATGTTTAACACCTCCTATATTGAATCCTTCAGCACGCCAAAGTACCTATCCGCCAATTGCTCCTCCGATTCCACCAAGTCATTCCTAGCAATGAGAGAACAAAAATTTGTCGTGTACTCCTCCACGGTTCAAGAACCCTGATGCAAACCCTGTAGACGTTGATACATCACCTTGGTGTGATTGTGGGGCAGGAATATGCTTCACATGTGTTTCTTCATTTTCTCCCTCGTCTCAGTCTTTGCCTTACCTTGCCCACACCGGGTATTCTTCAGTTGCTGCCATTAGGCGGCCCTCTAAGCTGTAACTGAATAGCCACCAATGACGCTTGTTTGTGCTCCAGAAACTTCGCCGCAGCAAGCCAATCCCAGAACTCTTCTGGGCGTCCTCCACCATTGAACTCCGAAATTTCGATCCAAAGCCGGGATTCCCACCTCTGATCATCAATATGACTAGTGCCTTCGGTATTTGGCTGATTTCTTCACACGGGCCAATCCTGAACGTCACTTTTAGGGAACAGGTTATGAAAGCTCTCGTCCGTGTCTTCCTTGCCACCCCCTGCCTGTATGTTTTTGAGGCTGAGCCGCAGGTGCTTGATTGGGATTCGTTCCTAGATGAATCAAACACAGTTCGATTGGCCGGAATTTCTCTTCCGTCTCCTCAAATCTCCTCTCGATCTGCTATTAAAAGTCATGCTCGAATTCATCTTCGACGGTGATGTAAGTTTGTTGCCCATGACCCATCTCAGAAACCGTTCTGAGCTTTGATACAAACTGATGTAGCACGTAGATGGAAAATTAGTGAAAACGGGAAGGTTCACAGCCTTCCCTTTAACTTCTATTGCTAAAACAAGTAGAAACGAAGGGGAAAAGTCTATTTATAATTCTCATAACCTGGGAATTAGAAAGAACACATAAAAATAATGAAAAGTTTAAAATTGAATGAATAAAACTAATTAATTATAATGAAAGACTAAAAGTTAAGAGATGAATACAAAAGAAAACTAGATAATTCAAATTAAGCTCCCTAACTATAATGAAACTCTATCTCGCTTTATCATCTAGCCATGCCCCTCATGATGCTGCCTTCTGCTCCATCACACCAACCTTTACTGGCCAAGAATCTTGTCAACTATGAAGGCAGGGTTACATCACATTGAATCTAACTTTATTCCATTTCCCTATGGATACGACACCCGTATACTCGACTCAGCTATGACAAACTTGTACGCTTGTGAGTAAATGGTTTAAAACACTCTCTAAAACTACATCAATTGCATTTCAACCTTTACTTAATTTCGCTGTTCCATGCTGCAATTTGCAACCATTGCTTTTTGTCATTCATCTCTAACAAATTAGCTTCTCTATATCGCAAGTTCTACTCCCAGATTGCTATCTCTCATTCATTACCAACCCCTCCTCTCTCGTGTCTCTAGATGCTCAACACTCCATGGCTAATGACCCGAGTTAACTAATGCTAATGTATCATGCTAAGAAAAGCAACCAATGGTTTTATATGTTGATTATTGGTTACACCAGATTAGGAGCGTTAACCAAACTTGAAATCCTATTATGGACCATGGATGTTGAGAGATGCAGAGCAAGGATAAGAAAATCAACCCATATTGGGCTTGTTTCTAATTCCTTTTTATCAAAAGCAGGTAAGAAAACCATCATTAAGGACAAAAGGCTTCTTTCTATTCATGTAAGGGCCGTTGTCAAGATTTGATCTCAATGAGAAGAGAACTCGAAAGCAAAAACAATCTATTTCTTTAAATGACAAAGAAATTTTGACTCTGCAAATTTTCTAACCACAAAAAGAATACTTTTTACCATATTGTTTCAAACCAAGTTTTACCATAGCATTCCTCAATTTTGAAATTAATATGCAATTGATTCAATTATGTCGCTACACAGCACATAGCTCACAAGTACATTTCACAAATAATAAAGATTGGCAGCAAAATCATCATTATTTGAAGTAACCTTAGAATTCTTCACAAGATCGACTAACTTGGAAGAGCATTTTGAAGCACTCTATACCTCCAAACAATTTGCACCATGCCTGGCCTTCAATTTCATAATCCAGATGCTTCTTCCATTATTGCCCATATTGTATTCATGGATAAAACTTTCTTCAATGGGTAAAACAGTAAATGATCCCACAAGCATAGTAATACAAAGATATTTCCATAACATGTGCCGTATGGAAAATCATCCTTCATTAATCAATGTCTGTGAAGGATCAAAAAACTTTTCATGGTTGTGTCGACTAAAAGTTTTAATTGACAAATAATTACTTAGAGGTGCGAACGAATCCAATCAAGCTAAGCATCCATTGTTGAAACTTGATCTTCGTAAGTCTTAAGAAGAGCCTATACAAGCCTTAAATAAGTTTCTAAACATCTACTAGAACTCCATTAAGTAAGATACTGGTATACTTAACATTCAACTTATCTCAAATTCTTTACTGATGGTTGACCAAAAGAAAAAAAAAATATCTTTATCGATGGGGGTGATCCATTAGAGTTTAGGTTCCAACATCTTAAAAACATCATTTAGTTCTTTCATAGGTCAACCAATTAAAGTTGCCGGACAAAAATAAGAAAGCAATAAGCACTTCAAGTCCTCAAATTTCTCCCACTTTTTCTCTAACAAGCATGTTCATTGAAGTTTATTAAACTTATCAACAACCTCGCCCACGACCTTCATTATATCTCTCACAAGATCTATTATTCGCTCTTTCTAACTTGGATTTCGTTTGAGAAAAAAGTAGTTTGTCGAACAATAATGATGCAAATAGGCCCGAAAAAACCCGATTGAAAAGGAGAAAGGGAGAAACCAAAGATTGAGAATAGTTGGAATTTAAATTGAGCTAAGCAACAACAGGAGTATTCTTTTAGTTTAATTAGGATTTAATAAGGGTTTTTTGAAATTAGTTAGATTTAGGCATTTTGTTTGGTTAATGTTTTATTTATTAGAGTTTATTTTTGTTGAATCTTGTAATTTGGTTTAGGATTTTTGAGTTATGTTAAGATTATATTAGGTTTAGATAGAATTAGACTAAGATTTGCTTTTTCTTTTTTTGTTTTTTTTGTTTTTTTTTTTTTTTTTGTTTTATAGTTCTATTTGAATTAAGAGTAGAGTTAGATGAATACCTATAAATAGGCCATTGGTTTATTGTTTTAGAAAGCTTTTTGATTTTCAAATAATTTGATGAGTTTATATTTGAGTTGATCTTTGTAGTTATTATTTAAAAGAGATCAATAAAAACTACTTAGCACCTCTTTAGGTTATTACTCGAGTATTTGCAGAATCAACGAGTTTTAGCTGATCCTTCTTAATTCGCCATTGTGGGTATGATCATTGAGTTGGAGGCACCATATCTTTTCCACCACGCATCGTTGAGGTTCGAGGCTGTAAGTCGGGTCTTTAGACCTATTTGCATCAGTTGGCATCAGAGCACACAACTTTTGAAGAGATAGAAGTGACATGTACGAGAGAGACAACTTTGATGACGACTATGCTCATCAAACTGAGAGAGACAACTATGCTCATCCAACTGAGAGAGACATACCCACAAAATTTAATTATAATAAATTATAACTATTTATTAAAATATTGAACAAAATCACTCCTTGAATAATTGAAAAAGCTTTAAATATTTCAAAAATAATATTAAAATTATTTAAAAAATAAGATAATCCCTATTACAATGCCGACAACCTATTTCCACCGTCATCGTAATTATTGCTGACCTCTGGTGACCACCAATATCACCATAATAGATATCTCATGCTTTCTATTTGATTTTTTGAATATCTAATAAATTTTTTTAATCTTTAAATAAATATTTTTGTAAATATATAAAATATTTTTCTAATATTTAAATATTTTTAATTATTTTAATATTTAATTATTATTATATATTTTTAACTATTTAATTTGTATACATATTTTTTATATTTTATTTTTAAATTTTTAAATATATAAATACTAAAATATTATTTAAAATATTTTGTATATATTTCAAATATTTATGTATTTTTAAAATATTTTTTTAATATTAAATATTTTAACAAAATTTATAATATTTTAATAAATATTTAAATAATTTTTTCGATATATAAAATATATTTTTATAATATCTAAATTTCTCAAACAATAAACAAGTTAAAATTTTTTTTTATCCCTCCCCTTGTTATGGATGTTGCAATAAAAGGGGAGTAGTGCAAATGTTTTAACTTCATTTGGGAATAAAGTTTTTCATAAGTTAAATATTAATGGTAAACCAAACAGGGTTAAAATGAGGGTAATGGTTACCCCTGTAACCATTAACCCCTGTTAACCCTATACCAAACATGCCCTTATTAAAAACGTTCCTAATTAGGTGACTCTAAAGTACTTTTTCTATGTAGTGTCAATAGTTACAAATATTTTTTGATATTAAACAATCTATGTTCTGTCCAATTATTTGTACTCAATTTATCTCCAATTAAGCATAAAATAAAACTAGCAAACAATACATATAAAACAAAATCCAGAAATAGAAAATAAGAAGACAAAATTAAAACTACAAGAGTTGTTTAAAAAATTATTCTATTATCTATTTATTTAATACTAATAGAATAGAATCTAAAATTACTTTTGAAATAATGAAAATGTAATCTTATTCTATTACAATTGAAAGGAAACTTCAAAAGATAAAATGCTATAATTTTTTAACAAAAAGGCTTTTAAATAAACACGATAGATTTCAAATGAAAGAATATCAAGAATAGAAAACATAAATTGAAAACTTTTTCAATAAAGGATTTATTTTGGTTGCAAGAATTAAAAAAGACAAAGTATATCTTTTTATAAAAGTTTGGTTAAAGATTGAAAAGCATTCAAATAAAGGCATAAAATAATATAGTAATGTAAGAAAACGGATTTTTGGCAACTGTAAAATAATGTCGTTGGCAAATAAATATTTTAAGCAACGACATAAGAATGGCGTTGCTAAACAACCATCTTTGCCAACAACAAAATAATCCGTTGCTAAATATATATTTTTTACAACGATAGTTCCTATCGTTGCTAAAGCTGACTTGTTTTTTGGCAATGACAATGAGTAGGCGTTGCCAAAGAGCATGGTTTTGGCAATGACTTGATTTATTGTTGCTAATAATCCTTATATTTGGCAACGACAATTACAATCGTTGCGAAAACCTTGTCTTTCGCAATGACAATTGTTGTCGCCAAAGAACATTATTTTTGGTGACGACAATGTCGTTGCTAAAGAGCTTTCATAACGACATCATATGCAATGACCTCGCAACGACAATTGTCGGTGCTAAAAATAATATTAGCAATGACAATGCATATTTTGCAACAACTATTTTCGTTGCCAAAGATCATTTTTCTTGTAGTAAATATTAGATATTTTTTGGGTACAAATTTTAAAGTCCAGTTTAGATATTATTAAATATCATAAAAAATTACAAATTATATAAATAACTATTTACGTGTATATACATATGCATATATATAAATGGATATTTAAATACAAATCAAATTGTGACACTCGTCACAAGTATAAGTCATCAACTAGATGACTCCCCTTAACACCCCCCCCCCCCCCCCCCCCCCCCCCCCCCCCCCCCTCTCTTGTATATTTATGACCCATATACACAATACAGCAACAACAGAAAAAAAAAAAAAAAAAAAAAAGAGGGAAAAAAGAAAAAAAAGGCACCGAGAAAGAGAGAAGAAAATTTTGAATAAAATAATCTCGTTCTGATATAAAATACTTGCTATTTTTCTTTAAATATATTTGGGTTTGTTTTTTTTATTTTTATTTTCTTCCTATAGAGTAAAATATTTCTATAGTTTTATAACACGTTATCAACAAGAGTCTCTAGCCAGCTGAGAATTGTTATATACTTGAGGTAAGTTTTTATTCCCTAATCTTTGTGATTTATAATCTTACTGATCTTGAATTTACTGCTCTCAATATTACTGGCAAAAATTATTTGCCTTGAACTTTTGATGTTGAGATCCACCCTGATGCCGTGAATCTCGGACAATTAAAAGGGTAAATAGCGCATCCTTGCATGATCGCATTAAAGTAATGATATTTTTCAGTTATTATATCCCCGAAGATTTGAAAGCTGAGTATGTTGCTATAAAGGGCCCATATGTCCTTTGGTTGAATTTAAAGGAGAGGTTTGATCATCAAATGTCTATGTTCCCCCCTAAAACTCGCTATGATTGGATTCACCTGTAGTTGTAGAATTTCAAAATTGTTACCGAGTACAACTTTGCAGTGTTTAGTATTACCTCTCGACTGCAATTATGCAGTGAAAATATTACTAAGGAGGATATGTTAGAGAAAATTTTCTCTACTCTTCATGTCTCAAATATGCTCCTGTAGCAGCAATTTTGAGAACGAAGATTTAAAAGATACTCAGAGTTGATATCTGTCTCCTTGTTGCTGAATAAAGCAATGAATTGTTGATGAAAAATTATCAAACACAACCAACTGGATTCGAACGATTCCTTGAAGTGAAAGCTTCGACATACGACCATTAGGGACATGGTCGATGTCATAAAAGTGGTCGTAGTTGTGGACGTGGTCAGGGCCGTGGACAAGGTTATAGTTGCAGTCATAATAACTGGCATTATGGTACCCTGAATGGACCAAAATTTAAGAAGTCCACTGACAACAAAATGAAGGAAAGTGAAAACTTTAGTTTTTTGTATTTTCTACTTTGCATATTCATTGCTGGTTAAACCGCCTAGTTTTTATTACTCGTTCCTTATTTATGTGGTTGGCAATGCCGCCTACTTATTATTAGTCATTTATATGGTCGGCTATGCCGCCTACTTATTATCTGTTATTCATATGGTCGGCTATGCCGCCTACTTATTAACAGTTATTCATATAGCTATATTACTCAGCCAATCTACTTGATACTTTATTAAAGGCTCCAAAAGAGCATATCATGTTTTCTAAAGAAATAATATTTAATTCCGAGATACCCGTTGAGATGGTTAACCAGAAGTTAACAGACCAACCAGGCTTTTATTTTATGACATGACTATTTGAGTCATCTAGGTATAAATATGGTTAAGAGAATTGATAAAATTCTCAAACCCATTAAAGAACTAGAAGATTCTTTTATCGAGTGTTTCAAATTTGGTTGAAGGCTCCGGAAGAGCACATGTTATGTTCCATGAAGTGACGAAACTAAACATAATCAATGCTCTGTTTTCCAGGAGATCACAGAGAAACTTGATCAGTTTTTGAGATATTCATCGCAATGATTATCACATTGAGACAATAAATAAGGGTGATAAAGACTATTTTTACATTACGTTGCTTACTTCAGGAAGAAAGAAAATAATGGAAAAAGTTGTCAGCACTTTCTTCTGGGTTATATTATACTTACATAAACCCGATTGAATCAAATACAGTGGTTAACCAGAAGTTAACTGATTGCAAAATGTCCACCCTGTGGCATGACCGTTTGGGCCATTCAGGTGTAATGATGATGAGAAAAATTATTGAAAGTTCTCATGAGCACTCATTAAAGAACCTTAAAATTCTTTCTCCTGATAAGATTTCATGTGCTGCCTATGCTGCTAAAGGCAAAATTTATTACTATGTCATACTCAATTGAAATTGAGTTTGAGTCCCATATATCTGGAAGAATACTAAATGGGACATATGTGGCCCAATCATTTTATCACATGGACCAATTTGGCATGATACTAATAGAGGCCTCTACTCATTGGTTCCGTGAGTCTGGATAATACACTTGTGATGTGGCATTTGTGAAACTCCTTGTATAAATAATCCGACTATGAGCTCAAGTCGTGGATTGTATAATATTGTAGGAGAAATTACATCCCAATAATTTAATGATTACTGTATGGGATGAATTACCGTATAGCCTGCGTACAGATACAAAATGGTCTTATGATTAAACGCCTGCAGCGAGTGGCTAGACCATTATTATTGCCAAATTTTATGTGGGTACATGTTATGATACATGTTGCAGCACTAATTATGGACACCCCCCCTCCCCCAGTATAACTTGTCTCTGACAAGATCCAGATATATATCCCATCTACGAATTTAGTTATATACAACAACAACTACAACAACAACAACAACAGACCCAGTGCCTCTAAGGGCTCCCGCATAAGCAGGGTCTGGAAATTTGGTTATACGCTGTATGTCTCAATTACTCCACCTTAATGCCAAAAGATGGGTCTAAAATGGGGACTTGAGATTTTTATCGGGTTTAAATTCCAATCAAGAATAAAATATCTGGAGATGTTAACTGAAAACATTTTACAACATAGTTTGCTAATTGTCAATTTGACAAAACATGGTTTCCAGAATCAGGGGGAGAAAAACAAAACTTTGAAAACGAGAATGTATGTGGAATGCGTCATCGAACCAGAAGTTCGAAGAATTGTTCACTTGTAAATTATTACAAGCCAATTCATAGATATATTCACTAATGGAAAGAGGGTGACCAAATAATATGTCCCCACTATAGATGCTCCTGATCGAATTAATATCCCAATCGAGCGATATTATAATATATTGAAAAATGCATCCATTGCAGGTCAGAAGCGTGGTAGATGTATCAGTTCCAAGATTTTAATCTGAGAAAGAAAAAGGAGTAATAGAAAAAATTGGTCCCTCTATTGTAAAACTCTTGAGGAGAAAAACTCTGCAGAGATGATAATATGAAATTCCTCAAGATTATCAGGTACCTGAGACTATTGAAATAGTCAAACTATTGAAATTATAATGATAAAGAGATCTCTATGAAATATGGGATAAAATGGAGCTGAAATAAAAATAAAAATGTTCAAATATTTGTATGTACAGTAGCTACTGATTTGAAAAAAATTAAAATCTTGAACTAGAGTTTGTTCAAGAATGCTAACAAAGAAACGATTGGCTAAAATAGAAAGACGCAATTCAGGCTGAATTAGCCATATGTAAATTTTGACCTGAAGTTCAAAATGCCTAAAGAATAAAACCTATATACTACATGTGAATGTTGCTGCAGAAAAATAATGAGGTGGTGAAAAGCACAATTTGTATCCTAAGGTTTATTATAGAGATCAGAAATTAATGGGATATACATATGAGAAATGGATGCAATTAATCTAGTAGTCTCTATATGCGTCTTATGAATGTAATACCAGCTTATTTGTATTTATTACTTATGATAATATTTATAGGAAAGTCCCTGAAGGACCAAAGATGCCAAAAGCATTAAATTCAAAACCGCGGTACATATCTACTAAAAGAGAGATATGTTAATATCATCACGACTCTTGAAGAGTTTAAAAAGAAGCTGTTATACACCTAAATTGATAACTCGAGATTGAGGATCTCAAAAAAGGAAAGATTTTTTCTCGATTTGTCTCGACCTGTAGATTGAGTATTGATATGATAGAGTATTACTCTATTGGTCAATTTCACGAGTACAACACTTTAGTGTTTCATTATGTGCCTCAATTTTGTGTAATTCATTGATAAAGATAAAGACCTCTTTCGGTCTTCGGTAAGGTGACAAATGAATCATTGGTCTTAGAAGTACCACGTCTTGGTATATTTGGCACATTAATATAGTTGTCACACAACCAAGTATGGCCTTTTTGGTCAACTTGTCACTAGTATGTAACATGTGTTTAAAGGTTTATCTTGATTAATCAACCAATATAGCGCTATTTTGTATACAAGTACTGATTATTTAGTTAACAAGCATACGGTAAGTGACAAAAATGCTATTTCATTATAAAGCTAGGCAATTTATTAATAATTGCAACTACTGGCGAGACACTTGCACTTTATGAGCAAGTAGAGAACTGGAAATGTCAAGGCCCTTGATCCAACATATTTCATAAAGCTTCCAATGATCAGGAGGAGTCCGAAAGTGCTATATGAAGATAAGTTTGTATTGTTCAAGCTAAAGAGAGTTCATAGAACCAAGTGTACTTCAATGAAGTTCTTTCAACTCTCAAGCTTCCTAAAGAAAGATGAAGTACATGTTCGCTCAAGAACTTAGAAGAGTTATTCAAGAAAGTATCTACTGCAAACTTTCAAGAAATTGGCACAACATTTTATCGACTCCGAGACATCCTTGTTTAATGTGCACCCCTGAAGAAGAGTTAACTACGCACTGTACTCTTTTTCCTTCGCTACGGTTTTTCCCACTGGGTTTTTTCCAAGCAAAGGTTTTTTAACGAGGCAGTTCAAGAAGCATATATAACTTGGACAATATACACTTTCAAGAGTGTTATGTCCCGTACATATTTTAAGAAAAGTGATGGAACTAAACATATCTCATCAAAGTTCTTCTTTACAAACGAGCTCCAGAAGATGGATGAAATAGACATTCAACAAGTTCGCTCAAGTGAGAACCTGGCAGATCTATTCACGAAAGCATTGCCAACAACAATATTTAAGAAATTAGTTCATAAGGTTTGTATGCGTCGACTCAGAAATTCCCATTACTAATATGTTCACATGAGGGGGAGTTAAATATGAGCTGTACTCTTTTTTCCTTCACTATGATTTTTTCCCCTGGGTTTTCCTAGCAAGGTTTTTAATGAGGCAGTCGTATCTAACTTGGACACTATATCCCGTTATAATGAAAAATATCCAAAGGGGGAGTGTTGTAAATATTGGATATTTTTTGGTACAAATTTTAGAGTCGAGTTTGGATATTATTAAATATTATAAAAAATTAAAAATTATGTAAAATACCTATTTACATATATATACATATACATATATATAAATAAGTAATTAAACACAAATCAAATTGTGACACTTATCACAAATATAAGTCATCAACTAGATGACTCACCCCTATCCCCCCTTTTGTATATAGATGACCTATACACACAACACATCAACAAGAAGGGGGAAAAAAGGGGGGAAAAAAGAAAAAAAAAAAGCAATGCGAAAGAGAGAGGAAAAATTTGTATAAAATAATCTCATTCTGATATAAAATACTTGTTATTTTTTGTCAATTATATTTGGGTTTTTTTTTTATTTTCTTCCTATAGAGTATAATATCTCTATAATTTTATAACAAATAACAAATTAAAAGAAAATATATGAAACATAAATTAAATCTAGAATAACAACTATGTCATGTAATCTATCTATTTTTGAATAAAAAACGTATGAGTTATGCAGAAGGTACGTAAACATTATTAGATAAATGTTTCGGTTAAATTTGGTTCAGTCAGTAAGCCAGATCCAAATGCCCAGGGGCAACAAATATTTGTAAGTTCTAAATGAGAGCGGGACTCAATCCTCCCCTGAGAAAGCAGCAGCTGGCGCGTTTAGCCTGGGCACCCCTGCAACACGGAGATGGCCGTCAGAGAGACCCATGAGTTTTCCTGCGGGGGACCCCTCTGATGCCTAAGTTAGAAAAGGCATGACAATAATATATGATAAGTAAATAGCATAAAGTCAACAATAATAAATACTTATCGTATATGGAGGAGATGGGGTCCTCGGTGGTTGGTGGCCGGCACGGGGGCCTTATGGGCCTGGCGAGAGAGGGAGAGAGAGAGAGGAGGGCGGTATCGGTGAGGTGGCCGGAGTTTCACCAGCGAGGTGGAGACCGGTGACGGGGTGGCGGCGAGGTGGCCGGAGTTCCACTGGAGAGGTGGTCAGAGCTGGCCGGAGTGAGAGGAGAGAAGAAAGGGAGTTCCTGAGGGTTGTTGTAAGTTGGAGAGAAAGAAGGTCCTTGGTTGGACTTTGTTTAGGTTGTGAGGAGAGAGAAAATGGGTTGTTGTGTGTGTCCCTTCTGGTTGAGGAAGGGCTAGTATTTATAGGAGAGGGAGGAGATGGTGGTAATGGCGTGGTGGTGGGCAGTACTATGGTGGAGAGAGGATGGTACCAGTGGTGGACGGTAAAGGGATGGTACCCAGGTGGTCAGTGGTAGAGGGCACAGAAGAGAGAGCGCAAAGGAAAGGAGAGAGAAGGAAAGGGCATTACTGGTAGCAAGGGGCGGCACCGGCGTAGGTCGGGCGGCACCGGTGTGGGTCAAGTGGTACCGGTGTGGGTCGGGCGGTATCGTGGTAGTTGGAGGCACCGGTGAGTGGCTAAGGCGATGGTGAGTGAAGAAGGAAGGAGAGAGAGAGGAAACCTAGGGGGGGGGGGGGGGGGGGGGGGGGAGGACACGGTAGACAAGAGAGAGGAGTGGATGGTACCGGAGGAGAGGGTGACGGTAGTGGCGTGGTGGTTGAGGCGGTATGGGGTTGACGGTAGGGCGTGGGCTGTACCGGTGTGGGGGTGGAGAGAGGCGAGAGAAAGGGAAGAGGAGAGAGGAGAGTGAGAGACATTGCAAAGACGAGAAAGAGAACTCACGGGAGAGAGGAGAGAGAAAAGAGTGGAGTGAGGGTTAATTTGTCCTTTTGTGCTTTTAAGTTTAATATTTTCTTATCCTATTTTAATATTAACCTAGTTATTTTTACTCTTAATAATAAGAAATACTAAAAGTCTTCAACGAACGTGCACAAAATAAAGTACTAAAAATACGGGTTATTTATATCAAAGGTTCCTGTACTTTGCTCATTGTGTCAGTTCAATCCATATACTTTTAATGGTATCAATTCAGCTCCTGTACAATTTATATTATGTCAATTTGATTATCGGAATTTATATTAAATTGTTAATGACATTCTTAATAGTTTGGCCATGGATTCGGTTAAATTGAGTCAACGGTGGATTTGTAGTGGGTTACTTGTATCTAACGTGATTGTGGCATTAAAAATGATGTCAATAACTCAACTTCAATTTGACCAAAGGACTAAATTGACATAATACGAAAAGAACGGAGACTTTTGGTATAAACAAATCTAAAAATAAATTGATCCATGAATTCACCCCAAAAAAAGGATACTCACAATTTATTTACAAAGAATTGGATTAAATTAAATCAGTAAAAGCATCTAAATGAAAAATATAAGATAGAATGACAATGGGGAAGACAAAGTCATTTTGCTTAAAAAAATCCGTAAGTTAAAAACTTTAAAGTCATGTTTGGCATGTAATTAGAGCAGGGAATTAAGGTAAAGATTGGAATTAAGATCTAGAATTTCATGTTATTTGGTTCAACTATTGAAATTGGAATTACAATCCACTTCGATTATATGGAATTGGGTTTAATTAAAAATCATACATTTCAAATCCTTGGGTAGGAGTAAAGAATTACAATTCCATATTAACTTAATTGACTTGAGGCCTAAAGATGACCCCACTTAATTAACCTAAATTCAAGCGGACTCAAAATTGAAAATTTTAGATGTAACCTAAATTTTTCCCGAACCTTGAAATCACTCAACTCAAATGGTCTAAACTATAAATGACCTAAATTAACTTAACTCAAAGTTGGAATTGACCAACTCGGTTAACCTGAAACCCAAGATGACTCAAATCCCCAAAATGAAACTACTTGACTTGAATGTAATGTAACCAAGCTGGGCACAAAGTCAAAATGACCCTGACCAAATATCATGTAACCTGATAAGACCAAACCCTAAAATGACCAAACTCACCCCACCCTCAGTTAAATTTTACCTAACCCATGATAACTCAAATTTTGAAATGGTGCAAAGTGTTTGACTCTGAAGTAAGATGGCTCGAACTCGAAATGACTTAAATAAACTCAAACCAAGTCCATTCTAGCATAGATAAAAAAAGACCTAACCCTATTAACTAAAATTTATAGATGACTTGAACACAAAAAGATCCGATGCAACTATAAATCAACCCGATTTGACTTGAAACTCAAATAACTCAAAATGAAAGTGATTTGAATTGACCATAATGAAACCTAGGCGACTCAAATTTCAAAATATCCTAACTCGATAGTTCGAAAACCCATGAAGACTTGAATCATTATGCAATTATAATTTTGACCACTAATTTCTTTGATCAATCAAACTATGGAACTCCAATTCCATCAGAATTCCAATTATACTATAATTGGGATTGAATTGCAATTCCGTAGTACAATACCAATTCCATCAGTCAATAGAGCATTATATCATGGGATGAGCGCAGAACACCCTTGTGGCGCCCAAGCTCCCTGAGGCTAGGGACGAGCCAGCCTACCCCCTTTGCCCAACAAGCAGCAATATACCCTCTAATAGAGACGAATTACATGGTGAACTAAGAAACGTACGTGCATTCAATACATATATGTTAGCACCAAACAGGCTACGGAGATCCTACATGGCATATGGCTACTTATTGAGCACTAGAGACAATGTTGGCCAATGGCAGCCCATGGCATTCTCCCCCGCTTGTTTGCTTTCTTTGTTTGTTAGAAGTGTGATGTGGTCACCATAAATACAAATGTAAACAAACATGCAAAAGGACTCACCGCGACTAGGGAATGAGCCTAAATTTGGACCGCACGTCTTTGATCTCAACCACTCACCTTCTATAAGAAAAGGTAGTGATATTTTGGCATATCCAACTTCGTTTGTTTAACAAGAGGACTTTGCTTATGCTACAATTGAGGAGACTTTTACATTTTTTGTGGATTTTTGAGATATATATGATTTTTTATATTGGTTCACTTCCAACCCGGAAGCTAGTCCACTTCTCAAGTGACTTCTCTTCATCACTTGAGCGTTTAACTAAGCTTGATGATCCTCAAGAATAGGGGCAATCACTGTCTATATAGTCAAGATAAGGTTTTCTATACAAAGGTCTGTTGACCCTTGCGAGACTCAGCCCATATATTTGCTCAAAGAGGGAAGCCAATTGGTCTTGGAGGGGTAGGTTAGGACCATTATTATGCACCTGCCATTGCCCCCTAGTGGGTAAGGACCTCAAGGGGGATTGTCGGATACCCATGAGCACCCATCACAATCGAGTGTGGGAACGATTGTTGCCCCCCAAACCTTGGATGATTCCCTTGATCATAATGGCCATGTGCTTGGTCGGCCATGAAGTATCTTAAAAAAGACTTGGGTTACATGGCATGTTTGAAAGCACACCAGTGTTAGCACGAAGTATTACTAAGGATGAAAAGCCGGGTTCCCAGAAGTTGGGATGTACCCGTGCACTCCTATTTCATGGCCATGAGTGGGCCTCAAGGCAATCTCTACTACCTGAGGAGGGTATGAATGGCTATGCTTCGTATCTCGAGAACAGGTAACACCGACACATTGACATTGAGAGCCCTCGAGGCCAGAGAAAAACTCTATTTTGAAGGCATAACAACCCCAAGGGACACGTTGTCATTTCTATGGCAAGACTCCAAGCGTGTAACACCTGGGTTAGCCCCAACTTCCTTTCCATGAGGGACACTATAGTCCCCCTGAGCAGATGGTAACCATGAGCTCAAGGGCGTCGCGCTCGAATATCTAGTTGGTACTAGTGGAAGAGGCACAGGCCTAAGCTGCATGATATCCTCCCTAGCGGCTTGGACCAATCGATTATGAGTCTACGCCTGTCTAACCAAGATAGGTTCGACTTCAACCACCATTTGTCTAGCCATGTCCTTAGCAATAAGGGTAGCAGTAGAAGACAAGGTTGAGTTTATTTCAACTAAGACTCTGTCAGCTTCTTTGTAGAGCCTTTCATTAATAGAGGTTCCAACGTCATTAATTACAGCCCTCATGGCTGCAAAGTTTTCATGCTAAGTTGCTAGATTGCGCTCTGTTTTAGCACGTTGCCTCTTGAAGCCCTCTCTCATTGTTTGTTTGACTCTTTGGTCCTTTGGTCCAAAATTTCTAAATAGCATTTAAGCATAGCCACAAAACTCTTTCAAGAATGGTCATTGAGCCCAATGCATTCATCCTCTAGGATGTCATCATCGCCGCTGCTTTTGCTGCTGTGGCTATGACTTGGTTCATCCCTTCGGGATATGAGACTTCACCCAAGAGGGCACTCAAGTGGGGACCTAATTACGTCTAAGCCTTTTGGTTCCTCATGCTCGAGGGCACCTGACCATCTAATTCTGACCATCGGCGAATGGCCGACAATTACGTCCAGGTAATCCACAATGGGTTAAAATGATGCTTCAAGCCTCCCGCTGCGACCTCCAAAAAGGTGTGTTTGCTTTATTTTGTTTGCAGTTATGTGTGATGTGACCACCATTAAATGATAAATAAAACAAATGTTCCAAAGGGACTCACCGCGACCAGGGACTGAGTCTAAATACGAACTACACGTCTTTGGCCTCAATCACTCAATATTTTCGAAGAAAGGTTGTGCTACGTTGGGGTATCTAAATTCGGTCTTATTCTTCAATTAAGAAGACTTGGTTAAATATTTTTGTGGATGTTTTATGTAGTTAATGACAAAAAAGTAACGCATATGGACCTAACTCAAGTGGCAGTTACAGTGACAGAGCACGACCCGCAGACACCTTTCCTTATTCACTTAAAAGTCAGGAACTGGGGTGGAGAAAAACCCATGATCAAAACAGTCCACTTACAAGCCCAAGTAATCAGGTTTTTAAACCCTGCACTCTTGGCTTATAATAACTTGAAGAAGTTTAGGTTTGACGACATTACGATGGAGCAAACCGTATTTACGTCACTGGATTAGGACCAACGCAATAAATAGGCAAGCCGTGGCCGTCAAAGCCCTAATCAACGGCGCGAACCTAACTTCACCTGACTTATTAAGTAGTGACAGTAGTGTTAAGACCAACGCAATTAAGGGACAAGCCTTGACCATCAAAGTCTTAAACTAAAGCCTCAAATCTTAACTAGTTGATTTGTGGGAACAAATTAAAACTAGAAAGTCATACTTGAAGCCCGAGAAACTATATTACTGTGAAGGTAAGTACAACAAATATCTAAGTTACGCTACGCCTAGCTAAGTTACGCTAATCCTAAGGAAAAAGCACAAGTGTGCTGTAAAAAACTTGAAGAAGTTTTGTAATGATTGTGTGCACTAATTTGGACTGACGTAGAGTCCTTTATTTATGGAAAACTGAAAATAACAGCTGCTCCTATTTTTACAACAAATTCACACAACTCTAGCTACCAAGCTTCTTCTTTGGCACCAATCTTCAATAACCTTGTCTTGAATTCAGTATTAAAGAGAAATCCTTGGTGCTCACGTCTGTAATCTTAGTGGAATTCCCTTCTAGAAACCCCACATCCTCTTGGATTAAGCTTAGAGCCGAAGTATATGAGATTACACTCCAAGTAACTGCCTCGAGCTTGGAAATGACCTGTCTTGCAACCTTCCTGGCGATTCCTTGAGCTTGAGCTCCCTTCACCCCTTACTCATCTCGAGCTTCCATAGGTTGATACCCTTGTCAAGGGCAATAATTCTCTCATGATGCTGGGCTCTAGACTCTGTTATCTCAGCATTTAAAGGCTTAATTCTCATCGAGGGAAGCCTCACCTGTTAAACACATGACACATTTCTAAAAGCCGGGTCGTCCCAGCCCCTAACGAAATTAGGTGTAACATCTAAAATAAAAAGGTCAAACCCGGGCCCTTTGACTTAGGGGATATAATCTAGTAAGTTGTTTTACCTATTTGCTAGAAAGACAGTGTCTTTGAGAAATGGTCCCCAAACTAGGAGGGCCCATTTAGAGTCATTGAGGTATTTGGAGGCAATTCTTACTTACTCCAAAACCTAGATGGAAGAATTCACCCGAGGGCTATTAATGGATGGTTTCTAAATAAATATATGCCATCAATTTGGGATTCTAACAATAAAGTACTTTAGTATAGATTCCCTAAATTATAGGCTCAGTTTCAATATCAATGTCTTGTTGATTAACTCCATGATCCTTAAGATATTAAAGAAAACGTGGAACCACCAGACTAAGAGATGTTTTAAAAAATATGAGTATTTCATTAATATTATTGGAGAGTACATGACTTACACAAGATAATACAATATGTGGTCAAATAACCTCTTTACAACCATAAGTAAAGTAAAACTTCAAGCTTGTCTACAGAGTTTCATCTGAAGTTTTTTCTAAGAAGCTGCGGATATTGGCTTCCTCCTTCTAGGTGGTCAAGAAAGCTGATCTCTTGAAAAGGGTCTTAGAACTTTTGATGATACCAGATCTGATCCTCCTATTTTGAAGTTCAGAGGGTTTCTATGAAATGTAAGGGAAGAGGTTCTAAAAGTATGATTGAATATGGGAAAGGCTTGCTTATTTCATACCAATGAATCATAAAGGTGAGACTTTTGATCCTTATAAACCCTTAAGGGAATATGTGATGTCACTCTATGCCTATAATTAGATTTCTCAACAAATCTCCTGAAAATTGAAATGGGTAGGAAGAGTGAAAAGGACATCTCTGGACTCCAAGGGCGGTTTACTGCCAGCTTGAAAACCTCAAGGTAGTGGATTTGCAGACCTGTCGCACATTAATACGAAAGGTGGTGCACCCAATTTAGGGAGCCACTGGAGGTCGTTCTCCTTATTCACGTGGACAAAAGCATCCACTGGCATGAGGCTCTTAAAGAGATCCCATGGGTGCCGAAACCTGCCACAAAGGTTTCGCATATTAAGAGGAATAACAACCCAAAGGCATCAGGTTCAAAGGTTCCTAGAAACCTAAGAGGGTCTTCCTTGATTACTCGTAGATTAATTAGACTCTGAATCACATCAAAAACCCTTGAAGTGTCAGATTGGAGCAAACGCGTCAATTGCTTAATAGGGTTATCAGCCTGAGGAAGGGGAGCAGAGACGACGAAAGAGACTTGGGCCATCGTAATATTAGTTTCCAGAAGATGCAAAGGGATGGAAGCGTATTGAATCAAGAATTGAAGATTCAAGAGCAACAGAGAGCACGTGTTTTAAGAGTGCTTGATTACATCAAAGAGAGAGAGCACAGAGCTGAGAAGTGGAGATTTCAAGCCTTAACTATCATATTTATAGACATGGAGGAAGGAAAAGCAATGATAAACCTTGGTCTCTTGAGCTCCCTGTAGCCATTGAGGGTCAAACCAGGTAGATCTTTTACCCTTTGTAAATTTGAATTTACTAATGGCTAAAAGGGGGGCATTTATTTACACCCTAAATTCGAGGGAGCTGGAACGATGCCATTTTGAGGAAAGTGCCATGTGCTTAATAGGTGAGGTCCTACTCGAGGAGAATTAGGCCTTTGGGCACTGATGTAATGGCGTCTCAAGCCCAACATCTTAAGAAGATTATCACACTAACAAGGATATCAACCACGAAATGCTTGAAATGGTGGAAGGGAGCTCGAGCTCAAGGGACTCCCAAGAAGGCTATAAGATAGGTGGTTTCTAAGCTGGAGACAGTTACTTGGAGTGAAATTTCAGATGCCTAGTCATTAGGCTTATTCCAAGAGAATGTGGGGCTTCTAAAGGGTACTTCAACTAGAAATTCGGACATGGGCTCCAAGGAATTCCCTCTAGAACTAAATCATGGACATGTTCATTGATCATTCACGTGCAAGAAGGAGCTTAGTGGCCTTTCGTGGGGAGAAAATGTTGCAGAATCAGGGGCCAATCATTATTTAGTTATAAATAAAGGACTCTGTGACAATCCAGAGACACATAAGCACTCAATGCAAAACTTCTTGAAGTTTTCTTTGTAGCACACTTATGCTCTTTTAGTAGGAGTAGCATAACTTAACGTAACTTAAAGTAGCTTGGCTTAGCATAGAACTTGCTATACTTGTTTCTTCAGTAATACAGTCTTTCGAGTTTCAAGTATGAACTTCTTGTTTTAATTTGTTCCCAAATTTCGACGAGTTAAGAATCGGAGCTCTAATTTAAGGCTTTGACGGCTAAGGCTTGACCTTGATTGTATTGGTCATAACACTACTGCCACTGATAGATAAGTCAGGCAAACTTAGGTTCGCGCCATTGATAAGGGCTTTGACGGCCAAGGCTTGACCTTGATTGGGTTGTCCTAGCCCATTGACCCGAATACAGTTTGCTCCATCTTAATCTTGTCACACCTAAACTAATTTGAGTTATTATAAGTCAAGAGTGCCAAGCTTAAAAACTTGATTGAGTCGGGGTTGTAAGTGGAACGTTAAGCTCTTGAGTTTGTCTCCACCCCAATTCCTGACTTCTAAATGTACGAGGAAAGGTGTTTACAGGCTCCATCTATATATTTCGCGGACTTACTAAAAAAAAAAATAAGTGTTTGCGGGCCTTGATCCATCCCTATAATTTCCATTTGAGTTAGGTCCATATCACTTTATTATTATTTTTTTGTTAACACATACATATAGAAATCCATAAAAATATTTAACCAAGTTATCCTAATTCAAGCATAAGCTGAACTTACGGTATTACCGAAGTTAGATACACCAAAATATCACAACCTTTTCTCTGAAAACTGTGAGTGGTTGAGGTCAAAAACGTGCAATTCGAATATAAGCTCACTCCCTTGTCTCGGTGGGTCCTTTTTGCACTTTTTTTTCATTTTCATTTTCATTTTACGATGACTATATCACACTTAATTGGCAAATAAAATAAAGAAAACACCTTGGTCCTATTCCCACACACATAGTAGACATTCCTGGCTTAACTGAAGCAACTCCAGTGAAGGTGCCTGAAGCCATATAATGTAAGAAGATGGTTGAGCATGATAATCATGCAACAAAAAGGGTCCTAGTTAAGTGGTTACATCATCCTATAGGGTGTGCTACGAGGGAATTTCTTTATGATTTCTTACAACAATACCCTTATTTTAACCCTTGAGCACAAGGGTTTTGTTTATGGGGGGTTGTTGATACATAATATTATGTGACTTTGGGAGCATAGCAACACGAATTCAGAGCTTGGGAATGTTAGAAAAATTGACCAGTATTCAAGCATAGCAACGAAGGAGAAAGAGCAATTAGAAACATCGTACAAAACGATGATACCATGTCGTGGAAAGGACCACTATCCTAAAAAACGATTTCATCACTGCTCAAGTGCACACAGCATAACCAACGGACGTCCTCCAAGATTAACGCCCGACTCTTAATGTGCACTCGTTAATTACCAGGTAGGAGTACCTTGAACTTTGCCCAAAATCTTTTCCCGTGAATTAGAGAGAAAACTTGAGAATCCAAAGCCAACACATAATGGAGCGAAGCCCTTCCAAGTTTCCAGAGGCAGGAGGAGAGAGAATCAAAGAGAGAGAAAAGAAAGAGAGCCCAGAACAACATAACAAAACTGAAGGGCCTCACTGGAGCTTTATTGTTAATGGGATTGAAGGTTACAGAAGACAGAGAAAAACGAGTTATTGAGGACCAAGACAAAGCTCAGTCATCATATTTAATGGTAATAAAGGTTGTAATAAGCTTGAAAAAAACAACCACAAAAATGTCCCAACAGCCATACTTTTAATGACCCTAAACGGCTAGTAACGGCAAACGGTTAGTAAATAGGCACAGTTAAAACATTTTCCAAAAAATAAATATACCCGCTAGGAAAAAGATCACCCACACAACTTTTCTAATGTGGGATACAACTCTTCTATAAAACTAAAGGTTAGCTTGTATCATTTTTCTAACAATCCCCCACAAAAGATATAAGCAAAAGAGAACAAAAAAGAATAGATTGGGCAAAGGGAGTCCAGTTTTTAGTACCGATGTCTTGCGACTTGAATCATCACGTAGTGTAAACTAAGTTTTGGACCAACAACTTGTGAGGTGACTTTTGTCTTGAACCTCACAAAGGGTTATATAGTTTGCCACTCAGACACTTATCAAACTCAGGATCTTGAGAACTCCTGCGATTTGGCGCGTTTCATCGGCCATGCACTCGTCCTGGATATTCATACGCGCTCTAGAAGGAAAGTCCTAAACCTTCATAAGGAGCGGCCACACTCCCACATCTACATAGGTGGATCCCATCAACTGTGTGTTACCGCACACCATTAAACATATGGCTATGGGCCTGTCATTGCACTGTTAAACTATAGGAAGGGAAAACATAAAATACAGTGCATTCGTTGAATAAAATTATGACTTTTCACATTGAACCCATTAAAACCAAGTTGGATACATCACAGTTCATTCATATGTAGACTTTAATCCCATCCCTCTTGATATTTTCACAACCATTTTCCAACATAGTGCCTTTATCAATGGATTCACAATGTTCTTTTCAGACCTTACACAAATTAGTAATATCACTTTCTTTCGAATAGATCGTTTATGAACTTAAGCTTGAGACAAATAGGTCTCCTTTCCAAACCCATTAAGTGTGCAGTGTCCACACCATCCGTCACGGACTATGGGTTAGGTTAAAGCATCAAGCTCAACCATCAGAAATGACATTTCAACACTATATTAGAATAAAGCGATACTTGAGAGTTGACTACTGCCAAGATCAATCACAAGTTGCTCTTAACCCCACATTGAGGTATCTGCAATGAGCTGTTAAACAACTAGCTCTATCACTTAACAATGTCAAGAAGAGTCAGTATAACACAATGACGGAGCAAATATCATATCAATAAAATTATATCTCCTCCCCAAGTACTCAAATAGTACACACATCGTATGTATGTCGTATATATAGTTGGCATGAAAGACATATTCCCAAATTTGTCAATTTCACATATCATCACAATTGTGAAACTTTATTATCTCAATCAATTCGATCCCCACCAGTTTAGGTCACAAAAGACCATATACCCATTCTCATCGTACTTAAAGTACATGCATTATTATTATTAAGGGTATTCCATGTATTACCAATATTGAAACAAATTTTGGTGATATCAACAGTAAAAGGTACAGAAAACCATAATTGTCAAGGCGCCTTTACAATTCAACTTAAGGTAACCCAAGCCTATACAAGACTCTCGAGCCCAAGTGCTAGCATCATCCCGCTATTCACACTGATTTGGGATAGTCACTAAAATAATATTTCTACCATAATCAATTTTCATTGGATAGCTATAACTTGCAAACATTGGCAAAAATCAGAAAAGATTATGATTAGACAACATAACTCATAGGCTCTCAGGTTCTCTTACAACCCCCACAATGGAATGTCTCACACTACATTCCTAGGCCATTCAATTTTTCTACCTGCCAACTCAATCTTTAAGGACAACTAAACAATGCAGGTTTCAGAGGCTTGTTACAAAATATAGCTCACTAACGAGCCTAAATACATAGTCACTAGTAGAATATGTCTCATCGATATCAGGCACCCAACACAACAAAGAGTCTATTACAACATAAACCTCATTCATTGTACTTCATTAGTATCTCAACAATTTAATTAGAGAACTTCAATATTCATCATTTGGATCAATGTATGTAGTCTAGATCTACCACTGACATATGATATAATAGGACGAGTGTTGTGTTATTCATCAAAACATAATGCTATCTATCACCTAAGCCTATTTAGCTTGTGATGCGATGCCACGTTTTCCTCTTCATCAAGTGAACACTAGGGTCATATAGTATGTCATCCAAATGACCAATATGAGCATACAACATATGATAATAACCCAAATAAGGTATCTAGACACAAGCTAAATACCAAGCCTATGTTCAATCAAGTATCTCATATGACCTGCACCTTACGCTTTTCCCAAAAACTAGAAAAGAAGGCATGAAATAATGATCCTAAAGGCATGAAGTCTCCCAAGACAACACAAGTCCACATATGACTCAAACATATCAATATTTCCCAACTACAATCTAAAATTCAACAAAACAACTTAAAATGACGGTATATTGCCCAAAAAGTAGCAGCTGCAATATTATAGCAAGAACAAATTCAGTACTGCAAAATCTAGCATGTAAAAGTTTATAACAATATGTATATAAGCATCTTACAACCCACAATCTATATATGGCAATATTAACAGCAACATATAGCTTAAAACAATATGTAGCAGCACATTCAACTTGAAAGAGACATGTTTCAACACTTAAAACAACATGCTTTTCATCATTTCAAGCAACATGTAACAACGTATACAACTTGCTTGAAACATAGCCACAGGAAATACATGAGACACGTCAACATGGAGACTAATATATTAAATCACACATGGATTTTCACAAGATCTCACAAGTCCTATTAGCCCTTTACAAGAATCAACTATTTAACTTGGGTCACTCCACATATGCAAGATAAACAACTCTCACACACAAGGTTAATCTCATGGTTAAAACTCAAACATACCATGCTCTACCCAAACAAGGGATTCAAGGTTGTGCAATTAGACATGTCTAGCCTAAGAATTGCCTATTCTAGGTTCAAGACTTCATTCAAACAAGTTCACAATCAACCTCAAGTCTTAAACGCATATTAACCACAACAATCACACAGAAAATTCAAAAACACATAATCCAATTTCTGAACAGCGTGGTCAGCCATAGAACAAAAGCACTAGCACCACGCACAGATGTTCAAAACAACACCAACACAGAATCCAAACCAAGAACTCTTCTTCAACCATAAATACGGTTAGGCACGAGCAATTTAACTCAGAAATTTCTCCACCAAAACAAGAATCTACACCAAATTCTCAACTGACCATACATAAGGCCAAACAAGCAATTAACACCAAACCGCTCCACTGATTAGATGTACCTTGAGCTTTCTCACTTCAAGACAAACTCTGAGTTTCAAGCATAAACATCTTTTCCACAAAGAGGAAACCAAAGGATGGTCAATAAACAATGAGAAATCTATGCTATCTAGGCCACCTAATGGAGTGCCTAAGAAACTAGGACACTTGAACTCGTCTTAACCACCACGTAGGCGACAAACTAGGGCTTTAGATGCAGTCCGATGCTCAAACAGTAATGACCCATCTCTGAAAATAGTCCAACGCAACTAGTGACAACCAAGGACTTCAAGAAGATCCTAACCAATCAGACACTTTTAATATTCCAAAAGAAAACCAAGTTTTCTCAACCATTTGGGGATATCCAATGTTCTAGAACCATAATAGTTATCCTTCAATCATCTTTCAAAAAAACTTCTACCCCAAGTACCTACCACCTATCTAAATCCAAAGTAGGCAGTAAAAGTCCTCAAACCAGGTCAAAGCAAAGCATACAAGGCCTAAACCAGCCCCTAGTTCTGATTGTAAAGCCAAACCTAAATTTTTGATTTTTCATCTCCGTCATGCCTCCTACCTCCGCACTACTTACAATACAACAATTGATAGCATCACGTCGGATACGACGATCTGCCTATCTCTTTCGTTTTCACTTTGTGGTCTTCCACTACCAACTAGATCTAGGACAAACTAGCATCTGAGGTTCAAATTCATATTAACAGAGTCATATCAATTTACAGATCTAAGCACATTTCTCACATTCATTACGCAAACCGGCAGTAATAGATTAACAAAACCATATCACATTTATAATAAGGGTACAAATTTGGAAAACACAAAACAGAATCGAGAATTTGGAATAACAATTTCCATTAAGTTCGAATCATATAAGTTCAACTTTAAATTTTAGAAAAAAATGTAATATATAAAAATTCAGCAATTGAGCCCTTTTGTTTCCTTTTAGATCTTTTGATTATCCTTTCAAGTCTAAGCATCATAATCAATAGAGAAAATCACAAACAAAATAAAAGTGCATATACAGTAACACTAATCAAAAGATGAAATCATCACCAGAACGTCAAAATCAACCACAAAAACTTCTAATCATCATCAAATTGAAACAACTTGATTATAATCAGTTGTAAGCATCGACCATGATCGTTCAAGACACGGGCTTTTCCATTTGTTTTAATTTTAATTTTGCAAGTGTAATTTCTTCCAATTCTCTGAATAACCGGTGTTCAGACATTGAAGTAAACTGTATTTAATTTTCTCACTGTTCGTTCTCTCTCAATTTCGTAACTAATTGGTATTCATTTTGTGTACAAAATCTAATTATGAAATTCACCAAAGTATTACAAAAAGTTATCAATATCTTTTCAAATCTAACCATATACTCATATTTTAATTACTCTAAACAATCAATAAAGATTATAAAGAAGAGTCATCCTTGTTTCCATGATTTATCAATAAATTATCTTTTAGATTGTTAGAAAAATTAACCAATATTCAAGCATAAAAACGAAGAAGAAAGAGCAATTAAAAAGATCTTACAAAATGACGATACGTGCACATAGTATACCCGGAGGCCACCCTTCAGGATTAATGCAATCCAACTCTTAATGTGCACTCGTTAATTGCCGAATAGGAGTGCCTTAAACTTTTCCCAAAATCTTTTCCAATGAATTAGAGAGAAAACTCGAGAATCCAAAGCCAATGCATAATAGAGCAAAGCCCTTTCATGTTTCCAGAGGCAAGAGGAGAGAGAATCAAAGAGAGAAAACAAAGAGAAAGGAAAGAGAGCCCAGAATGCCATAACCAAAACTTAAGGGCTTCACTGCAGCTTTATTATCGACGGGATAGATAGTTATAGAAGAGAAAGAAAGAGGAGTTATGGAGGACCAAGACTAAGCTTATTCATCATTTTTAATGGTAATAAACGGCTGGAATAAGCTTAAAAAAATAGCCACAATAATGTCCCAACAGCCATAATTTTAATGACCCTGAACGGCTAGTAACGGCAAACGGTTAGTAAATAGGCAAGGTTAAAACATTTTTCGAAGAATAAATATACCTGTTAGGAAAAAGATCACCCACACAATTTTTCTAATGTGGGATACAAATCACCTGTAAAACTAAAGCTTAGCTTGTATCATTTTTTCGATAGGGAAGCATATGATCAGCAACATAATTCTATTGCAGCACACCAAAGTTAGTTAGAAAGGGTTTTTATACTCATAGTTAGCATTACAGGAAATGATCTTGTCATAGATGTTATGTTTTGATTATCACTGAAATATACTTCTCTTCTCCCTAAAGTCTTCATCTCTTCTCCCTTGAGCTCCCAATGTTATAATTCTTAAGTAGCTTAAAGAACATTCTTTAATTACTTTGACATAACACAACCCAAAATAAAGTGGTCATGTGAGGCTTAGTTTAGATATTAATAAAAATGGCAAAGCCATTTATTATCGACTATGCCCTTCCCTAACTCGATATATAGGGACCTTCAATTTAGAGGAGGAGTATGTATGAAATCATCTAAGTTCTCTCTCCCCCTCTCTATCTTGTGGTTATCTCCCTCTATCTCCCCTACCTTCCATTATTCTATAGCTACACTTGTATATCATATACTCTTGTATGGAATACGAAGTTTTATACAAATATACTACTATTTTTTTGTTTATTGACTGTTTGATTGTGAAATCCATATAGAATTGGTTCGATAGGGGGTTCAATTATTTTGACTGATTTGGTTCGTATTTGTAGAAGGAAAAGGAAGTGTTTGCTTTAATTTGTTTGTAGTTAAGTGTGATGAGGTCGCCATAAAATGATAAACAAAACAAATGTGCAAAAGGGACTCGCCACAAGTAGGGAGTGAGCCTAAATACGAAACCGCATGTCTTTGACCTCAACCACTCACCGTTTTTTGAAGAAAAAGTTGTGATATGTTGGTGCATCTGACTTCAGTTATGCCGCAAGTTTTTCTTATGCTTTAATTAAGAAGACTTGTTTAAATATTTTTGTGGATTTTTTATGTATTTATTGACAGAAAAGTAAAGGATATGGGCCTAACTCAAGTGGCAATTATAGTGACGAAGCAGGGCCCACATACACGTTTTCTCGTACACTTGAAGATTATGAACTGGGATGGAGACAAACCTAAGAGCTTAGCAGTCCACTTATGAGCTCGAGTCAATTAGGCTTTTAACCTTGGCACCCTTGACTTATATTAACTCGAATGAGATTAGTCTGACAAGATTAAGGCGAAGAATACCATATTCGGGTCTCTTGATTAGGACCAATGCAATCAAGGGACAAACCTTGGCCTTCAAAGCCCTAATCAATTAAGGGACAAGCCTTGGCTGTCAAAGCCTTAAACTAAAGCTTCAAATCTCAACTTGTCGATTTGTGGGAATGGATTAAACTAGAAAGTCACACCCGAAACCCAAAAAACTGTATTACTATGAAGGTAAGTACGGCAAATATCTACGTTACATTACACCTAGCTAAGTTACTCTACTCCTAGTAAAAAAGCACAAGGATGCTATAAAAGAAAACTTGAAGAAATTTTGTAATGAGTGTGTGTACTACTTTGGACTGATGCAGAGTCCTTTATTTATAGAAAGCTGAAAATAACGGCTACTCCTATTTCCATGGCAACTTCACCCACGTCTGGCTAGTAAGCTTTTTCTTTGTGCTTCAATCTTCAATGAATGTGTCCTGAATTCATAAATGGAGGGACTTCCTTGGTGCGCATGTCTGTAATCTTAGAGAAAGTCCCTTCTAGAAACCCCACACCCTCTTAGATTAAGCTTAGTGCCTAAGTATCTCAGATTGCACTCCAAGTGACTATCTTGAGCTTGAAAACCACCTGTCGTGTAGCCTTCCTAACAGTCCCTTAAGCGTGAGCTCCCTTCACCCTCAACCATCTCGATCTTTTAGTGGTTGATACCCTTGCCAAGGGTAATAAATCTCTCAGGATGCTAGGCTCGAGACGCCGTTATCTCATCACCTAACGGCTTTAATTTTCTTTGAGGGAAGGCTCACTTGTTAAGCACGTAGAACTTTGCTTAAAACGGCAGCCCAACCCCTTTCAAAATTAGGGTGTAAACAAATGCCCCCTTTTAGTGGTTGGTAGATTCAAATTTACAATAGCTAAAAAAATCTGCCAGATTTGACCCTCAATGCCTACAGGAAGCTCGAGAGAACACTGTATGTCACTTGGTTTTCCTTTCTGCGTGTCAATAGGTATGACTATCAGGGCTTGAAATTTCCACTTGTAATTTTCCTTTTGTATGTAAGGCATGTATGCTTCCTATGACGAATTAAATACGCTTTTTGTTCAATACGACTCTCTGATTTGTGGTTCTTTTCTTTTCGTTTTTGTCTTAATTTAAGGACCATGAAGTTGATCCTCAAGACATTGATACTAAAATTGAGCACATAGCTCTTGGAATATGTACTTAAGGACTTCCTTGTTAGAATCTTAAATTGATGGCACATACTTTTTTAACAACCTACCAATGATAGCCCTCGGGTAAGTCCTTCAATCTAGGTCTTGGAGTAAATAGGCATTACCTCCAAATACCTCTATGACTCTAAATGAGCTCTCCCAGTTTGGGGACCATTTTCAAAGACACGATGTTTCTGGCCAATTGGTAAAACCAATTTCCCAACTAAATCTCCTAAGTCAAGAGACCTAAGATTGACTTTTTTGTTGTAGGCTTTGGCCACTGTTTATAATGCAAGCCCCGATATTTTAAAATATTAGCTTGGCATACTATATGTTTACAATACTAGCACGGTATTCACTAGCCCAGACATGGCTGGGGCTTAGATATTACTGCCAGTAATGGGACTTAAATATAACTGCTCAGTAATCGGACTTAGACATTACTGTTCAGTAATGGGACTTAGACATTACTGCCCAGTAATTGGACTTATCTATCATTGCACAGTAATGGGACTTAGATATTACTGCCCAATAATGGGACTTAGCTATTACCCAAACACTTGCATACACCAGCATTGACCGCCGCTTGACTAGTTAACAGCACTCACCAACTCTATAAGGGGAGCTCTTCCATACCTTTCCCACACACTTCTTTTTTTTTTTTGGGGGGGGGGGGGGGGGGGGGGGGGGGGGGGAACTAACTGGGGACTCTCTCACTCTCTCACTCCCTCTCTCTCGACCACCTTCTCTCCTTTCCAAGACAAGGCAAGGCTCGGCTAAGGTAGGCCTCCCCACGCCTTAACTTCCCATCGTTCTTTTCGGTCATCTCTCTGGAGCTATATCTATTCTAACCTTCTACTCTTCTCACACTAAGTCTTTTATGTCTTTGATATGTATTCATTACATGCTTTTATTATTATTTTATTAGATAAATATCAACTTGAGTGCCGGAGGGGTCCCCCCGCGGGTTACCCTACGGGCTCCTCTAACCGTTTGTCTAAATCTCGCAGGAAACACTAGACGGGAGTGCAGTTACAACTTTAGTCCAGCTCATCCTTACGAAACCCACCTCATACTGAGCTCCCATATGGCGAATAAGCTCACTGGCCAAATTCGTCGAAAACATATGTTTATAATGCTAGCCCCCGGTATTTTAAAATATTAGCCCGGTGTCTTATATGTCTACAACATTAGCCCAGCATTTACTAGCCCAGACATGGCTGGGACTTAGATATTACTGCCCAGTAATGGGACTTAGATATTGCTGCCCTGTAATTGGACTTAGATATTACTGCCCAATAATGGACTTAGGTAATACTGCCCAGTAATCGGACTTAGATATTATTGCTCGGTAATGGGGCTTAGATATTACTGCCTAGTAATGGGACTTAAATATTATTGCTCGGTAACGGGATTTAGATATTACTGCCCAGCAATGAGACTTAGCTATTACCGAGATACTTGCATATACCAGCATTGACCGCCACTTGACCCATTGACCGCTGCTCACCAACTCTATCACCGGGGGGGGGCGCTCTTTCATACCCTTCCCACACACTTCATGGGGGGCACTCTCTCACTCTCTCTCTTGATCTCTCGACCACCCTCTCTCCTTTCTAAGGCAAGGCAAGGCTCGGCTAAGGTAGGCCTCCCCATGCCTCAACTTCCCATCGTCCTTTTCGGTCATCTCTCTAGAGTAATAACTATTCTAACCTTCTACTCTTCTTAGACTAAGCCTTTTATACCTTTGACATGTATTCATTACCTGCTTTTATTATTATTTTATTAGATAAATTCTGACTTGAGCGTCGGAGGGATCCCCTTGCGGGCCTCTCTAACCGTTTGTCTGAATCTTGCCGGAAACACCAGAAGAGCGTGTGGCTAGAACTTGAGACTAGCTCATCCTTAAGAACCCCACCTAATATCGGGCTTCCATCTGTCAAATAAGCTCATTGGCCAAATTCGTCGAAATCATAACAAGCGTCGTTTGTGGGAAGGATCACAAGCTCACGCCTGGCTTGACGTTTCTTGTATGATTCAAATGTTTTGAGGGTCGAGCAAGGTAAGTTTTAGTATTTTCAGATTTCTTGGCCCTCTCTACGAAGGCCCACCTAAACGAAAATTTGTAAAGAAAGTTCGATTGAACAAGTTTAAGTGTGGCTGCACACTTTACGCCCCTTTTTCGTTTTTTTGTTAGGAAAAATTTTTGAAAAATCATGATAACCACCTAGAGCTCCTCATGAGCTTCATTTGGATGTAAAATTTGATCCGTAATTTTTCACAAATTAGAAGTAATGTTCGTTTTAACTTGTAATGCAAGTTGTACGTCTTACCTGTGTTTAGCTTGCCTAAGCCCCTTTTTGGGTGCGGTCTACCACCAAATATTCAAAAACTTTATATAAGCACCCAGAGCTTTTCAAGAGCTTCCTTTTTATATAAAATTTGATCCGTAACGCTGTGTGGATTGAAAGTTATGTCCGTTTTAAATTGGAAGGTACATTATATGACGTACCTAAGTCTAGCACGCCAAAAGCATTTTTTTCGGGTGGTTTTGGACACGAAACGTTCTGAAAATTTATATGAGGACCCATAACTTCTCAAGAGCTTCATTTTGGTATAAAATTTGATATGTAACTCTTTGCGGATTGAAAGTTATGCCTGTTTTAAGTTGTAAGGTACGTTGTACACCATACCTACGTCTAGCTCACCAGAAGCCTTTTTCGCGTGTTTTCTACCACCAAATGTTCAAAATATTTATATAGGTGCTTAAATATCCTCAAGAGATTCATTTTGACATAAAATTCGATCCATAACTCTTCACGAATTGAAAGTTATGTCCGTTTTAATTTGTAAGGTACATTATATGCCATACCTATGTCTAGCTCACCAAAAGCCGTTTTCAGGTGTTTCTGCCACCAAACACTCAAAAAATTTATATAGATGCTTAGAACTCCTCAAGATCTTCATTTTAATATAAACTTGGATCCATAACTCTTCACAGATTGAGAGTTATGTCCATTTTAAGTTGTAAAGTACGTTATATGTCGTACCTATGTCTAGCTCGCCAAAAGCCATTTTCAGGTGCTTTCTACCACCAAACATTCAAAAAATTGACACAGTTTCTTAGAGCTTCTCAATAGCTTCATTTTGATGTAAATTTCGATCTATAACTCTTCACGGACTGAAAGTTATGTTCATTTTAAAGTTTAAGATAAATTGTACGCATTAAGCCCGCCCAAATCATTTTTTGGGCACTTTATTTCATCAAAAATTCAAAATTTTTATATAAGTACCTAGAGCTCTTCAATAGCTTCGTTTTGATATAAAATTCGATCCGCAACTCTTCACAAATTAAAAGTTATGTCAGTTTTAAATTGTATGGTAAGTTGCACGCCTAGTATGTATCCAGCTTGGCCAAAGCCTTTCTCGGGTACTTTATGTCATCAAACATTCAAAAAACTTAAAAACATACCTAGAGCTTCTCAAGAGCTTCGATTTGATATAAAATTTGGTCCGTAACTATTCGCATTTTGGAAGTTACGGTTGTTTTAAATTGTAAAGTAAGTTATATGCCTTACCTGCGTCTAGCTCGCCCAAGTCACTTTTCATGTACTTCTTTTCTTCAAAAGTTCAAAAACTTTCTATGGATGCATAATACTCTTAAAGAGCTTCTTGATATAAAATTCAATCCATAACTCTTCATAGATCAAATGTTACGCTTGTTTTAATTTGTATGGTAAGTTACCTAACCATAATATGCAATCCGTTAATTCGATTCACCTTTTTTATGCTTTCTTTGATCCAAAAGCTTGAAAAATCAGTATAGTTATATGGAAATCTTTGAGAACTTCATTTTGAAGAAGGATTTAGCACGTAAGCTCCTCAGGAATTAAGAATTATATTTGTTCAAGTCTTAGGGTCAATTTATACAAGTCACCAATGACTACCACATTGGATAAAGGCCAACCACATCTTTGCCATATTCTCTTTATAATATAAGAAATTATACAGGTATAGTAGAGTTCTTTGAGAGCTTCGTTTTGACATGGAACTCGCACCTAATTCCCAACGAGCTAAAAGCTACGCCCGATTAATGTTATTGGATACTTAATAATAATAGAAAAAAAGAGGTAAACAAAACTAAAACAAACAAAAATACAAGGCTTTAACTGCCTCTTTCTCTCAGAAAACTCCTCTGCACCACACCTCTAATTTCACCTCCATGGCCACCGCTAGCAACGGGCCACTCTAGCTCACCCATGTCCAGCTCACCCTTTCTAGCTCGCCCTTCCTAGCTCGCCCGTCCTAGCTTGCCCATCCTAGCTAGCCAGTCCTAGCTCACTCGCGGCTATGGCTCACCCCAAGCTCCGGCTCACCTTTAACTCCCGATCATTAAAAGCTCGGCTTGTCCTAAGCCTTGACCTGCCAGTATCCTGGCTCACTAAACGTCGCTACCGCCATGCTCAAATTTCTCAAATTTTGGCCACTATTAGTACGTGCTACCATTGGTTATCTCCACCATCATCTCTGTTATGACTCGTATTCCGGCCTGGATTCTTTATATTCCGACCACCGTACACGCTTCGCCTGCCACCAACATATAGCCACCACACCTCCATTCGCATGCCACATCGCTCCTGTGCGCATTGGCCACCACAGTACTTGGTGGCCTAACCCCGGTAATTTTTTCTTCTCCATTAAAACTCTAAAAAGGAATAAATTTCTATTACAATATTTGTTTAATTCAACCATAAAGGGGTCAATTTCTATTATAATATTTGTTTAATTTGACCCTAAAAGGGTCAATTTTTATTATAATATTTGTTTAGTCCAACCCTAAAATGGTAAAATTTTGTTACAATCTTTATTCAATTCAACCTTAAAAGGGTCAATTTCTATTACAATATTTGTTTAATTCAATCCTAAAAGGGTCAATTTCTATTACAATCTTTATTTAATTAAACCCTAAGGGGACGATGTTTCACTACAATCTCAGTTTAACCTAGACCTAAGATGTTAATTTTCATCACCATCTCTGCTCCACTCAACCCAAACTTGGGTCAATTTCTACTACGTCATTAATTTAATTCAACCCTAAAGGGTTAATTTTCGTCGCAAGTTCAACTTAGTCCAACCCTGACTGAGCAAATTTTCAATAGCAATCTCTATTCAATTTGACTTTGATGAGGTCGATTTGCACTATAACCTCAATTCAATTCGATCGTAAATAGGTCAACTTTCGTCAACTCTAGTGGAATCAATTTTCATTATCACCTTAGTTTAACTCAACCCTAATGGGATCAATTCCTATCATAATCTCAACTTGATTCATCCTTGTTTGAATTAATTTTAATGACAAGTTCAATCTAGTTCAGTCCTCACTGAACCAATTCTCGTTACAATCTCCGTTCAGTTAAACTTTGATTGAATCATTTTCATTATGATCTTAAGTTCGATTAACGCTAAATGGTTAATTTTCAACTCTGTTTCTATTTAAACCAGCCATAAAAGAGCCAATTTTTGTTATAGTAATTGATTTAACTTGGTCTGGATTAGACCACTTTTTGTTACAATCTCAGCTTAGCTCAACCTCGTATGAGCAAACTCTCGTTGTAACACTTGTTCAATTCAACCCATTTAGAATAATCCTTGCTATAATCTTAGTATAACTCGACCTTCATGGAGAAATTCTCGCTGTAACTTCTGTTTAATTCTACCCTATTTGGATTGACTCTTGCTACCATCTCATTTTAGTTCAACCCTACTTGAACTAACTATTCATAATTTCAGTTAATTCTATCCTTGTTAAATCGACTTCATCTTAATCTCTGTAAATTTTAGTTACAATCCCATGATAAGTAAATCTCAACTTGGTAACTCTTCATTTCCATCCTAAGATCAACTTGGGTCATAATCTCAATTTAACTAAATCTTGTTTCAATTTAGCCTTCATTATAACTCATATTGAACCGATTCTCATTCGGCTAAGTTATAATTGAATATATTCGAATCACATTTCATTCCTATCCAATCAAATTCGGGCTAAATAAACTTTTACCCATTTATTCATATGGCGGCCGAAGTCGCTCATCACCTATGTGATCCTAGCTTTGAATATTGTTTGCTATAATTTCTTATATCCTCGATAATCGCATTCAAATCCCTCTCATGTTCTTATTAAAATTATGACTCTTTCGATTGTTATTTCATAACACAACTTTAATAAACAGTCTATCTTATGGGTACACTTAGCTTCTATATAAGGTCAAAAGTTACTCACTTTTTATTCTGAGAGTCCCAATTAGACAGTTTTCTCTCAGTCAGTCACAAGTAACTAAACTCCTCTAAACACTCCACAAAAAATGAATAAAATATTAATTTCCTTCTATTAATCGCTTACAAATTAAATATTCATTGAGCGATACCTTCTACAGAAAACTACAACTTCTTTCTATATATATCATCTTCGTTATCCACTTTCGTTAGACACCCGAATTCACAGACAAATTCTGTGTGGAACTTGTTGTGAAAACACTCATATCACCTACCTTTCATAGATATCACATATGTCTAAACTTCTCTTGTTATAAATCGAATGATAGAACTATAACACATCAACTTAAATTGTTCCAACCTCAATAGCCAACCTAACCAATCTTCGCGCCAACTCCATTTTGAATCAAACCCCAAAGAGTTAATCTTTGTCATAATTCAACTCCAATAAGTTCTGGTTTGAACCAACTTTCGCTGCAATTCCATCAAACTCTGCCTGAGCAACCACCACCATAAACAAACGAATTGAAAGTTACAATTCCGGTACATAAGGAACGGAATTAACTCTTTCACTTTCTAAGGCTTTTGTTGGTTGATAAGTTTGACTAAAAGTAAGCTTTGATGAATTAAGGGAGAGAGCAGCAGGTGCAAGAGAATGCATGTACTTCAGACTAGGATTATTAGCAGTAAAGGAACTTGTATTTGTAAATTTAGTTCAACACTATTCGAACTAACTCTTGTCACAAGCTCGGTTTAACTCATCCCTCGTTAAATGAATTTTCGTTACAATTTTAACTAATATTTGCTACAATTTCTATTCAACTGAATTTAGTTCTCATCGCAATCCTAAAATACTCCAATCTTAGTATTCGAACAACTTATGTTCATTAACTAGCACGAAAACCTGTCTATACTTGCCAGCCACTATATCAAATGACTAAGTTTGCTATAATCCTTCGCATAGGGGACCATACTTTGCTAAATCCTTTCCACAAATTGCCGAGTCAGCAATTGAGTATGACAATTTAAGAAATAAAGTCATCAAATTTACCTCTCAGGTTAAGGTTCTATGATGCACTACAAACACAATCCAGCACCAGAACACAATCCAGCACCAGAACACAAGTATAAATCAAAAGCTACATATGAGCACCACATTCAAAAGCGGTGAAAGCTATTGTAACGAAATGGCAAAAGTATATGATCCACCCGAGAATCTTTGCTTGAGCATGCAAGAGACCCCATAACTACCTTAGAACTCGCAAGGCATATCCATTCCCTCTTTCCGTCTATGACTAATTCAATTATTCCAGGAATTTCTCATTGGCATATACTATATTCCTACACAAGAAAATCCCTAAGCTAACAATTCCTCCAATAGGAACTCAATGTGTTGCTTGCCATATGCAAACATGGAAATTGTACACCTATAAAGCATTAGCAAGGATTATTTAGTCAAAAATACAAAATTCTACCACACTTGGCGTACTTCACAAATGGTGCGATGTCAACATCTCTCAAAACCAAACGAAGCGATATAATAAGTACCTTTTGGGAGATACCATTTAGCCTCGCTAAATCGAGCAAAATCAGAAATCAAAAATACATCCAAGTCAAGAATCATTTCATATATAGGGGAAGCTGGAAGACTTTACCTTCATTTGTGATTCCCTCTTCATGGAGGCGCAAATCATTTTTAAGATTGGGGGACTTCGCCTCAGTCGTTTCCTCAATCTGGTGGCAAATTATTTTAGGATTGGGGGACTTCACTTCAGTCATTTCCTTATTCTGGTGACAAATTATTCTACGACAAGGGGACTTCGCCCCAGTTGGCAAATCATTTTTAGGACTGGGGAACTTCATCCCAATTCACAACTTCGAATTCTTATCTTGATGGCGCAGATCACTTTTCATGACTATGGGACTTTACTTACAAAGCACAAGCTAGACATTACCTCCATTACAAAGGCTAAACCAATCCAAAATCAAGATCCTTCACAATTAGCAACGGTTCAAAATACATTCTTTTCATGCGATGCAAAGCAAGTAAAAATAATTACAAGTCAAGAACCACCCATCCATATGAGGCAATCCCTTTCAAAATAAGAGAATTTCGTCCTCAATTGCGCAACACCATGGCATACTCGGAGGACTTCATGACCCGTTAAAAAGCAAATTACAATCACCAAACTTGGTTGCCTATTGTAACTTGACAAAATATTTCTAGTAAGAGAATATGAAATGAATTGCGTTTGAGCAACTAACGCTCCAATCAAACCTTTGCAAAGTTATTTAGTACCACAACTAGCCAGCAACTTGGCAAGCGCGATACTAGATATTATCTGCTTAGCCACCTTTATAATCCCATACCTATAGTGGGGGCACGTAGTCAGTAATTCCAAACCATGGAAATAACTTCTTGACAAACATGACAACTCAATAGTAAAAATCTGTTCAGAGGATAACAATCTAAATAGGCAGCAATAAGAAAATGTAGTTCGATACCCGCAATAACCTATTTCAAGGTTGTCTTGGACTTTCTTACCAATGATCTAGAAGCTCCTCTCACTGCTTGTTTGATCTAGCAGTAATCACTGTCAACAAGAGAATACACGCACAATAAAGTAAGATCACCGAATCCTTCGAAATAGTTTGCGATCTTAAGGCCAAAATAACGGGAATAATATGTACCAAGAAATGTGTATGCTATATTAGTGGCATCCTTAGAGGTCTTTTGTCATTAACATCTCATAAACTCACCTTATAGAGTTCTTTATATTCAATACCAACATAGGCAACCCATCATAGGCCTTCAAAAACTCATCTTTGGTAAGTCACACATTATGAATAAATATTTGTCATCCTAATATTAGCAAGAGTTTATATGGACTGCTAATAACTACTTAGTATAAGCCATGCCAAGCTCATTAGTTCATAAATAAACATCTAGGACCAATGAACGTTAGCCATGGACATCCTTTGAGGATGATATACCAAAAGTTTATTATGTAGTAGGTAATGGCCTTAGAAATATGTTATTTCCAACAACATTGTCTTTATTTTTTATTCCCGACATGTTCATTATTTGACGAGTGTGTTACACTAACATGTGTGGTTTGATCTACTGTCTCGAGTGTGCCTGATTTTATCCAGGTATTATTCGCTTAACACTTGACGATTATCCACTTACGTACAAACCACCATGGTCTGCCCTAGTGCAAGCACCCACAATGGGTGCCATACTTATCACCATGGTCCGCCTTGGTACAAACACCTGCAATGGGTGCAACACTTACCACCATGGTTCGCCCTGGTGCATACACCCGCAACGGGTGCAATACTCACCACCATGGTCCACCCTGGTACAAACACCCACAACGGGTGCAATACTCACCACCATGGTCCGCCCTAGTGTAAACACCCGCAACGGGTGCAATGCCTAGCACCGTGATCCGCCCTGGTGCAATCAGCAGAAACAAGTACAATACAGGACGCCATAACTCACTTCAGGGTTATTTAAAGATAATACATTAACCACCATTGTTTACTTTTCATTCGACATATATGGTGGGCAGTTTCTCACATTGAAATTGCAGGTTTAAAAGATACGTTAAACAAGTGCAGAACACTAAACACACGAACCTCATACAGGTGTGTCACATATATATCACCTATGTTTTAAATGGATATATGAAGTTAACAACTGGGAGCTTCAACAAGTTATGCCTTGCACAACAAAATAACTTGATCAAAATGCATCATGCTCACCATTCCATGGATATTATAAACTAAATATGTATATGTCCACTAGCTAGTAATGATAGCGATCACATAAAACTCATAACACAACAAGTGCTTATGAGAATAAAGGAACAAAATGCTGCAAATACTCTATGGTTCAAAGTCCTCAAAAGCTCAGATTCTTTTAGACACTCTTACATAAATGAAAACTACCCATTCTAACAAGCGGAAAGATAAAATTTCTTTTAAAATCCCTAAAGGCTAAACGCTCTTATAGAGCAAACCGTATGTTAAACACTCAGTTAAGATCCACAATTAGGCTAAAAGCCTTGCTAAGGCTTATAATGGACGCTTTGCCCAGTTATGAGCCGAAACGACTTAACTGACAAACAACCTTGATACTTACCTTACTTAGGTCCTACGACCTATGAACACACATGAATAGCAATTAAATAAAACCAAAACATTATATTCATCAGCACGCATTTTCTAAGGTTATGCATCCTACACAAGAGTGGGAATTTCAAAAAGCCAGGGGATAACGTTCAAAATCCCCATCACAAGGGCAAACATTGTACCCTAGCAAGTCACGCTAAGAATTGGCATGTGATCCACTCCATGGCCAAACTTGGAATGACCAAAGTTCACCCATGGAGTGAGGGGACTATATGTTTATAATGCTAGCCCCAGTATTTTAAAATATTAGCCTGGTATCCTATATGTCTACAATACTAGCCTGGTATTTACTAGCCCAGAAACGGTTGGGACTTAGATATTACTGTCCAGTAATGGGACTTAGATATTACTACCCTGTAATGGGACTTAGATATTACTATCTAGTAATCGGACTTAGATATTACTGCCCAGTAATGGGACTTAGATATTACTTCCTAGTAATCGAACTTAGATATTACCGCCTAATAATAGGGCTTAGATATTACCGCCCAGAAATCGGACTTAGATATTACTACCCAGTAATGAGACTTAGATATTACTGTCCAATAATGGGACTTAGATATTACCCAGACACTTGTGGGGCACTCTCTCAGTCTCTCACTCAGTCTCTCTACCACCCTCTCTCCTTTCCAAGGCAAGGCAAGGCTCGGCTAAGGTTGGCCTCCCCACACCTCAACTTCCCAACGTCCTTTTCGGTCATCTCTCCGGAGCAGTAACTATTCTAACTTTCTACTCTTCTTAGGCTAAGTCTTTTATATCTTTGATATGTATTCATTACCTACTTCTATTATTATTTTATTAGATAAATACTGACTTGAGTGTCGAAGGGGTCCCCCGCGAGTCACCTCGTGTGCCCCTCTAACCATTTGTCTGAATCTTGCAGGAAACACCAGACGGGCGTGCAGCTAGAGCTTGAGTCCAGCTCATCCTTACAAACCCCACTTCATATGGGCTCTCACGGGCGTGCAGCGAGCGCTTGTGTCTCCAACTTATGAAGGGCATTAAGCCTTACTTGGTCTAAGTCAGTAATCTCATCCATCATGGACTTCTCATACTCAAGTTTAGAAAACCTACATTGATGAGCTAGTCTAATAGACTGAACCACTACTTCCATATGGAGCACAACATCATACATCAAATGGAAGAGAGTTGTCCCAGTTGCATCTCATTTAGATGTCTTGTAAGCCCAAAGGGCATCTAACAGCAATTCATGCCATTTCCTGGGATTATACTTAATCATCTTCTCAATGTTAGCCTTAACAATCTTGTTGGTTGACTCTACCTGGCCATTGACTTGAGCATAGTAAGGGGTTGAGTTTAAGATCTCTATGTTGAAACTTTTGGTAAACTCCTTAACTTTAGCTCCATTAAACACTCTAACTTGGTCCACCATAATGGTCTCAAGGATACCAAACCTAAATAGGATGTACTCTTTGATAAAATCAATCACATCTTGCTGAATGATGTTCCTATATGGCTTAGCCTCCACCCATTTTATGAAGTAGTCAGTGGCCACAAGAATGTAAGAGTGTTGCTTGCTAGAAGGAGGGTTAATCCCCTCTTATGATGTCCATTGCCCAACCTCTAAATCGCCATGGTTTGACAATAGCATGTATCTCAGCTACGGGGACTCTTAGCACATGACCTTGTCTTTGGCATGCTCTAGACACCATGGCATAATTCACACAGTCATCCATCATTAATGGTAAATAGTAGCCATATGGTCTGATGAGCCAATGCATTTTGTTAGCGACTAGGTGGGAACCACAGATACCCTCTTGGGCTCTAACTATCATTAGCATTGCTTCGTCTAAGCCAAGACACTTGAGAAGCACTCCACTAGTGTCCCTTTGGTATAACTCTTCAGACTCATCATCGAGATAGAGTCGATGAGCTCTCATTTTCATCTTTATGTCCCTAGTGTAGTCTCAAGGGTTCTTGAAGTAAACCACTAAAGGCTTTCTCCAATCCTCTTGCTGACTTAGGATAATTTGATTGGCCTCAATGTACTCCAAGGGTTTACTTGGTGTGCCTTTGCTCTCAAAACAGAAAGACTCAGTGTGCTTGATCTCATGGTCTAAAATCCTAGTTTTGATGACCATGGTTTCTTCACACCAAGTTCTTGGCCATTTATACCCTAATGCTAACTGAGCAAGGTCATTGGCTACCTTGTTCTATTCGCTGGGGGTATGCCCAAATTGCACGCAATCAAATTTGCTTAATAGCTCTTGCACTATCGATAAATATTGATTCGAGGGTCACTAAAACATTGAAATTCCCCTTTTACTTTGCAATTTACCAATTGCGAATCCCTGTTGATGATAACATTGAGGACTTGCATTTCTAGGAGAGTTTGCAGGCCAATTATCAGTGCCTTGTACTCTGTCATGCTCTTGGAACATTTACCAACCAAAGTAATAGTCAACTTGGTGATTATCTCAGTAGCGGATTTTATGACAATCCCAATTACAGCACTTGAATTGGTCCTTGAACCATCAAAGAATAGTTTCCAAAGAACCACTTCCACTAGCAAAAGTAGGTTTGGTTCATCATTTAAGGCAGCATGAATATTTTGGTGGTCCGCTAAAAAGTCTACTCAGACTTCTCCCTTCACTGACTTTTGTGAAACATAGACCAGCTCAAACTGAAGTAGAGCTATACTCCACTTGTTGAGTCTTTCCCTCAAAAATGGTCTATCTAGCATGTATTTAAGGACATCTATCTGGGCAACTACATATATAGTAAATGGCAAAAAGTAATGTCTCAATTTTGTTGATGCATAGAATAATGATAGACACAATTTTTCAATTAAGGAATACTTTATTTCTCATTCATTCAGGCAATGGCTAAGGTAGAACATAGATTGTTCAAACCCTACTCATTATCTTGCACAAGTAGACAACCAATAGATTCCTTAGAAGCATAGACGTGGATCTTTAAAGGCTTGCCCTGCTTTGGAGAATAAGTATTAGCAGCCTAATCAAGTACTCCTTGATGGACTCGAATGCTATTTGTTGTGGCTCCTTCCACTTAAAGTCCTTCTCAAACTTGAGCCTCAGCAACGGAGAGAAGACTTTTGTTTTTCCGACGAAATTCGAGATAAAACATCTTAGGAAATTAACTTACGAAAGGAAGCATTAAAGCTCCTTTTTGTTTGAAGGTGGTTTGGCCTATTGAATGTCCTTAATTTTATTAATATCCACTTTGATGCCTCTTTGGTGCACTAGAAAACCAAGTTTCCAGCTTGTTTGCCAAAAGAACATTTCAATTGATTCATCTTGAGGTTATGCGTCCTCATTCTAAGAAACGCACCCTTCAAGCCTTCCAAGTGTTTGACTTGGGACTTGGATCTCACCACGATATTGTCTATGTAGACTTCCATGGTCTTGCCAATAAGGTCATGAATGATCATGTTCATGGCTCTCTGATAGGTGGCACTAGCATTGTTTGAACCAAATGGCATAGCCACCCACTCAAACGTCCCTATTGACCCAGGACTTCTGAATTCTGTCTTGTGGGTATCCTCCGAAGCGATTATAGCCTGGTAGTACCCACAGTTGCCATCCATAAAGGACAAGACCTCATGCCTTGAGGCTCAGTCATTGACCACATCAGCAATAGGCATTGGGTGCCCATCCTTTGGGGTGGCTGCTTTAGATATTTGAAATCAATACAGACCTTGATTTTTCTATTCTTTTTAATGATGAGGACTATATTTTCAAGCCACTCGACATACTTAGCAGTTTTGATAAATTTGGCCTTTAGAAGTCTTTTGGTCTCCACTTTGACCAAATCAATGATTTCTTAGGACATCCTCCTCTGGGTCTGAATAATAGGCCTTGAGCTTGGCTTGATAGGAAGCCTATGCTCAACAACCTTTTTGATTAGGCCGTGCATTTCATGATGATCCCAAGCAAAGCAGTCCTTGAATTCGCGAAGCAAACTCAGACACTGCTCTCTCTGACCTCAGAAAGCAGAGTGCTCAGATAAGGAGGTCTTAGGCCTTTTGTCGAGCCCAAACTAACCTCAAGAAGGGGGTCCTGTACTTCGGCCCTTAGATCCTTCATTTTGGTTGGTGCTACTCTTAAGTTAGAGAGTTCCAGCTCCTTCACTTGTGCTATATGGGCTTGGGAACCATTGCATCACTACATAGTCCAAAGCTGATCCTCAGTGCACTAGGCCATGAACCTTGCTATTGCTGAAAAAAGGCCTCTTGGACCATTACTGGGAGGTATTGACACCACCACATTGAGGTTCTGGAGTGCCCTGGAAGTCTCCTTCATCAAGAATGCATCCCCAAAAATTAGAGTCCTCAGACTCTATGTCCACTTGGCACTGCCAAGGATGGTTATTGTGTTCTGTTGTTGGGCAGATAGTGGAGTGGTCCTTCTCACGTCTAGAGGTCGCATGCCATCTTTGTAGAACTTTGTCTCAATGTGGTTGAAGCAAGCCATGAATGGCCTGTTATCTGTTATAACAACCTCATTTTTGTCATGGTTCCAAAAGATTAATGACTGGTGAAGTGAAGATGGAATACAGTAATTGGCATGTAGCTAATCTCTACGAAACAAAGTGTTATAGCTCGAAGGTATTTTCCAACACAAAGAAAGCTGTCAGCCTACTTAAGCCGCCAACAGTCTGGTCAATAGGGATGACCCCTTAAGATTTGGTAGTAGCTCTAGAAAAGCAACATATTGTAACATCTGAAGTAATTAAGTCATCTCGAGATTTACCAATAACCCCTAACATATATGAAGGCAAGACATTGATGGTTGCGTCATTATCTACTAAGCCCCTATTCACAAAAATGCCATTGAATTTGGCCTAGATGTATAGGGTCTTGATGTGTTTATTGGTGGTACTACGCTCATCGAACATCATCTTCATTATGTCAGGTGTGCCATCAGGAGATTTGGATGCTGTAGCATTAACTTTAGAAGATAAAGGATCACCATTACATTTGGTGGCTTCCACTTCAACCACAAGCTTTACTTGAGGTTCCTCATCCGATGCTATGACATCCCCCTCAAGACTTTCTTGAGTATCAACCACCATGAACTCCAACGGAAGGAGCAAGGTAATTCTGATGTCAACCTCTTCAGGAAGAGCCCGGAATTGTATCCAGACCACTTGGTCTGATCCCTTTTTTGGGTTGTCAACCATGGATGTATTCTAATTTCTTTGTTGAGGACTGCCATTGGTTAGCATGCCAAATTCTTAACACAGGTCCTTGAGATCAACCTCTTGAGTCTGAGATTCCTCCATAGGTGGGGGAAATTCTCTTCGTGGGAGTCATTCTCTATATCAGACCATGTCAAGTTAACACAGTCTAGAGGTTCCACTAAGTTAATGTTGAGAGGGGAGTATTCCTCCTTGTCTTCAACTATTCTTTAAGCTACGGAATCCTTGGCAAGCTGATCCCACCAAGACTCTTGCTCTTTAAAAGATGACAGACTGGCCCATCTTTCGAGATTCTTATGTGTTTGCCCTTTACCTTCAGTAGTAAAAGGCTTAGACTTAGTCATTTGCTCTTCCAAATCCATACGATCAGTTTGGTTGCACTTGTGGACCCTGGCTTCCACTCGGGAAAGCTTAGTTAAGCAAGTATCGAGTAGAGTCCTTCGTTGAGCTACCTTTTTCTACAGCTACCTTCTTTTCTGGGTTTTTGTATGGCTAGAGGGACTAACCCCCTCTTGATCGAGGTGATTTCATCTTCAGACATCCAAATCGGACCCTAGAAGGTTGGTGCCATGACTGGTGTCCAACTTCATTAGGTGATATTGCAGACTCTTTTTGGGATGCCCAGTCCTTATAATGATTTTGGTTTTTGACGCAAAGCCCTGAGAAGGCCCTATTCATTACATCTTATTTGAAGGAGCTAGCTTTTTCTTTGGAAAAAGGTTCAACTTTTGCATTTTGGATACCAGCTTATGCCCACAACCTCCACTGAGGTCAAGAGTAAGGCAAAGGAGTTTCCTCGACGCCTGTTTCTGGGAAGCAAAAACTGTCTGCCAATGATCATCAGTGAGAATCCACATGGCTATCTCTTCTTCCTTATAGAGGAGAATAATTCCTTCCTTTAATTACTTCTTTAAGAACCTTTTGAACGTACCACAACTGTGTGTAGAATGTTTAGCCGTGATGTGCCATTTACAATGATCTTCTGGCAACCTTAACTTGGTTCTAGGGAACCTCTATGTTCCTGATTCCAGTAGTCTATCAAACAAAGCGTTGGCGACAACCAGAGTGTCTTTGTCTGTGTCCATCATAAGTAAAGATCTACCATTAGTTTAGCTGCTCTAGGAATCTTAAGGTTTTATTACCTTAACTACATTGAACTGGGCAAGACCAGGAAAGGGTTCTTTATCAACGCCCATCTGTCCACCCCCTGGGAAGATGAATTCCCTTCCTTTCATGGCATCTTGAATCACATTTCCAAAGGTCACGTAGTTCTTCGTTGAATGGGTCAACGAATCGTGCCATATATTATACAACTTCCCCTTATTAGAGTTCGGGTCAGGCTTTCTATATTTACGCCTAATCTTGAGCTTATTATTCGCCTCAAGCCAATCAAATATCACATTATCTCTTGAGAGGTAAAATGAATACTTTCTCAAGTCTTGGGATTGATAAGACTTCCTGGCTTTATTGTCCTTCTTGATTCAAGGATTACAAACCATCGGAGGTCCATTGATGTATTCAGCGACGTAAATTTCATATGGAGTATCTTCTTCCTCTTCAATTAAGTCATGTATGTAAGTTCCATTTTGATGCTATTTTTCGTAAGGCTCTCCTCTGTTAACATAGATTCATATCTTGTGGCACATTCCGCCAACTGAAGAAGCGTTGTAAAGTTTGAGCCTTCGAATTTCTTCCTGAATTCAATATCCAAGCCATTTAGGGCTAGCTCGGTGTACTTAACATCAAAAAGAGCTATGGTGCATTTTAACCTGGCCCTCTAGAATCAGTTAATGTAATCTTCCATTGACTTGCCTGGCTTTTGTTTCATTCGATCCAAGTTGGACATGGAAGTTCCTAGTTCCATACTTGAGAATTGGGCCAAGAATTTCCTAACCATGTCATTCCAACAATAAATGGAATTAGGAGGCAGGCTAATGTGCCACTGAAAAGTGGTCCCAGTTAAGGAACTAGGGAATAGCGTAAGCTTGAGATACTGATTGTCAGCCGCTTCTCTACACTGGCAATTAAACCTTGTCAAGTGCTTGAGGGCAGACACAATCCCTTCCCCTAAAAAGAGGGTAAACTCATGGATTTTGTATCCTCAAGAAAAGGGGTAATCCCTTTCTGTATAGTCAGGGTAAGGTTTGCTATACAAATGTTTGTTAACCCTTGCGAGACCTGGCCCATACATTTGTTCAATGAGAGTGGCCAATTGGTCTTGGAGGGGTAGGTTAGGACCATGATTATGCACCTACCATTGCCTCCTAGTGGGTAAGGATCTCAAGGGGGATCTACCGGATATGTATGAGCACCCTTCACAATCAGGTGTGGGAAATTTTGTTGCCCCCCCAATCCTTGGATGATTCCCTGGATCATAATGGCCATGTGCTTAGTCGGCCATGAAGTATGCTTTAGCATGACCTAGGTTACATGGCATGCCTGAAAGCACACAAGTGTGAGCAGGCGGTTGATTCATTCTTACCTGATCAATTCCTAAGTCTTGATCATGAGGAAGAGGGTGGTTACTTTGCCACCCCAGTAGGTTAAGCATGAAGAGATCTAGGACGAAAGGCCTGGTTCCTAGAGCTAGGGACCTGCCCTTGTACTCCTTTTTCAAGGCCATATGTGGGCCTCAAGGCAACCTTTACTACCTGAGGAGGGTATTAACGGCTATGCCCCCTTCCTCGAGAAAAGGTAACACCGACACATTAGTGTTAAGATCTCTAATGGCCTAAGAGAAACTCTGATTTGAAGGTGCAACAACCCTAAGGGACACGTCGTCGTTTTTATGGCTAGACTCCAAGCATGTAACTACTATGCTAGACATAGCTGGGTTTTCCGTTCTCTAAAGGACACTGTAGTCGGCCTGAGTAGCTAGTAACTGTGAGCTCGAGGCACAAGCCTAAGCTGCTTGATATGCTCCCTAACGGCTAAGACCAAGCCATTATGGGTCTCAGCCAGTCTAACCAAGATATGCTCAACTTCAACCACCGTCTGTCTACCCAGGTCCTTAGCAATAAGGTAGCAGTACAGGACAAGGTTGAGTTCATTTCAACTAGGACTCTATCATTTTGTTTGTGAAGCCTTTCATTCATAGAGGTTCTAACGTCGTTAATTACGGCTCTCATGGCGGCAGAGTAGTCACACTGAGCCACCACATTGCTCTCAGTTTCATCATGTTGCCTCTCGAAGGCCTCTCTCATTGTTTGTTGGACTCTTTGGTTCACAATTTCAAAGTGGTGTTTGAGTGTGGCCATAAAACTCTTGCGAGAATGGCCATCGAGCCCAATGCGTTCATTCTCTAGGATGTCATTATCGCCACCGCTTTCGCTGCCATGGCTATGACTTGGTTCATCCCTTCGAGAAATGAACTTCTAACAAAAGGATGCTCAAGCGGGGACCCAATTAAGGCTAAGCCTTATAGTTCCTCATGCTCGAGGGCACTAGATCTCCTGGTTCTGACAATCGGTGAATGGTTGGCAATTATGTCCTAGTAATCCACGATGGGATCAAACTATGTTTCAAGCATCCCAAAATGGTTGCCAGAAAGGCGTGTTTGCTTTATTTTATTTGTAGTTAAGTGTGATGTGGTCGTCGTAAAATGATAAACAAAACAGACGTGAAAAAAGGACTCACTGCAACTAGGAAGTGAACCTAAATACAAACTGCACGTCTTTGACCTCAACCACTTTTTGTTTTCGAAGAAAAGGCTGTGATATGTTGTTGTATCTGACTTTGGTTATGCCGTGACTTCTGCTTATGCTTCAATTATAAAGACTTGGTTAAATATTTTTTGGATTTTTTATGTATTTATTGACATAAAATTAAAGCATATGCACCTAACTCAAGTGGCATCTACAATGACGAAGCAAGACCTACGAACACCTTCACTCGTACACTTATAAGTCAGGAACTGGGGTGGAGACAAACTCAAGGGCTCAGCAGTCTACTTACAAGCTCGAGTCAATCAGGTTTTTAAGCCTGGCACCCTTGACTTATAATAACTCAAGTGAGTTTAGGTCTAACAAGATTAAGGTGGAGCAAGCTGTATTCAGGTCATGGCATTACGACCAATGCAATCAAGGGACTAGCCTGGCTATCAAAGCCCTAATCAATGGTGCGAACCTAAGTTCACCTCACTTATCTAGCAGTGACAGTAGTGTTAAGACCAACACAATCAAGGGATAAGCCTTGGCCATCAAAGCCTTAAACTAAAGTATCAAATCTCAACTTGTCGATTTGTGGGAATGGATTAAAACTTGAAAGTCATACCCGAAGCCCAAGAACCTATATTATTATGAAGGTAAGTACAACAGATATATATGTTACGCTATGCCTAGCTAAGTTACTCTACTCTGTTATGATCCGAGCTCCATGAAGTCTAAGGGGCTGCCATAGCGGTTGCATTGGTATGGTTTGGGCTGTCTTGCTGTGCTGCTACTGCGGGTGTTGTTGCTATATTAGTGGGCTGCTGCTATGATGAGTTGTTTTAGTTAGTTCGTATTGTAATTGGTAGCTTAGTCTTTTGTTAAGTCATGTAATAAGTGAGCTTTAGTGTGGTCTTGCTTAGGAGGTCAATGTCCAATCAAGGTTGGCGGCTAATTAGCTAGTTGGTGGTTAAGTCGGTTAGCTCCTTGGTCCAAATGCAATGTATCTCTAGATATTTTTAGTCTAAGCCATCCTAGGAGGAAGTAGTATAAGTAGATGGCTCTAGCTTGTAATCCAACAACTTTGATGAATGAATTTGATATCTTTTGATATCTCTCTCTACTTTCTCATCTCCTTTCCCTTCTTTCTCATCTAAACTCTATATTCTCTTCTCATCTCATACTCTCATTATCCCAACCAAGGTTAGGGCTCAAGAGCAATCATTGAAACCTTAACAATTGGTATCAGAGCCTTGATTTGGCTTCCGAATCAAGCTCATATCAGAAAAAATATAAAAAATCTGATTAATTGTGTTGCAATTAATCAATAAAAAATAGTTGATACTGATTTAGTTCAGTTTATGTGATTAGGAATTCAATTCTGCATTTTGAATTTGAGATTGGCGATTACTGCATTTGTGAACTGCAAAGCCTGGGAATTGCTTTTGGTCGGGATTAAAATTGATCGAATTACATTGAAGAAAGTTCAATTGATCAGTATTTGTTGAGTACATTCAACATCAAAGCTGATTCAGATTGAATTCCATAGGATTAATCAAGCATTAGCAGCTGAATTTGAGGCTGAAGCAAAGTATCAGTTACTGAAGTATGGCTAAGCATAATTGATCTTGATCAAATATTCATCTAATTTGTTGAGAAGGAGTTTATACGATGCTAATTGATCAATATTACACTTGATCATCATCAAAAGATCAGAAACAAGTTGCATTGAGGTGATTTCAGGTTCTACAATTCAGAAATTGAGGTTGAGGTAACGGTTTCTGAACTTCAAGTTGCAATTCGTTCAGAATCTGTGTTTGTTGCTGGAATGTGATGAAATTGTGTTGATAAGCATAGAAGTGGTGAGAATTATCAGAATCTACGTTGAATTCTTAAGAATTATATGTTATTGAATCGATATTTGCTTAGGCAAAAATCTGACAACGAACTGAGCACCGAAAGTGTTGAAATCCGATTTCATCCTTGAAGATTGTGGTGAATCGTGTGTTTAAATCATCATTACAGAAAAAAAATCGAACCTAAATCAGATTCTTAGTCTGAATTATTCAAGAAAACACCTCTGTTAGGATTTGTTCAAGGTTAGGGTTCGTTCGCGAATTCTACAAGTTATGGTTTGTAATCAGTGACGATTGTTGAACCGTTATCAAGGGATTGTTTGTGCGAATGAAGGAGTCGAACTTCATTGAGCAATCGGTTGTGGAAGAGTAGCGAAACAAGTTTTCCTCTTCTGCGATTTTCAAACTCAAATCCTTCGAACTGAGTTGTTCCAGATTGAAGTTGTTGTTCATTATCAATATGGATAAGTTGACTGAGGAGTTGATGAAATTAAGGCAAGAATTGAGACAAGAACGTGAAGAATATGAGAAATTAAAGCAGAAAAGGAGACAGGATTGGGACGAAATGATGCAGTGACTTATGATTCAGTAATGTTTAGCTTATCCTAACATCAGTCGTGCCGGTGTTCTTGATGCAAATGAGTTTCCAGAGCCAGCGGATAGTGTTAGACAACGGAAGTTCCGTGTTGAGCGAAAAGAGAGAGTGGAATCTGTTGCCGTTGGAGATGAACTCGTCCCCGATAATGCCGAAATTGATGAACACAAGCTTGAAGAACTTGAGTTTGAACAAGATGATCCTTATGAAGACTCTTTGCTAGAGTTAGAGTATCTTGATGATGTTGGGGCACCGTATGACATACATCCGGAATGGAAATACGATTTTCATGTCAAAGGAATGTTGAAGAAAGCAAAGAGTAAGACGAAAAGGAACCATCTCAATGAAGCGTTAAAGGATTTTTGGGGTAAAACGAAGTTGACGAAGCAGAAATTGAAGCAAGAGGTTGTGTTTCAGCCTATGATGTTTGATGATCAACAAGAACTAACTCAAGATGCTGATCTTACCGATGTATATGCTAGTATACAAGATTCAGATGGTATACAAGGGGTGGTGACTGCAGAATCTTTGATTTCAACTGAAAAAGTTGATGCTACTGTTGTGATAGCAAGGAATACAACGTCAAATCTGTTAAGTGCTTTGCCAGGGCAAGTTGGTATGCAGAATCAGAACTTGAGGAATGCTGACTTGGGAATTTTGGACCAGAATTGCAGCATCTATACTGCTGAAACGACACATTGTGTTGAGAAATCCATTGTTGCTACTGTGGCACTACCTGATGCAGGACAAGGTGTGATTTTGAGTGGAGAAATGGAGTGTTCAAATACACATTCATATGACGAGTTACCTCCTGATCCGGGAGAAAATTTTCAAGTTTAAATGAAGCCGAAAAGGGTTGATTTTCTGCTGTAAAGAGTTAATCAAGCCGCGGGAGTGCGTTTTAAGTTCAACGAAGGAGAAGTATGGGGTCTGTACAAGCAATTGATTTGTTGGAAGTGTGTAAAGTCAGTAAAGCACTGAAACAGATTTCGGTTCAAATCAAAATCAGTACAAACGATGCTTTAACTGATATGTTTGGAGTTGGAAGTCCCTTCGATCCGGGAAAGAATGGATTACAAGTGTTTGGAGAAGCTATGCATCCGATGCTGCTGTTTGATGATGAAGAACCCAGTGTTAGTACAAGCGTTGGTGGAAAAATGGTTGAGGCTGTGGGTCATTGCGAAGTTAACATGAAAGCAAGTTGTGAAGACAGGAATTACACATTTTACAAGCTACACAATACTTGTGACAATGAAGTTTCCATTGTTCCAGAATTGGGGTTGCTTAGGTTCATACAAAAGTGTTTACTTGAAGGGTTGGTAATTGTTGCTAGAAGTTTGAGGAATTGTGGATGGTTTGAAGAGGTGTTGGACCTTAGGTATGACCTCGTAGCTGGTGCACGAAGCCAAGTAAAGATAAAGGTTATAGCACTTGAAAATTGGGATAAACTGCAACTGAATGGTGCTGATATGGTGCAGAATCTTAATGTGTTTGGGGTGATCTGCAGTGGTGTTTCGGAATGGAAAAATCATATGCATAAGCTTCAATATCTTCTCAATGTTTGGATAGAAAAGATCAATGCAACATCAAGGATAATTCCAGCTGAAATTGGAGTGAATATCAGCAATATAATTTGGAACAGAACATCTCTGAGGTTGAAGAAGTTTACAGCTGTTCCTGAGTTCTTTTGGTGTCTCCATTCGATGTATTTGTTACTCATGCTTGAGATGGTGGACAAGAAAACAAAGCTTGATCATTTGAGGCAAGATTGGTGGTTGGTAGAGCTTTGGCTCCAAAGAAATCAGCCGTACATATTGGAAGTTGTGAGCTGCTACGTGAGCTTTGCAAATGGAATGGTTTGGGACGTTCACGTTATGACATTGTGTCTTTGGAATTTAAGTAGGGGCCATGGGTACTTAAATTGGTGGTGCATAAGCCCGGAACTTCAAACCAAAGTCATAAGAGTTAAATTGATCAAGTTAGGACAGCATGTATGCAAGGTAGCTGCTGAAAATGCTGAAAATTCTGAGAGAATTCCAATTCTCTCATTGACAGCAATAAATGAGATGCTCAAAGGGAATGTGATTGGTTCCATCATGATTTTTGGAAGATGTAATAATTTGCTCGCATCAAAAAGCTTCCTTGTGGACAAGAATCGAGTTAAAATTTGTAATACCCGCAATTATGAGTGGTCTGGGGTATACATTGCTGAATATGTGGGATCAGGAGCACAACTTGTGCAGTTGAAAAGTAATCAAGAGTTTGTTAAGCATGGTTTGAGATGGTTTAATATATGGATGTTTAAACAATACAAAATTTGGATAAGATCCAAGATGAAAGAGTTGCAGCTGCATTCTTATTGGATTTCAATGTGTTTGGTCGCCATGATCAAGACATGGGGATGTTTGAGTTGCAATGGGAAATGCCTACAAGCAAATTTTGATGTTAGGTTCTCTTGGTTTGAGTTTGGAAGGCCTCTCGAGAAGTTAAAGGACTTCGTATGCATTCTTGTGGATTTAATGACATTCAGGCTTTGTTGTGCAGCATTTTACAACCTGAATTACAGAATTGCTGCTGCGTGTTGGGATTCTCAGCAGCAAGACTGGGTTTTGAGTTGTGTTAACTGCATCATGAGGTGTTGTGGGTGTGTTGTTGATGTTTGGTTTGATCAGTGCAGACCTCCTGAAGATTATGGTACATTCAAATGTAGCATTGTGTCCAAACAAGGTGTCTTTCTCAAGTACCTGCTACGTTTTAGGGTCAGTGCATCATTGACCTATTTCAGCTGCAATAAGTTTCAACGCTCAAACTACCATATGAATTCAGCTATCTTTTCATATGCAATAAGTGTTCTTCATGGTTGCAACTCTCTTCCATCTAGAGGACAAGAATGTTTTCAAGGGGAAGGGAATGTTATGATCCGAGCTCGATGAAGTCTAAGGAGCTGCCGTAGCGGCTGCATTGGTATGGTTTGGGCTGTCTTGCTGTGCTGCTGCTGCAGGTGTTGTTGCTGTATTAGTGGGCTACTGCTATGATGAGTTGTTTTAGTTAGTTCGTATTGTAATTGGTAGCTTAGTCTTTTGTTAGGTCATGTAATAAGTGAGCTTTAGTGTGGTCTTGCTTAGGAGGTCAATGTCCGGTCAAGGTTGGCGGCTAATTAGCTAGTTGGTGGTTAAGTCGGTTAGCTCCTTGGTCCAAATGCAATGTATTTCTAGATATTTTTAGTCTAAGCCATCCTAGGAGGAAGTAGTATAAGTAGATGGCTCTAGCTTGTAATCCAACAACTTTGATGAATGAATTTGATATCTTTTGATATCTCTCTACTTTCTCATCTCCTTTCCCTTCTTCCTCATCTAAACTCCATATTCTCTTCTCATCTCATACTCTCATTATCCCAACCAAGGTTAAGGCTCAAGAGCAATCGTTGAAACAACATATATATATGTTATGCTATGCCTAGCTAAGTTACGCTACTCCTATTGAAAAAGCACAAGTATGCTATAAAGTAAAACTTGAAGAAGTTTTTTAATGAGTGCGTGTACTGATTTGGACTGATGTAGAGTCCTTTATTTATAAAAAAACTGAAAATAACAGCTGCTCTTATTTCTACGGCAACTTCACCCACGTCTGACCACTCTTCTTTGGGAGCCAATCGTCAATGAACGTGTCCTGAATTTAGTATTGGAGGGAAATCCTTGGTGCCTACATCCGTAATCTTAGTGAAAGTCCCTTTTGGAAACCCCACATCCTCTTGGATTAAACTTAGCGCCCAAGTACCTGAAGTTACGCTCCAAGTAATTGTCTCGAGCCTCGAAACCACCCGTCTTATGGCCTTCCTGGCAATCCCTCGAGCTCAAGCTCCCTTTCTTCCTCAACCATCTTTAGCCTCGAGTGGTTGATACCGTTGTTAATGTAATAATTCTCTTTGGATGTTGGGCTCGAGACTTCACTATCTCAGCACCTAAAGGCTTAATTTTTCCTTGAGGGAAGCCGCTCTTGAAGCATGTGGCACTTTGCTCAAAACGGCGTCATCCAACCCCTTTCAAAATTAGGGTGTAGATAGGAATTGAGGAAGCTTAGTGATAAGTCTAATTTATATGCATGTATTGTATGATTTTAAACTAACTTTTTAACGTCCTTATACTTTATTTCTTTTCATTTTGCTCACTTTTACTCTTTTTGTCATTTCAATAGAAAAGAAGCAAAATTTATGATTTAAGGCTAAAAAGGATCACATCCCGATTCAAGTCCGAACCCGAGGCCAAAAATAAGGAAGAAATTCAATTAAAATCATCAATTGGGTTAATATTTACAAGACTAAAAAGTCTAGTGTGGTGACAAAATATCAAATAAGGACATGGTAGACTTTGACAATTAGGGAGTAGCTATGTAATAGGACATGGGTTTTTGACATTTTTTTGGCTTTCGGAGCATGATTGAACAGCTAAAAAGCAGAAAAATTTGTTCTACATTACCTAATACAACCAAGCAAACGAGGGAAGCAAGCATGGGCATAATTATGGCGCTGTCAAAAATGCAGGGGAGAGCTCACTTTGAGCTGTATTTTCTAGTTCGAAAAACAAAACGCAGCAGCAGCAAAAGAGGATATCTTTGGACTGAAAATTGAGCTGTAAATGTTTTGGTGCTTAAAATTAAAAAAAAGCAGCAGCAGATATCTCCTTTTCTAGGCTGTTACAGTGAGCAGCAACTTGAATTGGATCAGAAATAAAAGACATAAGCTGAGGAGAAAATGAAGAGCTAGGCGGTCAAAGTGGAAGCCTGGTTTGGTTTCGTCTTCCACTTTCTAGATCACTTTACTCCTTTGCTCTTGATTTATGTCTTCGGTTTTAGTTTTACTTGTTTTTTTCCTTTTTAGTTTACTTGTTACTAGAATAGTCATGAGCTAAATTTGGTTTTACCAAGTACATTGTAAGATATGTTCTCTCTTGTTTAAAGTATTTTATACTTTAGTTATCACATCGTTGAAGTATTTATGATTCTTTGCTCCTTTTATTTGCTTAGGATGTATGTGTGGCCACCATAAATATGAATCAAATAAAAAATGTAAAAAGGGACTTGCAGCGACGTGGCAGCAAGCCTAAATTCTAGACCACACGTGTTTCACCTTAACCAATCACCATTTCAAGGGAAAGGGATGGTGCTTTTGGTGAATCCAACTTCGGTTTACAACATCTGTGGATTCTGCTTTTGCTCCAATTAAGAAGACTTTTATATTTTTTTTTTGTGGATTTCTTGAATATATATATATAGATGACAGAAAATTAAAGGATATAGACATGGCTCAAGTGGCAGTTAGGTGACGGAGCAAAGCCCACACACCTTTCTTCATACACTTAAAAGCTAGAAGCTGGGGTGGAGAAAAACTTAAGAGCATAGCAGTCCACTTACAAGCCCGAGTCAATCACATGTTTAGACCTACCCTTGACCTGTAATAACTCGAATGAGTTAGAGTTGATAAAATTAAGACGGAGCAAACCGTATTTGGATTATTGGATGAAGACCAATTCAATCAAGGTCAAGCCTGGGCCGTCAAAGGCCTTAAATAATAACGCAAACCTAAGTTCACCTGACTTATTATTAAGCAGTGACATTATTGTTAAGACCAATGCAATCAAAGTCAATCCTTGGCCATCAAAGCCTTAAACCAATGCCTCAATTCTCAATTCGTTGATTGTGGGAATAGATTAAAATAGTGACTTCATATCTAAAACCCGAATTATTGTATTACCTCAAAAAAAGCAAGTACAAAGAAGATATACGCTAAGCTAACCTAGGCTACTAAGTTATGTTACCTTACTCATAGGTAAAAAGCATAAGTGTGTTGTTAAGAAACTTAAAGAAGTTTGTATTCTAGTGCTGGACACTTTAATTACAATAATGTATCTTTTTTTTTTTTTTATAGAAAAAGGAAATAAATGTTGCATCCTATTCTTCTTGCATTTCTTTTCCACATCTTCCTCAATGCTTCTTTGGGCACTAAATGGGGATTGATCATGCCTCGAATTTGTGTGCTCGAGCGTCTTTTTGGAAGCCCCACTTCTGCATAACTCATCGGAGTCCACTTTAGATGCCGCATGTTCTTTTGGATAGACTTGAGGCCTACGTATCTTAAAATGTGCTTCAAGTAACTGGCTCGAGCTTCAGAAACACCTGTCTTGGGGACTTCTGGGAAGTCCCTCAAGCTTGAGTCTTCTTTACCCCTTCAACAATGTCGAATGTTTGACACCCCCTTAAAGGAATTTAACTCTTCAAGGAACTGGGCTCGAGATGCTATTGTCTTAATGTCCAAAGGCCTAACATCCCTTGAGAATGGCCTCACGTGACAAACGCGTGACTTTTAGCTACAAAATTGTGTCATCCCAGCTCCCTCAAGTTTGGGATGTAAACAAATGCTCTTTTTGGCCGTTGGTAATTTCAAATTTCCAATGGTTAAAAAATCTGCCTGATTTGATCTCCAGCCGCTAATGGGAGCTTGAGAGAGCATTGTTTGACGTTTCTACTTTCTTTGTTCTCTCGTGTCTACAAATATGAAAGTTAGGGCTTTGAAAATCTTTACTTTTCTCTATGTGCACTCTTTCTGTTACAAACATGCTCTAACACTTGCTCTCAACTTTCGAACTTTTGTTCTTTGTTGCTAATTTCATTCTTAGAGCTTTTAGAATTCATCAAACCATTGATATTGCCTTAAATTACCTGCACTCTTTTTGGTCCCATCCCTTAGGCTGACAACCTTACAGAGCAATTGACACGTCTGGTTCAATTAGATGCTTCAATGAATTTAGATAAACTCCAAAACCTTATTGACCTTAATACCATCGAGGAGGAGCTTTCCTGGATGACCGAGAACAATTCTTCTTCTCTCTTCCAACAAGTGTCTTTTGACCAATCTTTGACCCCAATGAGTATATTCCCTTCTATAAAAATACCTTACTAGTAAACTAGGGTTTCCCTTGTTTCTTCCTGCATCCACTACCAGAAATTTGCTTATTTACGATGGGACAACACTGTCCCTATTAGCCTGTTTCCCGTCATAAATATATTTTACGACGGGAAATTATACCGTCGTGGACCGTCGCTATATCCTCCGTCGCTAATGCTTTTTGAGATGACAAATTTAAAACCATCATAAATACATTAGCAACGGGACAAAAACTGTCGTAAATGCGTTTACAACAGGAGACAAAAACCATCGTAAATCCATTAGCGACGGGAGAAAAACCGTCGCAAATGTGTTTACGACAAGAGCAAAAAACTGTCGTAAATCCATTAGCGACGGGACAAAAACCGCGCAAATGCGTTTACGACCGGAGCAAAAAGCCTTCATAAATGCATTAGCGATGGGAGCAAAAACCGTCGCAAATACATTTGGGACGGACTTAAAACCCGTCATAAATTCGGTTATGATAGGAGTGTACCCTTCCAAATGCAATAACGACGAAAACAAAAATCCGCCGCAAATTCATTTGGGATGGGAGTAATCCAGTCGCAAATATAACATTCATACAATCTTCGTTCCTTATTACACGTTCCAAAAAAAAATTCCATATGACAATCTTCATTGTATTGTTAAGTGTTCCCAATAACACTTGGCATAATCAATTTTCACGTCAAAACTTCGTTGTAAGAGAAACTACTATCAAACATATTCATCAAAACGAAAATGAAATTACTTAAAAACATAAATCAAAACATCAATAAGCCAATTAATCTATCAAAAAAAGAAAATTCGTCATCAATTAACCAAAGTCATCAAATGTCAATAATGTTCCACAATCAAAAAACAAATATTCGATCACTGATGCCAAAATGATAACCAAAATATTGTTGACAAAGGTAGTAAAACACTTAAAATCATTCTACAATATATATGTAGTTCCAAAGTACCATCCATTGCTTCACAAGCATCATCTACCTTGTAGTATTATCCTACATAATACAAAAAACAAACAATCAATACACAAGAAAAAATGTAAAAGATAATCTAAATTGACATAATAGGTTAAATGGCACTACTATAATAATATATTGATGTATTTATAGCAAGAGAAAAGAAATAATTGACTTGGCTACTATAATGACTAGTGAATTCTTTACCATTCCCGTCTCTATGAAACTTTTCAGCAAAATCTTAAAATAATCAACACCACGAAGATAGCAAGAGAGATATCAACCTCAAGGAAACGCTTCATACTCAATAACAAAACTAGGTTGAAGTGATAAGATCATTAATCAACTCCCTAAACTCATTATACATACAACTTCAATATTGGGCTATCCATTGTCCGCCGCATTTCATAGAAATGTTACAACCAAACTTTAAAATCCACGGCGGGGGAGGGGGGGGGGGGGGGGGGGGCGCGTGGAGAATACTAACCCCACAAGCACAAATCTACATGAAATAAACATATCACCAAAGAAATTATTGATTTCAACATGAACTAATCAAATTATATTTTAGAAGTGCCATTCCAACATTAAAATTAAATCTTAACACTTTCCTTTGTATGAATTTCTTCAAACAACATATAGAAATCGAACCCAACAAGCGGTACTAAAATCCCTTTTTTCCCACTTCAAACATAAGATATTAACCCAGATATCATAATTTCTAAGGAATTAAAAACATGAGTAATATCTCAAGAGATGATCAAAATACCATAACATATCTAAAAATCATACCTCCCAATTTTGTTATGATTCTCATAATAGGGGCATATGAATTGGAGAATGAAAGTAACAAGTGATGTATGTTAGCCTTTGATAAGTCTTGTAAGGTGTGAGATTTAGTGCTTAAGTGCTTAGCAGCTAGAATCGGTTAAGTCGGTTGGTTATGTGGTTCAAGTGCATTGTATCTTTAGATATTTTAGGCTTAGCCATCAAAGGTGATTAGTAGTATAAGTAGCTTGCTCAAGTGTAATAACAAAACATTAGAAGTATATCATGAGTAACAATCTCTAATCCATTGTAACTGTAGTGAGTAGCACTCTTGATTAATTTTGAAATATGGATCGTTGATTTAGAGGAACTTGGATACGGATATGTCATTTTCTGAAGCAAGGGATTACGATTACCTTTGCCAATTCTTTTTTATCATGTCATTGTTTTGCTGAAGGGCTACGGAAATAGTCACCTATGGTCATTTTAGAGGGAGTGCTCGAGATTAAGGTTTTTCTTTAGTGTGTCAAATTAGGTTAGTGACCCCTCATCTCTTGGCTCACCTTTTCTCTATAGAACCTTGAAATTCTGCCATCAAATGTGATTCTTGCAATGAGAATCATGCCAAAATTGACAAAGAAATAAAACAAAGGTTTGTATTCATGTTTTATATCCCCAGATCATTCTTAATAGTAGACACCAATGCAATAAAAATAGGGCATAGATGTGCACCCAAGCCAAAGGTAAAAGAGTGACAAATTAGTTAGATTTTGCTCCGACAACATATAGGTCCTTAAAAAATTACTCTAGCATCAAAAAGGAAATTGTTCAATCTGTCATGTTAGGTGACGTAGCATAAAAGAATAGATTTACGGATTATAGAAGATTTGATATTTTATTAGATTTTGATAGCTTGATAGATAGGATTAGATGAATGTATCTTTAAAGTTAATAAGATATTTTAGTCAGTCTTAGTTAGTAGGATAATTTTTTTTTTTTCTTATTTATCTTTTTAGTTATTTAATAGGGTCAAGTTTTTTCTATAAATAGAGCTTTATAATTCATTTGTTGAAAGTTTTTGATGAAATAAAATTGAGTTGAGTTTTTGAGTACCAGACCCTGCTTTTGCGGGAGCCCGTGAGGCACTGGGAATATTGTTGTTGTAAGAGGAACCTGAAATGAAGATGATCACCAGTGGAGAGAGAGAGAGTGAGAGAGAGTGTGAGTAGTGAAGAAGCAGGCTGCGGGTTGAAGAAGAAGAAGACGCACTGCGTGTTGAAGAAGAAGAAGAAGCACTGCGTGCTGAAGAAGAACAAATAGCACTGTTCATTAATTAATATTTTATTACAAATAAATTTTGGCTGTTGTTAAAAATTATATTTTTGGCGGGAAAAATTTGTTAATTTTTGTAAATTTTTATTTTCTCTCTTTTAAAATTTTACAATGCCATTTGCGACGGGTAGAAACTCATAATTTACGAAAGGTAATAAGTGTTGTAGTAAATTTTCACATGGTTTTATGATTTCATGACAACTAATATTTCCCGTCGTAATTTGCCTACTATTTACGGCGATTTTTGTTGTCTGTCGTGAAGAGTTGTCGCAAATAAGCAAATTTCTGGTAGTGATCTGTGGGTATTCCTTCGGGAGTATAGCAAACTATCAAAGGACATATCCTATATGAATTGGGTGGACAACCTTTTGCGATGCATGAATCGGGTGTACAACCTCATGTCCTCCAAAAGGTGGACAATGCCTTTGTGTATCATTAAAGTGACACCTAACAAATGCATCCTTAAGAAAAAGAGGCATGATTCCTTTCCCTTGCCTTGTTAATGCATGGTAAGTCTGCAAAGTAGCGTAGGTCTATACCACAATGGTTTTCAAAGTAGTCCTAGACGATTTGCCCTATAGTCTAGGTCCCCTATTAATTCGGTTGTATAACCAACCTTCAAGTTCCAACAGCCTTCTTAGAAAAACAGAAGGCATCATGTAACATTGTGTATCCCTCTAAAGAGTCTACATGCATTCAACCAAAGAGTCCTGTGGTCTTGGGTCACCAAGAATTCTCTAACAAGGTGAGTAACCAGTCTTAGAAGCTTTGATACGCCCCCAGTGGCCTAAGAGAATGCTAACATGGTTCTGTTTTCTTTATAGCTCCAGCTGTTTTGGAGACCCTAGGAAATACTTGGAGTTTCACCAAGATGCTCTTAGAAGAATATTCTCCAGAAGCTACCATGCCAGTCCCTGCTGTTGGCAATTCAAGGAAGAGAACTAGGAGAAGGGTTCCCCCTGCCCTTCCGACCAAGGCCACTCAGGCATTGGAAGAAGAAGAAGACGATGAAGAGGAAGCACCAATCTCTCAGTTAGTGAGAAAAAGAAGAGCCAAAATATCTCAACTAGAGGTATTAGCCTTTTTATATTGGCTTTTTCCTTGTTATTCTTCTCTAAGGCTATCCCAACTTACCTTGTATTATCCAGGCAACAACAGCTCCAATCATAATGGAAGTCCGAGACTGTCTAACCGAAAGACGTGCCAAAGTCTCCCTAGGAAACAAAGTCTCTAGGGTCAAGCGTTGGTGAAGGAGGGGATATGATCACCTCTTATTTTGGAGTCCCTCATGAGTGACTTACCAAGAAAAGCTTCTCCTCTATTTCTTTCGAGATAGGAACTCATTTAGGCCCCATTCCTACTTCCAAGAATGCCCTTAGTCACCATTGAAGAGATTCACGAAGGTATCATCTCTTAGGCTAGTTTATGGATCATTGACTCTTGAACCATGACTTGGTCCTGACAAACAATTATTATTTTTTAGAGGTTTCCCTAGAGGAAGGTGTCCCTATGGCTGAGGTACCAACAACAGCTCCTTCCACGCCGTTTGAGAGGTGAGAACTCACCTTTCAAACTTTGGCTTGATTTCAAAGTTGAAATTCAATTTTGACTTTTTTTTTTATGTTGCCTTAGTTTACTCCTTATCCTATCTTAGTAAGGATTTCATCTCGTCTATAGAAGCAAGGGGCAAGTGGAAGACTAGCCTTCCAGTAATTGGACCAAGACTTCTCTCCGAGATTCCATAGGCTAGGGGAGTTTGGTCATCTCCCTATTCTCTCTTTAGCTGCGAAGCCAAATATTAAAAAGCTCTTTTCCTCGTGGAGGCCTTATAAGAAGACCCCAAGGTGGCACCTGCTATTACCAATGAGTTTGAGGCATTAGAGAGAGAGGATGCTTGTCCAAAGTTTCCAAGAGGTCCCAGCACTTCTTCAACAGAAGCGATGGCGTTAGGCACAAGTGAGAGTTATAGGAAGGGAAGATTCAACTTTATTTATATTGAGTAATTCACCACTGCCAACCATAGCATGTTTATTTCCAATATATGGAACTGAATCATAAAGCATGCTTTTGTTAGGAAACATGTGAGAAGTAGCTCCGGAACCTAAATACCAAGTAGTGGCTGACCCTTCTCTAAGGACATGGCAATGAATGATCGAGGAACATCATCGACAATGTAACCATATTTAAACAGGTGTATGACATTGCATGGCCGAATGACCTAGAAAGAGACATATCTAACACACGTCATGGGGATTACCAAGAATACCATCATGAGTATAAGGCCGAAGAGGAGGTCTAGGAACATCATTCAGAGTAGAATGAAACCAGCTTAAGGCCTACCAGGGCCCACTCGACCACAATACCCCGAACCTTGATCCCTGTTTGTGGAGACATGGGGCTGCCAACTAGCCTCACGGCCACTTGCACTGGTATGACCCTGAGTATGACCACAACCAAGACCATGACTAGGATTTTTAAAAGAAACCAAGGCATGAAAATGAGAAACACCAAGGGAACTATTGCGAAGTGCTATTTTACCTTCCTTTTGTGGTAATTTGGATTCCACAGTCTCATATACTAAGTCCAGTTTATGTGGATGAGTGTCCACAAAATTTTCATATTCCTCTAGAAAACCATGTAAGATATAACATATGAGATCTTTAAAAGAGACCGGACAATAGATAGTAGCAAGTTGATCAGACACAGATTTAATACGACACAAATATGCCTCATAGATTGATTAGGGTTCATTTTGGCATATGTTAATTGCTTTTTAAGAGACAACTCATTTGTAGTGGAACGATCAATTCAACACCTCTCTAGAGAAAGCCAAACATCACGACAATTGGGTAAGTTATGCACCTGTCGGAAAACTTTAGGAGAAACGGCGGCATTAAGAACTGCATGAAGTCCAAAATCAGCTTTAAGCCACTGCAAAAATACCAAATTAGAATGAATGTGACCATTGTTAGAGTAGATATACTAAGAACGGCAGGGACAGTTAACCATCAACTGGACCCAGAAGAGCTTGATAAATGAGATAGGGCATAAATTGAGGCCCCAATACATGTAATTGTCGGAATCAAGTTTATGTGTAAGTAAGGTAGTGATGTTAGGGGAGGCGTTAGCAGAAGCCAATGGAGTAGAAAAAGAATAGTGACATATAAATTGGCCACCGGTGATAGTTGCGGCAAAAAACGGTGGTATGGGTCCACCACTGGGAGTAGAAGGGATAGGAACTGGCACCGACAGAGGTGGTTGCACAGTAGACGACAAATGCAGGGAAGACGAAGGAGTGGAGTAGAAAGTGGGGATACAAGAGTAACCACCGCCATAGGACAAGAAAGAACCGCCTCCATATGTGGTAGTTACGAAATTACAAGTGAGAGAAAATGACACTGGTAGGGGTGGTTGCATGGTTGGCAGCAGAGACAGAAAAGAACCATCAATGGCGGTGGATGGTTGTGTCAAGATTGAAATTTATGGAAGAGTAAGGAGGACCAAGGGGGAACATTCGAAGATGATAACCAACCAATTGCTCTTATTCCATATAGAAGGAAAAGGAATTGAAGAAGATTAGCCCTAGTAAGGGCATGATGAACTGTTTATATATACGAGAGCATACAAGCCAAATATATAAGAAATACAAATACATAAAAAATATTGTTTACATGAATATACACTAATAATATCAAATTGGTACCAGGCTATCAATCCTTAGCACAATCAATGGAGGATTCATTAAATTAATTTATATTAGCCTAGTTCACGAAATTGAAACAAATGATCGACAATTACCTAAGAATTACCAAAAATCGGTACAAATCGGAGGTAAATGTAGTTCTTGGAGACACCAAAGCCGCTAGAATTGACCGAAATGGTCATAGAGACACAAGGGCCACCAGAAACATTTGAGGACGTTGTCAGTATCCGAGGAGAAGGAGACAATCTTGCCGCCACCAACGTGCGGGAACCCCCATACCAAAAAAGAACTCCGATAGCAAAGAGTATAATATGACTGGGGAAGAGATTGGTGAGGATGTTGACGAAGAGGCTGGCAATGAAGAAGATGTCAATGAAGAGGCTGGCAATGAATAAGATGTCGATGACGACAAGAGAACGACCTCGATGAAGAAGTCGATGACGATGAGAAAATGAAACCCCTAGAGATGAAAGAGCCACAGGTGGTGACAATAGAAAGGTGGACCATTGGTGCACTATCAAGGAACCGATACAACCATCTCTGACGAAGAGGATCAAGGTCAGGGGTCTCCACCACCATCAAAATGTCATGATGTCATCATCGACACCCTCCATGTCGCGTTGATTTATAAAAATTTATGTATTTGTAAATGAACAAACTTTTCTTAAAGCTTAAGCAGATGAGTAAAAGCCTATAAATGGTTTTATACTCTGACACACCCCTTCAATGCAAATATCCATTGGATTTGAAGTAGAAGTATTGTACATGCTCACTTCATATTTTATGCTTGATTTATGTTAATATATAAAAGGGGACTATTGGTATTTAAACGTGTGGCCTTTTGGTCAACAAAAATTTGATACCATGTCAAAAAATCAACCATTTCAAAAGATTAAGCTGATGCATGAAGGCCCATGAATCGTTTTATACTCTAACATACATGATTAGCTTCATGTGTATAACAACTGTTTCTAAAATAATGATAGAGTGGAAAGGAATGCAATTTTGTCAATTTTGACTTCTACTTGATGGTATTATATATAATAATAGCAATAAGAAGTATGATACATAGGCGAAAAAATGTATAAGTTAATAGTTTGGGAGTTAAAGTGAAAAATATAGAACTCAAATACTTAATTTCGGTATAAATATTATTATTTTCAATTAATCTTATGCTTTTTTTATTTGAAAAAATACATTTACATTTTATAAAATATATTATACGGCTAACATAAAAAAATGCTAACAATCATATATAAACATTTAAATCAAAAAGTATGAAAATGTGTTTAATATGTGAATTATATGCGTATGTTAGTGACTATGATTACAAGCGGGGGTGGAATTTCACTTGTATTTCTCAATCTTCTACCCAGCTGGAGATCCCTGAGCCCCCGTGTTTCTCCCCAAACCCTAACCCTAATCCCTCCACCATTACTGCTCAGCCCAAATCCTCCTGTCCATTAACTCCAATCTCACCTACCTCCCTGACAATCTGCTGTTTACCTTCATTTCGCGCTGCTCTCACCGTGTCTTTGATGCCCTCTCATCCCATCATCTTTAATTTCTCCCCTCCAAGCTCTGGTATTTCTTCCCCTTTCTCTTCTCAGTCCTTAATTTCTTTCCTTTTAAGCTCTCGTTTTTAATTTCCCACTGTCCAATTTAAGATTCTCGAATCTCCTACCTTCCTTCCCCAACCCCTCCCCTCACGATCTTAATTATTCCCCTACCTAACCCTCCTATGCACTCCTCTATAAATCCCCGCCGTCCTAATCCCAAACCACCATCACCCTCATCTGCTATACCACCACTTTTAAAAAAGTATAAACTTCCCCTAGAACCCTTATTCTCCTCCCCAAACTACAAAATGGCTTGACCCCCCTCATCCCAAAACCCAGATTCTCTTAATAATTGATTCAAGAATCTAGAACTCTACAAGGACGTGAGCTTCTCCAAAGCTTTAAAAAGTCAAACCTTGGAGGGGCAAGTTCTTTCTAGCAAACCGGTAAGAGCTGGCCCCATTAAAGTTGTGCCTTACAAAGCATGGAAACCCAAAGGGAAGCTCAAAGTTCATGAAATCTCTTTCAAACTCTTCCTATTTGCTTTCCAAAACCAAAAATATAAATTAAAAGCTAAAGATGGCACCCCGTGTTCAATTAATGATGCTCACATTGTGATTAAAGAATGGGAAGGTGATTCCTCGTTTGAGGAAATTGACTTCTCTACAACCGAATTTGGGGTCCAAGTCCATGGTCTGCCAATTAGTATGATGTCTTTCATTAATGCAATTAGAATTGGTGGACTTTTCCCCAAAATCATAAAGCTCGATATGGAGGAAGTGGAGGATATGCTGTGGTCCTGCTTTATCCGTATGAAAGTTGAGATAAAAGTTGAAGACCCCTTGCTGTGTCGTTTTTATCTCAAAAGTAAAGACAAGCATGATCTGTGGGTTCTTTTTAAGTACGAAAGACTTGACAACTTCTGTTACATTTGTAGCAAGCAAGGCCATGGCAAGAACCAGTGCTGAGACGAAGAAGCGCCCCGGGAAGACCCAATATTTGATGGCTATCTCCGTATGAAGGAATGCTCATCAGATAAAGTAAGACTCCTCATCGCAGATAAAGATGAAGAGCTCACCATCGACCTCATGGAGACCGATAGTGAGCCCTGTGAGAAGGCTTTCTAGGGTACTCGCGACGACATTAAGATTCGTCAGAATGGTCCTTAAATGCAGCCCAAGCGATTCAACTCTCCCTTCACACGCATCAGGCTGAAATTTCAGCATCCTCATCAGCTACAAAAGGTAAACGAAGATCTGAATTTGTCAAAGACTTTGCGACTAAGAAAAAAAATCAAGAGTGGCATTCCTTGATATGGTGACCGAGATGGTTCATATTGAAAAAATGGGTAACTTGTCACTGGACCCAAACGTCTTCCTTGACAGAGCAGGTATTATTTGTAATATTTATGAAGAAGAAGGCCTTCTTTCATCCATGTCCTCTCAAAATTCCACGGAGGGTATCCTTGGTAAGAAAAGCACAGCTAAACTATGAAGCATCAAGAAAGCAGCTAAGCACAAAGCAGAGCTTTAAAAATCTAAGAATGCTTATGTTCTCCCCTTTGCTGAACGAATCAAGTCACCAGCCCTTGCTCTTGACATTATTCGGCCCGAACTAGAAGACTCTTCCTCCCACGGGTTTGCGGCAGTTGTCCCCACACAACTGCCCCATAACTCACGAGCCTCATGTTCTGGAACTGTCAAGGGCCAAGCCGTCCCTTGACAGTTAAAGCTCTTTTTGAGCTCAATAACAAGTTTAGGCCGGACATTATTTTCTTAATGGAAACGAAAAACAAGAACATACATGTTGAAAGAGTTGGAGGAATACTGAATCTTTGTAACTCCTTTATTCATGAACCAAGAGGCATCTCGAGCGGTTTGGCCCTTTTTTGGAAGAAAAGATTTGTCATCAACATAAAGAAATCAACTGATAGGTACATTTCAACTAAAATTGTCGACTCCTTAACCACAAAAGCTGGTCCCACATTTTCCTCTACGGTGAACTGAGTAAACCCAAAAGACCTGGAAGCTTCTCCTCGTTGATTTTTCCGAACAGCAGCCACCAACCATCTTCTCAATGACCTCAACACCATCTCATCTCCTCTTGACAAGCTTCAAGGGAACCTGGCCACCGATTCTCAACTTTCTTGGCTCCTTGATTTCTATGACTCTTGTGGCTTGGTTGAGCTTCAGTCCAAGGGCTACAGATATTCATGGTTAAACAAACAAGAAGGGATTCACAACGTCAAGTAATGTATTGACAAGGCGGCTACTTGCTATGCTTGGCAAGCCCTCTTTTTCCAATGCATCTGTTACCCTCCTCTCGGCAGTTGAATCTGATCACTCCCCTCTTCTCATTCAATTTGAAAGGGACATCCCCTTCCACCCACGAGACATTAAATTCGAATCTAAATGGCTCTTGGAAGACGACTATCATCATACGGTTCATCTTGGCAGGTCTCTTATTGGGAGGAACTCTGCAACGCCTCGTTTTTCCTCAAAACTCATATCTTGCCGTAAAAAGCTCAAAGATTGGAGTATTTCTAGAAGAAAAGAGAGGAACCTGAGGTCCAACTTCATTTTTAACAGATTCACTGGGATTAAAAGCAAAACAGCCTCTCCCGTGGCGATTAAGGAGGAAGCCGAGCTCAATAAAGAGCTCCAAAAATGGTGGGAAGCTGAAGAGAGATTCGGGCATCAACGCTTTCGAGTTAATTGGTTGACTTATTGGGATAGGAACTCTTACTTCTTCTATGCCACAACAATTCAACGCAATAAAAGAAATGAGGTGCGCCGGCTCAAGAATGATCTCAGGGTTTGGACGGATGATTCCAATCAAATTAAGAGAATGATATCCTCACACTTCAGAAGCCTCTACTCATCAGAAGGAAGCACCGGGGCCGAATAAGTCATTGACCCCATCGAACCAAAAATCAGCAGCGACACAAACCACTTTCTCACTGCTCCAATCACTCGCAGCGAAATTTGGGATTCAGTCTCGCAATTGGCAGGCCATAAAGCCCCAAATCCAGATGGTTTTCCAGGTATCCTTTTCACCTCTTTTTGGAATATTATTTCAAACGACGTTTGCGAGGCAGTGCAAAGTTTTTTCAAAAATTGTAAAATGCCCTAAAACTTTAACAACATAAATATTATTCTTACTCCAAAAATTCAAAAACCAAAAATCCTAAACCACTTGCGCCCTATTGGTCTTTGTAATTTTTGTTACAAAATTATTTCAAAGATCATTTCAAACCGACTCAAACCTTTTATGAACACTATTATCTCCCATTTTCAATCCGCCTTATTAAAGGGGAGACAAATCCAAGATAATATCATGATTGTCCATGAAGCTTTTCATGCTCTTAAAAACAAAAGAAAAGGTAGGAAACATTTTATGGCTCTTAAGCTCGACCTTTCCAAAGCTTTTGCTCAAGTTGAGTGGCCTTTCCTTGAAAAAGTCTTTAAAAAATTGGGTTTTTGTGATACCATCGTGGGTTGGATTATGGAGTGCTCCTCAACAGTTAAAGTTAGTCCAGTCTTAAATGGGGAAAGAATTGATCAATTCCTTATGGCTCGTGGTCTTAGACAAGGTCACCCCCTCTCACCTATTCTTTTCCCTTTTGTGATGGAGGCCCTTTCCGCCCTCATCCAAGATGTGGAAAGAAAAAGGGAGTGGGAAAGTTTCAAAATCAATCAATCATGTCCCCCCCCCCCCCCCCAAAAAATCATTTCTTTGCCGATGACTGTGTTCTCTTTCTTAATGCTTCAAATCATGTTTGCGAGCACGTCAAGAACACCCTTCACAGTTTTTGCGCCACCTCGGGCCAAGAATTTAATTACCAAAAATCCCATGCCTTCTTCTCTTCTAACTCCCCTACTTGGGTTGGAGAAGAATGCATGGACATTCTTGAAGTTAATCAAATGAACAAGGATGATAGGTATCTTGGTACTCAAATCATTTGCGGTCGATCCAAAAAAGAGGCTCTTAACCTCCTCTTTGAAAAAATTAGAAATAAAATGCAAGGGTGGATATCTAAGCTCCTTTCTCATGCGGGCAGGGAAGTTCTTGTCAAATCGGTTGTGTCATCCATCCCCACTTTTGTTATGTCGTGTTAAAAAATTCTTACCAACTTCATCAAAAAACTCAATAGCACCTTAGCCCATTTTTGGTGGAAAGGGGGTTCTATGGAGGAAAAAGGCATTCACGGGAAAAGTTGGGACCTTATTTCATCCCCAAACACTTAGGAGGACTCGGTTTTCATGACTTTCATGGGGTTAACAATGCCCTCCTTGCCAAACATGTTTGGAGGGCTTTGCAAAATCCCAATGCTCTTTGGGTTCGCATTCTAAAAGGTGTTTACTTCAACAACTCTTCCATTCTCAAAGCTTCCCTCGGTTCCGACCCCTCATGGGTCTAGAGAAGTTTTATTGAGGGAAGAAACTTCATTGCTAAAGGCCTAAGATGGAACGTCAATAGTGACTCTTGTATCGATATTTGGGAAGACCATTGGGTGCCAAATTTTCCCTCCTTCTCGATTGGTTCCAGACTGAGAGGAGTGGAAACCCCCCTCTAAGGTTCCCGACATCACTATCCCAAGTGCAAGACATTAGAAAAACGAGGCTCTCAATCAGATCTTCCCAAATAACATGGCTCAAGCCATCCTCTCAATCCCTGTTGGAAACCCATACCAGGATGATGTTTTCGTCTGGCATCATACCCATCAAGGGAGATATTCAGTCAAATCCGGTAACAGATTCTGGTTATCGCTACACAACTCAAATCCCTCTCCTACCGCCTCTCCAAGTTCACCCATTTTCTCCCCCTCAAGCCTTCAGGTTTTATGGTCCCTTTCCATTCCTCCAAAAGTAAAACACTTCATGTGGAGAGCAATCTTTAATGCTCTCGCAACCTCTAAAAGAAATCTCAAACCCCACCCTTTCTGCCCCAGATGTGACGGTATCCTTGAGACCACCGAACATACCCTCATCCTTTGCCCATGGGCCAAAGCTTGTTGGTTTGCTTCACCTCTTGGTTTTAAGCCTCCTGAGCAAGGCTTCTTTGGATTCCATCATTGGTGGGAGTCCATTTGTCCTATTCATGCTTTCACTGATGATTCTTTTGCCAGGATTTCATTTTTATGTTGGGAAATCTAGAAGGCTTATTGTAATCTCATTTTCAACTCAGATGGTTCCCACCCTGCTCAAGTTTCTTCTAAAGCCTCCTCTCTTGCTGCTGATTTCCAAAGCGTCATCACTACCCCTCCAGCAAGCCCTCCAAATTAAACTCCCAGGCTTTCTGTTACTCCGGATCGTCCCACAAGATGGATCCCCCTTCTGAAAATTGGATCACGATCAATAGCGACACAGCCTTCGCCTCCCTCTCCTTGGCTGCTCTTGCGGTCGTGGCCCGATCATCCTCGGGTTCAATTTTGGGAGGCTGGTGTGGTAATGCCACAGCTGCTTCACCCCTCATTGCTAAGTCCCTTATTATTTGGGCTGCCTGTTCTCTAGCTTCGTCTTTTGGTTGGAAGAATGTTATCATCGAGTCTGATGGTCTTTTAGCTATTAATTTTATTTCTCGTTCCTCTTCCTTGCATGGGAATGTAGTGCTATTATTGAGGACATTTTCATGTTAGTCTCTTCTAGTTGCTTTAATTATTGTCAGTTTGTTTAGGCTCCCCGATCCTGTAATCAGGTCACTCATTTCGTTGCTAGTAGTCACTTGGGTCATAATTGTACTCATCAGTGGTGGTTGGATCCTCCCCCACCTTTGATCTCTCTTGTAAACAATGATTGTTTAGTAATCTAATGTTTGCCCTTGGGCTTTAATTTTCAAAAAAAAAAAAAAAAAAGGCAGGGGTGATTCTTAGTGAGGTAGGAGACCATGTGTCCTGCTCATGCCTCACTAAATTCCTATGTGGGCCTGGGTATGTCGTTTAAATGGGTCACACTCTTAGGTACAATATTGGGTTGTACTCATCAATCTGGTTTGAGTTTGCAACATTAACTCTCTATCTTTTGCGATAATATTTGCTTTTAATGTAGAAGAAGATGGACAGGGAAGTGAACAGGGATGACAATTGGGCGGCTAAAATCCATTATCCACAGGTAACCGTCCCTTTTAGAGTGGGTACGGGGGTACAAGTTAGGCGGGTAGCTGGTATGATTCGGATACATATGGAAATAGTTGAAAGTGTATTGGGCAGCAGGTATAACGTTGTACCCATCCCACCCTAACCCGCCTCATACCCGCCCCATACCCACTCCAATTTGTATATGATTAACATTTAAAAATATGTATTTAAATTCAATTAACTAAATTATTTATCAATGTTATAATAAAATATAATTAAAATTTTAAAACAGTACTAATTGAATTTTTTTTTTTTTTTTATAATTAGCAAACTTTTCATTCAATCAAAACAAAAAACAAGAGTACAAATAGAGCCAAACAATTAGATGACTAGATCTGTACTCCACTCTTTACAAGTGAGTCTGCATGTGAGTTGGCTTCTTTTCAGTATGCATGAACGAGGAAGATTTAAAGGCTTCTCTGAGAAAGGAAATTTTGTTCAAAAGGAAGTTCAATTTCCATAGGACACTACCATCGGCATCAATCAATGCAACTGCAATAGAAGAATCAGACTCGATCACAAAATCAACAGAATGCGCCCCACAGTGCTTTGCTGACATTTCTAATGCAAAATCGATAGCTTTAACCTCTGCTTGGTTAGACTCCATAACTCAAATGTGAAGCGAGAAAACTACTAAAACTCTACCACTATGATGCCCTAACACGCCACCTATCCTTGCTAGGCTTGGCTTACCTAAAGCTGACCCATTAGTGTTCCACTTCAATGAATCCTCTAAAGGAGGTTTCCACATCGTAGCCGGCCTAGACTGGAACTTAGCTGACCATATGTTCAAAATGTCAATCTCCCCCGATAGAAATTCTAAATTATACGGAGAGCTATTAAACCAAGCTAATGTCCAATAAGCAAGCCTATATTTAATTATAGAGAATAATTCCTAGCAAGGCATTCTCTTATTTTTGAAAAATGACTTCATTTTGGTATGACCACACTGACCAAATTACGATGAAGAAAAAGGGATCCACATCTTCTTTTATAAGCCATAGAAAGGTACCTCTTGCCAAGACTCGAACTAGCCCTTCAAATTAGTTGAAATCACCAACTGGACATCCCATGAAAAGAAAACATTCACCCGCAGCTTCCACACCATCAGGCAAGAAGCAAACAAGTGCTGCACAGGTTTCGGCATCAATGAACATAACAGGCAAGTGGCCTTATTCTCTAACAAAATCCCGATCCTAGCTAACTTAACTCTGGTGTTGACCCTCAACTATAGGACTAACCAGGCCAGTAGCTCAACTTTCGAAGGAGCATAACCCTTCCAATCACCTTTGACCATATTTGACGAATCGTGATACCTTCTACACATTAAGTGTAAGATTAATATTCAAAACATGATAGAGATTATAACACCAAATTAAACAAAGGTATAAGTAAATTAGAACGTACCATTCACATCCATATTTGCTATGTACCAAGTATTGCCGGTGATTAAACCTAAGACGCACTTCCTCTTACCCACAATAATACTCACCAATCAGGAGAAGAGAAAAGATAGGGAAACTCTCTTGTAATTTCTTGATTTAGGAGAAATAATAAAATTGGAATAATCATATGGGGAGAGGGGTGGCCCCTTTATATAGACACACACATGGGCCTACCTATCACAAGCCCATGTATTGTAAATTGGCCTTTTATCCACCCCAAGCCCATGTAGCAAGGGGCCCAACCCATAATTACATATGGGCCTATTCATATTATACAAGCTTTCGTCATTGTCTTCTCAGGCTAACCCAATCGATTAAGTCCAAAATTCTAACATTCTGCCACTTGGACGTTGTTGATTGGAAAGAAAAACATTTAATAAATATAACAATTCCCTTTTAAAAATAGAAAAATAATTCCATGAATTTTGTTATAAATTTAAATGATAACACAATTACATAAAAGATATTTCAAAAAGATTTGATCAGGACCAAACATAGATTACAGCCAAAATGATAAAAAGCCACAAAAAAAATACATCCATATCAGTTTCCAATGAAATTACAAATATCTGAACCATGGCAATTATCACACTTTTCAAAGGATACAACTCTTATCCATGATCACAGAAACTAGGAACTCCATCAACATGGAACATGAACATGTGTTCTAAATAATTTGCAATTTTAGCAAAAATTTATTGCACTTTTATAATCAATGATATTGGCACCACTTAGAAAAGATTCACTTTCTAACCAAGGCAATTACACCTCATAGAAAGCATACCATGTCTTTAGACAGGCTTTGTTTAATCATCTCCTTGTAGATCCTTGTGCTTGACTTACAAAAAATATTTACTTAGTACGCATTACAAGAACTTTACAATGAGCTCATCCCACCAAGATTGGTGCCAAAAATATTTAGGCAATAAGAACCTCATACACACAATATCCATAAAAATAAATAGTACCGAGAAAATATTGTATGTATTATATATCAAGAATTCAAATTACATAGAAGTATTTGTCCATTAAGGTACAACCGACTCCCACTAATTAATTACATCAAACGATTCTAAAACACCCATGTATTGTGTATGTCGCTGGAAAATAATTGGTTGCAATCCTTCTGTCAACGGGTCGCCAAGCATAGTTTCAGTACTAATTTTCTTGATTATAACATCACCATCTTTTACCATGTCTCTAACCCTAATAAATTTAAGGGTAACATGTTTTAAACCTCTTGTCCTCTTGTTATTTGTTGAAAAGAATACGACTGCATTGTTATCACAAAAAATTTTGAGTGGCTTACAGTAAAATCAACCATTTTCAAATTGGTAAGAAAGTTTCTTAGCCAAACAGCATGTGATGCAGCCGCAAAACAGGCCACAAATTTTGCTTCCATCGTGGAAGTAGCGGTTAAACTCTATTTTTCACTCTTCCATGACACCACACCACCAGTTAACGTGAATATATACCCTGAAGTAGACTTCATGCTATCTTGATAACCCCGCAAAATCTGAATCTAAATACCTAACTATTTCAAGATTTTTAACATGTTTATAAACCAACATGAAATCTTTAGTTCTTTAGAGATATCTCATGACCTTTTTGGCAGCCACCCAGTGTGCCCAACCTAGATTTTAAGAAAATCTCCCAAGCATGTTTACTGCACAAGCAATATCTGGCCTAGTGCAAGTTTGTATATACATCAAACATCCCACAACATTTGAATAAGGTATATTTCTCATGGAATTTCTCTCAATCTCATTCTTTAGGCATTAATCTTTGTTAAGTTTATTGCCTTTAACAACAGGTGACTCTCCACGTTTACAATCTTGCATTCCAAAGGCTTTTAAGACTTGTTCAACATAAGCACTTTGAGATAAACCCAACAATTTATGCGTCCTGTCTCTATGTATCTCTATTCCAAGTACAAAAGAAGCAACCCCCAAATCTTTCATATTAAAGTGTTTAGACAAGAGTTTCTTTGTTTCATGCTACATGCCCAAATCATTACTAGCAAGTAAAATGTCATCAACATATAGCACAAATATGATGGAACTACTCCCACTAATCTTAATGTATATGCATTCATCAACCTTATTTTCCATAAACCCAAGATTAGTTATAACTTCATCAAATTTTAAATACCACTGACGGGAAGCTTGCTTTAAACCATATATCGATTTCTTAAGTTTGAACACTAAGAGTTCTTTCCTTTTTTCTATGAAACCCTGAGGTTGAATCATGTCTACTTCTTCTAAACTCCCATTTAAAAATGCTGCTTTACATCCATTTGATGCAACTCTAAATCAATATGTGCAACAAGACCCACAACAATTCTAAAAGCATCTTTTGAAGAAACTGGGGAAAATATTTCCTTATAATCAATTCCTTTTTTTTTGAGTATAACCCTTTGCCATTAGTCTCGCCTTAAAACGATCTATGTTTCCTTTAGGATCTTCTTTAGTCTTAAATACCTACTTACATCCAATGGGTCTACATCCACTAGGTAATTCTACCAAATCCCATACCTTATTCAATGACATAAACTGCATTTCATCTTTCATTGCTTCATGCCACTTTTCTGTTTGTAATGAGGAAATAGCATCACTAAAACAGATCAGATCAGTAAAATCTCCTATATCACAATTTTCAGTCAAGCATACAACATAATCATCAGGGATAGCAGACCTATGTTCTTTATGCGAAAGGCGTAGACTAGGTTCAATAGGATTACTCAAGGGTTGAGGCTAATTTATTATCGGTCTTTGTTGACTCTCTTGAACTTGTTCACGTATATGTTGATCATGTGGGACTTCACCTCCATTTTCATGAAAAGGTTGACCAATGACCTTTTTATGAATGATTGGCACAGGATTTATGATTTCTTTTTCTTCCAATACTTCTTCATTCTTACAAGAGCAATCACAACCACACATATTATATTCAGGGAATTTTGAATTAATGGACTTAACAATTCTAGTGCCATGCCCAAGACAGAAAAATCTATAGCCTTTGGAATTATCAGGGTATCCAATGAAATAACAACTTGTAGTTCTAGGGTCAGTTTTCTTTTCAATAGGCTTGTAAATTTTGACTTCAGCTCGACAACCCCAAATATGAAAATTATTCAAACTAGGTTTTCTACCTGTCCAAAGTTCAAAAGGAGTTTTAGGAACAGATTTAGAAGGAACCCTGTTAAGAATATATGTAGCAGTTTTTAAAGCTTCACTCCATAAAAATTCTGGAAGATTAGTCCTAGACATCATGCACCTCACCATGTCCATGAGTGTGCGATTTTGTCTTTCTGCCACACCATTCTGCTCAGGTGTACCTGGCATGGTGAAAGGAACATAAAAGGAACATACCCAGTGCCTCAAGGGCTCCCGCCTACACAGGGTCTGGGGGGTAGATGTACGCAGCCTTCCCCCTTCAGGATGTTAACCTGAAAAGAGGCTGTTTCCCAATGCCTCCAACCTGAGGGTGAGGACTTCCCAGGAGGTCACCCATCCTGGTACTACTCTCACCAAGCACGCTTAACTTCGGAGTTCTAATGGGATCCGGTGACGGCGTGTTGGTGCCCTCTTTGGTTAACATCCCACATTCCTCCAGATACTTAGCAAAAGGACCTTACATTAACCAGATTCATCATATTTTCCATAATATTCACCACCATGATCAGAACTCACAACTTTAATTATTATTCCAAGTTGTTTTTCAACCTCGGTCTTATATATTTTAAATTTGTCAAGTGCTTTGGATTTTTCTTTAATGAGGTACACATAACCATACCGAGAAAAATCATCAATGAAGGATATAAAATACTTATTCCCATTCAAGGATGTCATATATGGCCCACTTATATCGGTGTGAATTATTTTTAAAAGGTCAGAACTAACCTTTTCTTATGGTCTTGGTCATTTTTCCTTTAACACAATCAATGCAAGTTTTAAACCCTTCAAAACTAAGTTGTGATAAAATATTATCTCTTATCAATCTTTCAATTCTTTCTTTAGAGATGTGACCGAGATGCCTATGCCATAAAACATAAGATTTCTTATCCACTGTGGACCTTTTGTGGGCAACACCCTCAACATTCATTAAGGAGAGATTTTAAAAAGATTGTAGATTTAAACGATATAAACCATCACTTAGAAAAACATTGCCAATAATACGAGAATTATAAATTAATTTAACACCACCACTTTCAAATTCAAAACGATAACCACACTTATCTAAAAGTCCTATAGAAACTAAATTCCGCCTCATAGACGGTATCAAAAGTAGTATTTTCCAAGAGTACATAATTACCATTCTTAAAAACCAATTTAACAACGCCTACAAAGCCAACGTGGACTTTAATTCCATTGCCCACATAAACATTGACCTCGTCCTGATTTGGTCTCCGCTTGCTTACAAAGTCCTGCAAATTATTGGCAATGTGAATAGATGCACCACTGTCCAACCAACAAGAATTAAAAGGAACTGTTAAGCTTCAAGAAGATCTTGAGCTTAACCAAGTGATAGAATAGGATTAAGATGAGAAAGAAGGGAAATGGGGATGAGAATTAGAGAAGAATTAAGTTGAGAGAAAGAAAATATCTCAATGAGATATGTGTGTTTGTATTTGATTGAATGCCGGCTGCCAATTACACTTTTTGCTTACATAGTATTGCTATGTATGAGAGATTAAGCTAAAACATAACTAACTCACTTTGGGCCAAGCCCAACAACAAAACTTACAACCTTTAACTCATAAACAAAACCAATTAACCAAAACTAGTACTAATAAGCTCGGTTTATAACTTTCCCTTTCCCTTAAGAACTTTCTTAACTCAAGAAAGCAAAGGTTGGGAATTAACTCCTGATAAAGTGTTCAGGTTCCCAAGTAGCCTTCTCTTCCTCTAAGTTGGTCCATTGAATTAGAAGCTTCTTCTGGCCCTTGGATGTGGACTGCGGCAACCTGGTTCCAAGGATAGTAGCTGGTCCAAGCTTGATAGCTCCATTAGAACTTGTCTCTAGTGGTTGTTGTGCACTCCTCATCCCTTTCTTGACCTACTTCTTGATAAGGGATACATGAAAAACTGGGTGTATATATGAGTCAGGAGGTAGCTCAAGCCAGTAAGAAACCTGTCCAATTCTTTCAGCAACTCTGTAAGGCCCATAGTACCTAGCACTGAGCTTCACATTCTTGCTCACTGCCATGGTCGCTTGCCTGTATGGTTGGAGCTTAAGGTAGACCATATCTCCCACTTCAAAGGTCTTATCTTCTTGTTGGCATAGTGTTTCATTCTTGCTTGAGCAAGGTGGAGGTTATCCTTAGGAGCTGCATCAATTGTCTTCTCCACTGTAATAAATCACCAACTTCAGGTGTTGAAGTCACAAACTACTGCAGCATCAAGGGAGATGGTGGTGCATATCCGTAGAGAGCCTGAAAAGGGGTGGTGCCAATAGAGGTATGGAAGTGAGTATTGTACCAATACTTAGCTAATGACAACCATTTACCCCATTGTTTAGGATGACAGAACACCATACTTCTCAAGTATTTCTCTAAGCACTGATTGACTCTCTTGGTTTGCCTATCAGTTTGTGGGTGATATGAAGAGCTCAGAGCCAAGGTGGTGCCTAAAAGGTTGAACAACTCTCTCAAAAAGTGGCTGGTGAACAGCTTGTCACGATCAGATATTATAGTTTGGGGCAAACCATGTAGCCTGTATATGTTATCAAGGAAGAGCCTAGCTAGTTTATCTACTGTAATTGGTCTAGCTAGCGCAAGGAAATGGCTGAATTTGGTGAATCTGTCCACAACTACCCAAATCACCTCTTTCCCTTCAGACTTTGGCAGACCTTCTATGAAATCCAAGCTGATGTGCTGCCAGGATCCTTTAGGAATTGGTAGGGGCTGAAGAAGGCCTTGAAATTTATGATGTCCCAGCTTGGTTTTCTGACAAACCTCATAGCCTTGCACAAACTCCATAATCTTCGTCTTCAGTCCATTCCAATCAAAGTGGGCCTTCAGTCTCTGGTAGGTACCTTCAACCCCAGAATGACCTCCCCACGTAGAATCGTGGCCTGCAGCTATGCTCTGTTGCCTTAGTTCAGTCGAGGTCCCAATATAAAGCTTCCCTTGCAACCAGATGATGCCTTCGACAACTGTAACATTCGAGCCAGTAGCTACATTGCTCTGCCTTTTAATGGAAAATGCAGGGATACATTCTTGTGCAAATTTATCACCGTCATAGGACTTGTGTACCTCTTCCATCCAGGTTGGCAAGATGATGGATACAGCCCATAAGAAACCTGTTCACCTTCTTCAAATCTTCTAGACAAAGCATCAGCGGCCTGGTTCTCCTTTCCTTTCTTGTGTTCTACAGCATAAATCAGCCTCAATATTCTCATCAGCCCCTTTTTCATCCTGGCGATGATCTTTAGCTCCAACAGGTATTTTAAACTCCGATGGTCTGTCCTTATGATGAATCGATGACCCTCCAAGTAATGCCTCCACTTGTCTACAGCAAGCAATATTGCCAGGTAGTCCTTCTCATACATTGACAGTTATTGATGTTTTGCACTAAGAGGCTGGCTAACATAAGCAATTGGTCTTCCTCCCTGTGACAGAACAGCTCCAATACCACTCCCACTTGCATCTGTTTCAAAGATGAACTCCTCATCAAAGTTAGGCATGGCTAAAACAGGTGCTGCACACATTGCTGCCTTCAAGGCTTCAAAAGCACTTTGCGCCTTAGTGGTCCATAGGAAAGCATCCTTCTTCAAGAGGTTTGTCCGTGGCTTAGCAATGGACCCATAACCAGCTATGAATTTCCTGTAGTAGCCTATCAAACCAAGAAATCCCCTTAATTACTTAAAGGTAGTAGGAATTGGCCATTCCTTCATAGCCTTCACTTTGGAAGGATCAGTGGCTACCCCCTTTTGGGAGATGACATGTCCAAGATACTCAATTTGAGGCTGAGCAATGAACACTTGGATAACTTGGCATACAGCTTGTGACCCCTCATCAGTAGAAACACTTCCTTCAAGTGACTCACATGGTCTTCCAATGAAGAGCTGTAGATGAGTATGTCATCAAAAAACACCATAACAATTTTTCTCGATAGCAGTTTGAAGACTTCATTCATGACTGCTTGGAATGTAGCTGGAGCATTTGTTAAGCCAAAAGGCATGACTACGAACTCATAATGTCCATGTTGAGTTCTAAAGGCTGTCTTGTAGATGTCTAGCTCCAAAACTCTGATCTGATGGTATCCTTGCCTCAAGTCCAACTTGGAAAAGAAACAAGCTCCCCTCAATTCATCAAGGAGGTCATCAATAACGGGAATTGGAAATTTATCCTTAATGGTCATTGAATTTAGTTGTCTGTAATCAATACACATTCTAGCAGACCCATCCTTTTTCTTCACTAAGATGACAGGAGATGCAAAGGGACAATGGCTGGGTCGGATGAAGCATGACTTGAGTAGCTCTTCCACTTGTCTTTCTATCTCGGTTCTTTGTGAATGAGGACACCTATAAGGCCTGAGTTTCACAGGTTCCGAATTCATCTTCAATGGGATTGCGTGACCTAAGTTCCTCTTGGGAGGTAAGACTATTGGAACTTCAAACAAGTCCTTGGAGTCTTCAATTAGATCTTGTACTTCTAGAGGGATCTGGTTCTGCACTTCTTAGGAAGAGACAACAAGCAATTGCCTAACCCACTGGTAGGCCTTCTTCCTGATTCCCTCACTTAAACCTTTGCCACTCAGTAACTGAATCTGGCCCTGATCTGCCATGCCTTGCAGCTTAACCGTAGAGCCTTGCATATCAAAAGAGACTACCAGCTGAGCAAAGTCAAAGACCACCGGGCTAAAGGTTCTCTTCCAATCCATCCAAAGGACCATATCAAACCCTCCCAGGGGTAGAATTCTGAAGTCATAAGTGAACTTATGGATCTGCATAGTCCAATTGAAATTCTGGCACTTAGTTTTAGTGAGGATGGAGCTGCCATCAGCTACGGTCACAGCTAGTGGATGAGTTCTGATGATCTCATGTCCCACCTTCCTTACTATCTTAGGATCGATGAAGCTGTGTGTGCTACCACAGTCAATCAGAATTACAATGGACTTCTTGCCAGCTTGCCCCTTGAATCTTATGGTATTGTGAGCCCCACTGCCGGTTAGAGCTCTCATTGAAATTTCCACCCCATCTTCTAAGACTTCCTCTGTACTATCCACTTCAGAACTAGCCTCTTCACTATCAGAATCATCATCAGCTGTAGCACCTCTAGCAGACATAAGGTACTTAGCATTACACTTATGTCCAAAGAAGTAAGGTTGGTTGCATTTAAAGCACAACCTCTTGTCCTTCCTATCATCAGAACGTCAGGCTTCATTTTCCCGCTGCTCTTCAGCTGTGAAGAAGCTCCACTGGACTTGTTCCTAGCTCCTTCACTTGTAGCTAAAACTGTAACCTCAAATAACTTAGCCTTAGCATAAGCTTTAGACAAGGTTCAAGGACCTACAGCCTTCACTAAGGTCTTAATCTTTGGCTTCAAGCCACTGACGAAGCTGGACACATAATAAGCCTTAGTTACTTGTGGGTAGGCCGCTATCATGCTTGCTCTAAGGTTTTCAAATCTAACCATATATTCTTTCACAGAAGTAACTTGGACTACTTTGTTAAAATTATCAACTATATCACTAGAATCCTCATCTCCATAGCTCTCACACAATTCAATCACAAATTCATCCCAAGACAAAGAAGGGTTGCTTTTCAAGAGGCTATAAAGCCATACCTCATGATTACCATGGAGGTATACCAAGCCAACTCAACTCTCTGATCATCAGTAATGTGTAGAAATGGAAGTAGCGTGCACATCTACTCGACCAAGAGTGTGGTTGCTTCCCTTCAAAGGGCTGCAACTGGATCCGTGGTTGCCTGAAACCACTAGCCTCACTGCCGGATGAGTTATCATTGTTCACAGAGTTCTGTGGTTGTGATTGATCTGTTGGTTGATCATCCCATACCACCGAAGCACTAGCACCAAGAACAGGACCTTGCTCTGGAGGTCGATCTTGTGGCCCAACTGCCACATTAGGAATGAGGGGTGGCTCCCTTTTTGGAGGTTGGCCCAATTGACTGGTAGGCAACATGATTCTAGCATGGGATGATGCCTCCTGCCTATTGATTTGAGCCTGAAGTCTAGCAATCTGATCATCAAACCTCTTGCTATGTTGCTGCATTTGATCAGACAGCTTCTAATCATGCTCTGATTGCATCACCCTCACTTGAGCAAACATCTGCTCCATTTGCGTTTGGAGCATCTCCTTCATTTCCTCCGGGAATTGAGAGATAGTGAGTTGCTCCGGATTAGAGCTGCTGCTCCCTCCACCGCTGCTGCATAGGTTACATTTGGATCCAAATTAGCAGCGGCTGCTGCAGCAGAAGCTGCATTTGCTTCTCCTGCTCTTGTGGTTACACGACCTGCCATGGATGACAGTTACACAATGATCAAAATTCAATCCAACAATAGCAATCAGCTCTGATACCAATTGTTAAGCTTCAAGAAGATCTTGAGCTTAACCAAGTGATAGAATAGGATTAAGATGAGAAAGAAGGGAAATGGGGATGAGAATTAGAGAAGAATTAAGTTGAGAGAAAGAAAATATCTCAATGAGATATGTGTGTTTGTATTTGATTGAATGCCGGCTACCAGTTACACTTTTTGCTTATATACTATTGCTATGTATGAGAGATTAAGCTAAAACATAACTAACTCACTTTGGGCCAGGCCCAAGAACAAAACCTACACCCTTTAACTCACAAACAAAACCAATTAACCAAAACTAGTACTAATAAGCTCGGTTTATAACAGGAACATCCACAAGACTTGTTCAAAGCAAACAAACACAAAAGAATTACCTCCTTTTTTAGTTCTTGGTTTAGGGCAATCAATCTTCTTGTGATTTTTCTGACAATTCCAACACTAGATTTGCTTTTTAATTATAGCACAGGGACCGAGAGAGTTGTGAGATTGAACATGACTACCACCAGGCTTGTTAAAATTCCCTTGATGACTACCTGGATTATAGTTTTGACCATGGTTCTTGTTATATTTATTGTATTTGTCGTGAAATTTTCCTTGTCTATGTTTTGAAAAAATTAACAAGATTCACATTATTTCCACCCTTCTTACGACGAAGTCTCTCTTCCTCTTGAACACACATAGAGATAAGTTCACTTACACTCCACTTATCATTTTGTGCAGTGTAAGTGGTTTTTAATTGACAAAATTGTTCTAGAAGAGATTTCAGGGCATGGTGAACAAGAAAGTCATCAACAATAGTTACTCCTAAATTGTTGAGTTTGGAGGCAATGTGAACAATTTTCCTAATATGCTCCCTTACACTACCTACAATTCATATTTCATTGTTGTAAGTTTTTCAATCAATTCTCCTATTTTGACTTTGTCAGATTCTAGGTATTTATGTTCTATGGCATCTAAGAACTGTTTAGCACTTCCATCATCTTTAATTGCACTTAAAATATGATCAGAAACAAACCTTTCCATAATCATAAGACTTAACTTATTAGCCTTCACCCATTTTTCATACTTAATTTTTTCTTCGGTCATACGTTCAAGGGTAAGGTCACTAGGTTTTTCTTCAGTCAGCGCTATATCCAAATCCATCAAACCAAGGACTATCTCCACATTCCATTTCCAACTTTTTTAATTAGTACTAGTCAAAGTTTCAATTGAGTTTAATTGATTGGTCAATTGATTGAAAGTTGAAAAGAGAGCAAAACAAGGAGATCACAAAGATATATTCGGACAAATAAAAAAACATCTCAACAACAAATATAAGTTGACTACAATCAACATAAGAGTCTAAGACGAACATTACATTTTTCCCTTTGGGTGGAAAATGAGGCATCTCCTCTTATAAATTCACCAATGAGAGTCCAATACATTCCATTACGATTTTCCCTTTGGGTGAAAAGTGTAACTGTTCCTCTCATTGTAACAATAAAACTTTATTTCAATGTCAAAAAAATTATTCCCCTTTGGGTGGACTAATCCACTTAACAATAGGAAATTCATAACTTGATTAAAATAAATAATTAACCCCTTTGGGTAGATAATTATTTATTAACCAAAATTATAATTTTATTTACATTTTTTGTTTAAAAAAAATAATAAAGAAATAAACAATTTATATTAATCCCGAGGAAGAAAATAATATTAAGAATGATTATTATTATAATAATATCCTCGCCATGTAGATTTAGAAAATAAACCAAGAAATATTTTATGTTAAAAACTTTTATTTTGGTAAGTTTGACACGATAACCGTCCATCCCGGGCGGTTAATTTAAGCTTTGCAAATAGGAGGGGCGTGTGTTCAAATCTTGCTTAGTGCTTGAATTAAAATATGTAATTTTTCTTTTTTTTTTCTCTTTTTTAAATAACTGACTTTTCTTCTTAATAGTAGGAATAAGAACAAAATGTCCATTTATTATTATTGATTTTCCTTCCAATATTATTCATCATATTAACACTAAGACATATATTAATTTTGTAGTAATTAAAACATCGTTTAATTTCATTACACTCATCAGTACTGAATTAGTTATTCTTTTATCTCAAATCCTTTTCGCCTTAGCGCATGGTTTCAATAATCATCCATAATAAGGATTTTTCATCTTGATCGCTTCAACGTCTGGTTTCAACAACCATCCAAAGTAAAGATTTTCCATTTTGGTCACCTTTAAGTCAGCGATTGGTTTCAACAATCATCCAAAATAAAGATTTTCTTCTTTGGCCGCTTTAGGGTTTATATTTGTCGTTACATAGTGACATATGACGTATGTGTTTTCCCAACCATTACAAATTCAATACATGCAAGTCAATAATTATAGAGAATTGGGTCATAGTCTCTATTCATGATGGCTCTGATACCACATGTAAGATTAATATTTAATACATGACACAGATTATAACACCGAATTAAAGAAAAGCATAAGTAAACTAGAATGTATCATTCACATCCATATTAGCTATGTACAAAGTATTGCCAGTGATTAAAACATCTTTTAATTTCATTACACTCATCAGTACTGAATTAGTTATTCTTTTATCTCAAATTCTTTTTGCATCGCCTTAGCGCATGGTTTCAATAACCACCGATAATAAGGATTTTTCATTTTGATTGCTTCAGCGTCTGGTTTCAACAACCATCCAACTTAAAGATTTTCCATTTTGGTCGCCTTTAAGTCAGCGCTTGGTTTCAACAATCATCCAAAATAAAGATTTTCTTCTTTGGCCGCTTTAGTGTTTATATTTGTCGTTACATAGTGACATATGACCATGTATGTGTTTTCCCAACCATTACAAATTCAATACATGCAAGTCAATAATTATAGAGAATTGGGTCATAGTCCCTATTCATGATGGCTCTGATACCACATATAAGATTAATATTTAAAACATGATACGGATTATAACACCGAATTAAACAAAGGTATAAGTAAACTAGAACGTACCATTCACAACCATATTTGTTATGCAACATGTTTTGAGCCAGAGACGCACTTCCTCTCACCCACAATCAAAGTGGGCCTTCAGTCTCTGGTAGGTTCCTTCAACCCCAGACTGACCTCCCCTCGTAGAATCGTGGCCTGCAGCTATGATCTGTTTCCTTAGTTCAGTCGAGGTCCCAATATAAAGCTTCCCTTGCAACTAGATGATGCCTTCGACAACTGTAACATTCAAGCCAGTAGCTACGTTGCTCTACCTTTTAATGGAAAATGCAGTGATACATTCTTGTGCAAATTTATCACCTTCATAGGACTTGTGTACCTCTTCCATCTAGGCTAGCAAGATGATGGATACAGCCCCACAAGAACCCTGTTCAGCTTCTTCAAATCTTCTGGGCAAAGCATCAGCGGCCTGGTTCTCCTTCCCTTTCTTGTAAGCATAAGTCAGCCTCAGCATCCTCATTAGCCCCTTTTCCTGAATCCTGGTGATGATCTTTTGCTCCAGCAGGTATTTTAAACTCTGATGGTCTGTCCTTATGATGAATCGATGACCCTCCAAGTAATGCCTCCACTTGTCTACAGCTAGCAATATTGCCAGGTATTCCTTCTCATACGTTGACAGTTCTTGATGCTTTGCACTAAGAGGTTGGCTGACATAAGCAATTGGTCTTCCTCCCTGTGACATAACAGCTCCATTACCACTCCCACTTGCATTTGTTTCTAAGATGAACTCCTCATCAAAGTTAGACATGGTTAAAACAGGTGCTGCACACATTACTGCCTTCAAGGCTTCAAAAGCACTTTGAGCCTTAGTGGTCCATAGGAAATCATCCTTCTTCAAGAGGTCTGTTAGTGGCTTAGCAATGGACCCATAACTAGCTACGAATTTCCTATAGTAGCCTATCAAACCCAGAAATCCCCTTAATTGCTTAAAGGTAGTAGGAATTGGCCATTCCTTCATAGCCTTCACTTTGGAAGGATCAGTGGCTACCCCCTTTTGGTAGATGACATGTCCAAGATACTCAATTTGAGGCTGCGCATTGAACACTTGGATAACTTGGCATACAGCTTGTGACCCCTCATCAGCAGAAACACTTCCTTCAAGTGACTTACATGGTCTTCCAATGAAGAGCTGTAGATGAGTATGTCATCAAAAAACACCAAAACAAATTTTCTTAATAGCGGTTTGAAGACTTCATTCATGACTGCTTGGAACATAGCTGGAGCATTTGTCAAGCCAAAAGGCATGACCACGAACTCATAAAGTCCATGATGAGTTCTAAAGGTTGTCTTGTAGATGTCTGGCTCCAAAACTCTGATCTAATGGTATCCTTGCCTCAAGTCCAACTCGGAAAAGAAACAAGCTTCCCTCAATTCATCAAGGAGGTCATCAATAACGGGAATTGGAAATTTATCCTTAATGGTCATGGAATTTAGTTGTCTGTAATCAATACACATTCTAGCAGACCCATCCTTCTTCTTCACTAAGATGACAGGAGATGCAAACGGACTGCGGCTGGGTCGGATGAAGCATGACTAGAGTAGCTCTTGCACTTGACTTTCTATCTCGGTTCTTTGTGAATGAGGACACCTATAAGGCCTGAGTTTCATAGGTTCTGAATTCATCTTTAATGTGATTGCATGATCTAAGTTCCTCTTGGGAGGTAAGACTGTTGGAACTTCAAACAAGTCCTTGAAGTCTTCAATTAGATCTTGTACTTCTGGAGGGATCTGGCTCTGCACTTCATAAGAAGAGACAACAAACGATTGCCTAACCCACTGGTAGGCCTTCTTCCTTATTCCCTCACTTAAACCTTTGCCACTCAGTAACTGAATCTGGCCCTGATCTGCCCTGCCTTGCAGCTTAATCGTAGAGCCTTGCATATCAAAAGAGACCAACAGCTGAGCAAAGTCAAAGACCACTGGGCTAAACGTTCTCATCCAATCCACCCCAAGGACCATATCACACCCTCCCAGGGGTAGAATTCTGAAGTCATAAGTGAACTTATGGCTCTGCATAGTCCAATTGAAATTCTGGCACTTAGTTTTAGTGAGGATGGAGCTGCCATCAGCTACGGTCACAGCTAGTGGATGAGTTCTGATGATCTCATGTCCCACCTTCCTTACTATCTTAGGATTGATGAAGCTGTGTGTGCTACCACTGTCGATCAGAATTACAATGGACTTCTTGCCAGGTTGCCCCTTGAATCTTATGGTATTGTGAGCCCCACTGCCTATTAGAGCTCTCATTGAAATTTCCACCTCATCTTCTAAGACTTCCTCTGCACTATCCACTTCAGAACTAGCCTCTTCACTATCAGAATCATCATCAGCTGCAGCACCTCTAGCAGACATAAGGTACTTAGCATTACACTTATGTCCAAAGAAGTAAGGTTTGTTGCATTTAAAGCACAACCTCTTGTCCTTCCTATCATCAGAACATCCATGTTTCATTTTCCCATTGCTCTTCAGTTGTGAAGAAGCTCCACTGGACCTGTTCCTAGCTCCTTCACTTGTAGCTAAAACTGTAGCCTCAAGCAACTTAGCTTTGGCATAAGCTTTAGACAAGGTTCTAGGACCTACAGCCTTCACTAAGTTCTTAATCTTTGGCTTCAAGCCACTGACGAAGCTGGACACATAATAAGCCTCAGTTGCTTGTGGGTAGGCCGCTATCATGCTTGCTCTAAGGTTTTCAAATCTAACCATATATTCTTTCAGAGAAGTAACTTGGACTACTTTGTTAAAATTATCAACTATATCACTAGAATCCTCATCTCCATACCTCTCACACAACTCCATCACAAATTCATCCCAAGACAAAGAAGGGTTGCTTTTCAAGAGGCTATAAAGCCATACCTCGAGAGCACCATGGAGGTATACTGAAGCCAACTCAACTCTCTGATCATCAGCAATGTGGTAGAAATGGAAGTAGCGTTCACATCTCCTCAGCCAAGAGTGTGGTTGCTTCCCTTCAAAGGGCTGCAACTTGATCCGTGGTTGCCTGAAACCACAAGCCTTACTGCCGGATGAGTTATCATTGTTCACAAAGTTCTGTGGTTGTGGTTGATCTGCTGGTTGATCATCCTGTCCCACCGATGCACTAGCACCAAGAACAGGACCTTGCTCTGGAGGTCGATCTTGTGGCCCAACTGCCACATTAGGAATGAGGGGTGGCTCCCTTCTTGGAGGTTGGCCCAATTGACTGGCAGGCAACATGATTCTAGCATAGGATGATGCCTCCTGTCTATTGATTTGAGCCTGAAGTCCAGCAATCCGATCATCAAATCTCTTGCTCTATTGCTGCATTTGATCAGACAGCTTCTAATCATGCTCTGATTGCATCACCCTCACTTGAGCAAACATCTGCTCCATTTGCGTTTGGAGCATCTCCTTCATTTCCTCCGGGAATTGAGAGATAGTGAGTTGCTCCGGATTAGAGCTGCTGCTCCCTCCACCGCTGCTGCATAGGTTACATTTGGATCCAAATTAGCAGCGGCTGCTGCAGCAGAAGCTGCATTTGCTACTCCTGCTCTTGTGGTTACACGACCTGCCATGGATGACAGTTACACAATGATCAAAATTCAATCCAACAATAGCAATCAGCTCTGATACCAATTGTTAAGCTTCAAGAAGATCTTAAGCTTAACCAAGTGATAGAATAGGATTAAGATGAGAAAGAAGGGAAATGGGGATGAGAATTAGAGAAGAATTAAGTTGAGAGAAAGAAAATATCTCAATGAGATATGCGTGTTTGTATTTGATTGAATGCCGGCTGCCATTTACACTTTTTGCTTATATAGTATTGCTATGTATGAGAGATTAAGCTAAAACATAACTAACTCACTTTGGGCCAAGCCCAACAACAAAACTTACAACCTTTAACTCATAAACAAAACCAATTAACTAAAACTAGTACTAATAAGCTCGGTTTATAACAGGAACATCCACAAGACTTGTTCAAAGCAAACAAACACAAAAGAATTACCTCCTTTTTTTAGTTCTTGGTTTAGGGCAATCAATCTTTTTGTGGTTTTTCCGACAATTCCAACACTTGATTTGCTTTTTAATTATAGCACGGGGACCGAGAGAGTTGTGAGATTGAACATGACTACCACCAGGCTTGTTAAAATTCCCTTGATGACCACCTGGATTATAGTTTTGACCATGGTTCTTGTCATATTTATTGTATTTGTCGTGAAATTTTCCTTTTCTATGTTTTGAAAAAATTAACAAGATTCACATTATTTCCGCTCTTTTACGACGAAGTCTCTCTTCCTCTTCAACACACACAGAGATTAGTTCATTTACACTCCACTTATCTTTTTGTGCAGTGTAAGTGGTTTTTAATTGACAGAATTGTTCTGGAAGAGATTTCAGGGGCATGGTGAGCAAGAAAGTCATCAACAATAGTTACTCCTAAATTGTTGAGTTTGGAGGCAATGTTAACAATTTTCATAATATGCTCCCTAACACTACCTACAAGATCATATTTCATTGTAGTAAGTTTTTCAATCAATTCTCCGATTTCGACTTTGTCAGATTCTAGGTATTTATGTTCTATGGCATCTAAGAGTTGTTTAGCACTTCCGTCATCTTTAATTGCACCTAAAATATGATCAAAAACAGACCTTTCCATAATCATAAGACTTAACTTATTAGCCTTCACCCATTTTTCATACATAATTTTTTCTTCAGTCGTACGTTCAAGGGTAAGGTCATTAGGTTTTTCTTCAGTCAGCGCTATATCCAAATCCATCAAACCAAGGACTATCTCCACATTCCGTTTCCATTTTTTTTAATTAGTACTAGTCAAAGTTTCAATTGAGTTTAATTGATTGGTCAATTGATTGAAAGCTGAAAAGAGAGCAAAACAAGGAGATAACAAAGATATATTCGGACAAATAAAAAAGCATCTCAACAACAAATACAAGTTTACTACAATCAACATAAGAATCTAAGATGAACATTACATTTTTCCCTGTGGGTGGAAAATGAGACATCTCCTCTTATAAATTCACCAATGAGAGTCCAATACATTCCATTACGATTTTCCCTTTGGGTGAAAAGTGTAACTGTTCCTCTCATTGTAACAATAAAACTTTATTTCAATGTCAAAAAATTAGCCTCCATAGGGTGGATTAATCGACTTAACATTAGGAAATTCATAACTTGATTAAAATAAATAATTAACCCCTTTGGGTGGATAATTATTTATTAACCAAAATTATAATTTTATTTACATTTTTTTGTTTAAAAAAAATAATAAAGAAATTAACAATTTACATTAATCCCGAGGAAGAAAATAATATTAAGAATGATAATTATTATAATATTATCCTCGCCACATAAATTTAGAAAATAAACCAAAGAATACTTCATTTTAAAATGTTGTATTTTGGTGATGTGGACACGATAAACGGTCATCCCAAACGGTTAATTTATGCTTTGCGAATTGGAAGCGCGTGTGTTCGAATCTTGTTAAGTGCATGATTTAACATACGTAGTTTTTTTTTTTTTTTTTTCTCTTTTTTAAATAACCGACTTTTCTTCTTAATAGTAAGAATAAGAACAAAATGTCCATTTATTATTATTGATTTTCCTTTCAATATTATTCATCATATTAACACTAAGACATAATTTAATTTTGTAGTAATTAAAACATCATTTAATTTCATTACACTCATCAGTACTGAATTAGTTATTCTTCTATCTCAAATCCTTTTTGCATCACCTTAGCGCATGGTTTCAATAATCATCCATATTAAGGATTTTTCATTTTGAGCGCTTCAGTGTCTGGTTTCAACAACCATCCAAAGTAAAAAATTTCCATATTGGTCACCTTTAAGTTAGCGCTTGGTTTCAACAATCATCCAAAATAAAGATTTTCTTCTTTGGCCGCTTTAGTGTTTATATTTGTCGTTACATATTTAAATATGACCATGTATGTGTTTTCCCATCCATTACAAATTCAATACATGCAAGTCAATAATTATAGAGAATTGGGTCATAGTCTCTATTCATGATGGCTCTGATACCACATGTAAGATTAAGATTTAAAACATGATACAGATTATAACACCGAATTAAACAAAAGCATAAGTAAACTAGAACGTATCATTCACATCCATATTAGCTATGTACCAAGTATTGCCAGCGATTAAAACATTGTTTAATTTCATTACACTCATCAGTACTGAATTAGTTATTCTTTTATCTCAAATTCTTTTTGCATTGCCTTAGTGCATGGTTTCAATAACCACCGATAATAAGGATTTTTCAATTTGATCGCTTCAGCGTCTGGTTTCAACGACCATACAAAGTAAAGATTTTCCATTTTGGTCGCCTTTAAGTCAGCGCTTGGTTTCAACAATCATCCAAAATAAAGATTTTCTTCTTTGGCCGCTTTAGTGTTTATATTTGTCGTTACATAGTGACATATGACTATGTATGTGTTTTCCCAACCATTACAAATTCAGTACATGCAAGTCAATAATTATAGAGAATTGGGTCATAGTCTCTATTCATGATGGCTCTGATACCACATATAAGACTAATGTTTAAAACATGATACACATTATAACACCGAATTAAACAAAGGTATAAGTAAACTAGAACGTACCATTCACATCCATATTTGTTATGTACCAAGTATTGCCGGCGATTAAGCCTGAGACGCACTTCGTCTCACCCACAATAATGTTCACCAATCAAGAGAAGAGAAAAGATAGGGAAACTCTCTTGTAATTCCCTTAGTTGAGGAGAAATAATAAAATTGGAATAATCATGTGGGGAGAGGGGTAGCCCCTTTATATAGACATAAATATGGGCCTACCTATCACCAGCCCATGTGTTGTAAATGGGCCTTTTATCCACCCCAAGCCCATGTAACAAGGGCCTAACACATAATTACATATAGGCCTATTCATATTATACATATTGGGCTTTCTTCATTATCTTCTCATGCTAACCAATCGATTAAATCAAAATTCTAACATCAAGGCTATATAAAACGAGTTAACGGAGTAGTTACCCCCAACCTCAAATCTCTAGCAAACTTTATCTTTTCCGTAACGAAAAAGGAAGATGTGGCCCACCGAACTCAACAAATCAGACTTCAAATCCTCCTCATATTGAAAGAGATTTCTTCTCCACCAGAAGTTCCAGTTCTAGGAAAGGGCATCCAGACCCCCAACTCAGCAATGGTAGTGTTCTTCTACTAGGAAAGGGAGACGAGCCTTGGGAAAAGCTTACATAAAAGCGCTTGGCCTGTCCAAATCTCGAGCCAAACCTTGGCCTTTAGACCATTTCCTACCATTACAGCACACCTTTCATTTATAACACTTGCAATGAGATCATTTTCATTCTTAATATTACAGATAGCTCCCCAAGGGCTCCGAGACAAACTCTCTTCTAATCTCACAAATCACTGAACCGGTTGGATATTATATAATTCTAGAAAGCCTGACAGTGAGCGAGAACGGATAATCGTCTAATACCATGCTAAGACTAGTGAGGAGTGAGTACGGGCTGGTAATGGATACCCGTTGAATACCTACGGGTATGGGTATGGGTTTGTGCCCACTAGCACGAGTATGGGTATCCACTTAAATCCCGTGACGAGTGATGAGACAGCAATGAGTATAAATTTGGATGGCAAGTACAAGTATGGAGAAAGCACCTCCGTACCCGACTGCCCTACCCCGCCCCAATGTCATTCGTAGAAGTGAAAGCAAATGGTGAGTTCTTGTTCCTGAAATCTTTTCCGCTATTTGCCAATTGGAATTGCCAAGTCTTTATAAGAGACGGAGGAAGAAATGCAAATGGAGAGGGAAGAAGAGAGCGAAACAACAAGTGGATGGCTATTCGATGTAGGTTTGTGAGGATCATCGGCCTTTTGGCAAACATCAAGTGTAGTATCTGTTCTTATGAGTTTAATAGGGTGAGGATTATCGGGCAATCAATCCGTCCTTCATCTGAGAAAGAAATAAGAACACTTGTACGAGAAAAGAGATGGATGCATTTAAACGCTAAGAGAAAGGACACATTAGAAAAACTAGGTTGAGAATAAGGGTCACTAGTGGGTCGGATTGACCCATCTCCAACTCGAATCACTTTTTGTTCAGCTGGGTTATGGGTCAATTTCTTTTGTCACTTGAACTCTAATTTGTACTTTAAAATAAATAAATAAAACTTAAGGTATGTTGAGGATTTAATGTATTTCATAATCAAGGAATTATTTAGTTGTATTATTTACTTGTGTATTTAATAATGTTTGTTACCTATGACGAGTTTGACCCTGGCCGACTCGGTCCAAGTCGACTTGCGAAGAAGACATGATCGAACCTAGGAATCTCATTCCCCGAGCCAACCCGACTCGACCCATTTCTAGATGGTATTGACTTGGGTTGACCTATCCATACAGAAAGTCACATGGCTAGGTCATGAGTCAACCAAAGTCTACATGTTGATCATCTCTGGTTGTGAGGAAAAAAATTTAGAGAGCAATTTGTTTATAGTTGTGGAACTTGGGAAAATATTAATAACAAATTTTGGAAATTATGATCTGGATATTCTAAATTGTGAAACTTTTATCAATAAGGTATTAGGGGTAGTTATGTCATCTTATATCTCGCATCACTTAACTCCGCCAAAGGTGACTTAGGCATTAAATCTTTTAGACCTCATAGTATCTTGTATGCATAAATGAACATGGTACTAATTGTAAATCCCTCACCTTCAGCGTACCTAGGTATTAAATTCCCTAAAAATGTAATTAGCGGATGGGATGAAAGCTCATGGGATGAACAAAAACAACTTTCGACTTGAAACGACAAGATAGATAATCTTTCCCGAGGTTGGATCTTACTATTAGTAATTGCATTGTATCTTATTATAACTTGATAATCGAGCATGTTTAATCAATTCATATTTGCATCATTCAATAAAACAAATAAGCCTTAAATTGAGAGGAACTTTCTACCAAGTCACCTCTAAGGCATACCTCATGGTACGCGCAACCTTATCGTTTGTGATCATAGCTAAACCCATTTAATTTGATATAGCATTGGATCATGCAAATCAAAAGAAGATGGGTTCACATACAACATAAAAATTAGTCTAATACAATACTTTCTGGTTATCAATAAATGTGTTCCTATAGTGCTAAATGTTACCCAATTGAAAGGTATCATATGTAGAAGCTGAAGGTGGCAGAAATGAGGATATTGCTGTGGATATGTGGAAATATTAGCAAGGGTAGGATAAAAAATGACCTTATAAAAAGCAATTTAGGTGTGGCTCCAATTGAGGACAAGTTGAGGGAGCAATACATGCAATGGTTTGGGCATGTTACGAGGAGATTTACAACTGCCCCTGATAGGAAATGTGAACAACTACATATTATGCACCGGAGGAGAGGTAGAGGCAAGCTAAAAAATTGCTAGATGGAGACAATTAGACATGACCTTGCATCACCTAAGCCTAAAGGAGGAGAAGGCCTTAGATTGAGCTAAGTGGGCGGCCAACAGTATGTGCGGCTGGCATAGTTGTTAGGAGTGAGTAGCATAATGATGCCAGTTCACAACACCCTTAAGCTTCCACGTTAGCTTTTGCGGATTCCTTATTACTGTTTGCTTATGTAATACTGCTTTATTTGACTCGATTTTGACGTTGACTTTGAATTGATTTTACAAATATTGTTTCATTTTTTGTTTTTAGGATTGGAGGCCATCAGAAATAGCCTCCCTTCAAAGTAAGAGCCTGTAGGGGTTAGCCTTAGTACCCCTTGTTGAAATTGGTGTCCTAGAAAACCCAATTAGTTAGCTTTAAATGTTTAATAAGATTGTGTTTTATGAGTCAAACATGCGTGTGTTTGTTTTCTAGAACATTCCATGAGAGGGACATAGTCTAAGATGACATATCAGGTTTGGTTTAAGTGGTTAATAAGATTGAACGACGGAAAGACTTTGATCAAACTAGTGACTTGTTGTCAAAATATTTTTACAGTTGGTGATAAGTTTGGACAATCTGTCTGATAAGACTATAATATGATACTTTTAATGACTTATCTTGGTCGTGTGGATAGGGATCTAAGAGTATTATATTGGTGTTTTCAGTAAGATGGAACACTGAGCAAGACCACCTGAATTATTTATTTCTTAACTGCTATAAAAAATAATTAACTCTGTAATATAATAACTCTAAATCTAGGAAATAGTATGAACTTGTGCATGCATTTTTCGTTGCTTTGATGTGCTAAAAGGATTAGTCACACCGTGTTGACTTGGATCTTCTGTACGTTGGGCAACAGCATGAAGTGTGGCGGGAACAGTTGTTTTACGTGGAATCTAAAGTCTTTAACCAGAAAAAGATGTCCCCTTAGTTGAGTCGTAAATTTATGAATAGATTTTAGAATCTCTGGCCAGAGTACTCCATATGTTTGACATTTAAAATTAATACCGATATTGTTTCTGTATTATTGAATTATTCGAGAAGGCCGAGTTGGAAACTACGGTGAGAGATATGAGAAAAGTAACGATAGTAGTTAAAGTTACTTTCGCTCATGGATAGCTATTAGAGGGGTTAATTGTTCTAAATAAAAGTTATTTGGGAAATTTTTGAGGGAATATATTAAATTTTAGAGAGTAGTAAACCTTTTTAGTGGAATTAAGTTTTACTAAATAGTAATCAATTGTTATCATGAGATGATAATCATATTTGACCCATTTTGAGCTAGAGTTATATTATCGCCGAGGTCTCTCCTCATATTTGACCCATTTTGAGCTAGAGTTATATTATCGCCGAGGTCTCTTCGCAAGCCTCAACCTAAGCACTATTCCAAAATATTGAAAATTGAATTCATGGGATGAACTAGTTATTTATGAGATAAATAATTTTTTATGCTAAACAAATATTCAAAACATGAATATTTAATATGATAAATTATATAGTGGTTCAAACAAAAAAAGGGAACAAATGCAATTCAACACGCGGGCAATAGCCACGTTAGAAGACGGCAGGCACGTGCATGGCACCCTTCTAGTTCCTCCTGGTTTAGCCATGAGCTGGCCCATCACGGACATCATGATGATGTCAGCGATTGGGGCTTAATACGCATTTGGGACGTGTAATTTCTCTTTTTTAATTACAAAAATGTTTTCTATTTTTATGTAAAGTTTTTTTAGGCTTTGGAACCTAGTTTTTCTCCCACGATGAAAACCCTAAAATTATTTTAGGGGTTTTCTAAATTATTTTTTAGCATAATATGTTAGTGTAATTGCTTGCAAAACACGCAAGAACGGGTATCCTAGAGATCTTAGGTGTCGAGGCCGTGTAGTCACTTTCCTTAAGACTTATTTTGGTGTAGGAAATAGTCTTAGGAATACAACGACAACGAACGCGATGAAGTGAAAGTGTGTAAAGGGAGAGATAGAAAAGATGAATGAGAATGGTGTTTTTCCAAGAACTTTCAACAATTGATTCTCATGTTCTTACAAATTTCTCTTGCAATTGCAATAATAAAATCTAGTGTCATAAATCTGAACAAAGAGGGGGCAATATATGCAAATTATGTGAAAAGAGAAGCCCCTCAAAAACACCCCAAGAGAGGCACAAAAAACCCGGGTAAAGCCGCGAACCGGAACCACCAAAAACTGCCTTGTGTGTCGACACATAGCTCTGCGTGTCGACACACACCTCTGTTACGGGTGCTTCTGTAAGATTATGTGCCGGCACATGGGCTCTGTGTGTCGACACACAACTCTACATTTTCGTTTTGTAAGATTGTGTGTCGACACACGTCATATTCATGTAAAATCACTTTAAACAATATCGGGATAAATCTCAAACACTTCATTTCATTAACAATTCTTATTTTGAAAATACATCAACAATCCCCCACTATTTTCAAAATACAACCATTCTCACAAACAACATCTCTAAATTAAAGGAGGCCTTATTGTGCATCAACGAGGGTTTCTCTCGATTGAACCCCCGGCTAGTGAAACGACTGTTACAATTAATCAGATCGGAAAGGGTAGACCAAGTTTTGAACCATACAACCCATTTGACTAACCGACTATCTAATCACGCACAAGGCGTACTCTCCATACACACCCTACAACTCCCAAATCGTCACATATGAAGCCTTGTGTCCTTTATCGTTCGCGAGTGTTTTAAGGCCAAACCCTTTGTCAAAAATCACCCCTTAAAAGCAGCCAAACTTCACACTCACTAAGATGGACCCCACTGATCATGTCCTTGCGACTCGACATTCAGTAATAATATAAAACCAGCTCCATTAAGAGCATACGCTCATCCTCTTAGATTCTCTGACGCAGGTAACCAAGCACTTCTCATGTGGGATGGAAAAATTCTCTTTTAGTGCTTGCAGTCACACGGATGATAAGTCTTACTCATTGAACCCGAGACCTGACGTCTTACCAGGCGTCGAGTTGAGGGCCTATCATGGGCGACTTATAATGACAAGTTTCAACCCCATCCCTTCACTAGTTTTCAAAACCAAGTCTCTAGCTAGGCCTTTTGAAGATGGATCGGCTAGATTCTGACTGGTTCTCACTAAGTCCACAGTGATGAAACCTTCTTGAATAAGTTGTCTCACGATACTATGTCTTACACCAATGTGTCTGGACTTTCCATTGTACATCTCACTATACGCTCTAGAAAGCGTAGCCTGACTATCATAGCGGATATATATTAGTGAGATCGGCTTAGGCCACAAAGGAATCTCATACAAGAGATCTTTTAACCACTCGGCTTCTTTAGCCGCAGAAGCAAGAGCTATAAACTCTGCTTCCATTGTAGAATCAGAAATACATGTTTGTTTCTTGGAACCCCAAGAAACCGCACCCCCACCAAGCAAGAATAACCATCAGCTTGTTGATGCATGATCTTCCACATCGGAGATCCAATTGGCATCAGAGTATCCTTCCAAAATGGGAGGATACCCTACATAAGAAATACCATAATTCATGGTATTCTTAAGGTACTTCAGTACTCTATGCACCGCATGTTAATGCAGTTTACTTGAATTGCTAGTATACCTACTTAGCTTTCCCACAGCAATGGCTATATCAGGCCTAGTGCTAGTAATGGCGTACATAAGACACCCAATGACTCGGGCATACTCCAAGTGTGATACAGGAGTGCCCACGTTTGGTACTAGTTTCAAACTAGGGTCCATTGGAGTGGACACCGATGCACATGCACCATAGTTGAATCTATTCAACACATTTTCAATGAAGTGAGACTGTGTCAAGGAAATCTTAGCTGCTTTCCTTACAATCCTAATACCGAGGGTTACCTCAACCTCATCCATGTCTTTCATAGCAAAGTTCATAGAGAGAAACTATTTAGTTTTCTCCACTTGTTCCATATCAGTACCGAAAATTAGCATGTCATCGACAGACAAACATTTAATGACCCCTTTGCCATTATCGAACTTGCTATAGACACACTTATCCGATTCTATTATAATGAACCCATTGTTTAGAGCAACTTGATCAAACTTCTGGTGCCACTGGCAACGTTGTTAAAATCTCGATTCAACTCGTAAAATCGCACGATTTTACGATCTTGCTTTAACCTATTGATCTAAATCGCTTAAAAAATCGTATTGAAGCAGAATCGGGGCTGAATCGGATCAGAATAGTTAGAATAGGTTCAGAATCGGTAAAATCGCGATTCTGAACCGATTCAGCCGATTCAACCCATTGTTGGTTTGTGCCACGTGTAAGGCACGTGCTAGATTAAAAAATAATAATAATAATAAAAAAATATGCTTTCTCTTTTTGCCTCCCTCTCTCTCCTTGCTTCGCAGTCGCTAACCTAACCTAACTTCTCTCTCTGGTCTCGCACGCTTCAGCGGTGCCGCTTCGACGACGACAACAACGCCTCGGCTTCAACGACGATGACAAGTCTCTCCGACGACGACGACAACCACCGCACTCTCCGCCACCATCCAATCCAACCACTGCAGGCTCATCGGTCCAACTCCCAGAGTATTCCGTGCTCTCCGTCTGCCTAAGTCCTTTCTTTCGCTCATTAAAAGGTTAGTTTCAATGCTAAAACTCAAATAATTTAGATTTTAATGTATTTTTTTATATTTTTGTATAATATATTGAGCCCTAACTTTCAATATTAATCTCATCTTTGATTTTACATTTTTTATTAACTATTGAAGTAAAAATCTACTATTAATTGATCATTTTGAGGATGTTCTATTGTTTTACTACTGAAATTGAGAACGTAACTAATATAATTTTAGTCCTAGTTCATAAGTTTTTACTTATGTCATTCATAGGTTTTATATATTACATTTGGGCTTAATTTATGAAATTACATATGGGTTTCTACTGTTTTAGTACTTAAATTGAGAGTGTAACTAATGTAATTTTAGTCTTAGTTCATATGTTTTTACTTATGTTATTCATATACTCAATTTATACATTTAAGAGTTTACATTTAGGTTTCTTTTATTCAATTGTGTTATGCTATATAAGTTGAGAGACTTGAGCGTATGTTTTATGTTGGAATGATGTTACACTTTTTCCTACCTTTGGATTTCCAATGTATTATAAAACTATTGTGTTGTGGATTTTTTTGATGTTTTTTATCATATATTTGAGAATTGTTATACTAATTTTGTCAATATAAATAATTACTTACACAGGAAAGTACAATCTTACGATTCTCGATTCGATTCTACGATTCCGATTCTGCTGATCCCTCATCGATTCTACGTAGAATCCCGATTTTGACAACCTTGGCCACTGCTTCAGGGCTTGCTTTAGCCCATACAGGGAGTGTATGAGTTTACATACCTTCCTCTCTTGACCCGGAACAACAAAATCTTCCGGCTATATCATATACGCCTCCTCCTTTAGTTCACCATTCAGGAATGCCGTTTTGACATCCACTTGATGAATCACTAGACCATAAATGGAGGCAAGAGCAATCATGACTCTTATTGTCAATATTCTCGCCATTGGGGCGTACGTATCAAAGTAGTTCAACCCATGTTTTTGGGTAAATCCTTTTGCTACCAAACAAGCCTTGAACTTATCAATAGTTCCATCGACTTTCATCTTCTTCTTGAAGATCCACTTACACCCGATAGGCTTACTTCCTCGTGGAAGATCCACTAATACCCAGGTATTATTACCTATGATGGAATCCATCTCATCATTTATAGCTTCTTGCTAGAAGGAGGCACCATGAGACCTAATGGCCTCATCAAACGTCATGAGATCAACCTCCATGACACAACAATATGGAGTTACAGGGTCCATATCATTACACGAACCTTCTACCAAGAATGTGTAGAAGTTCGATCCGAAAGATTTTTCTTTGCTCGCTCTCTTACTCCTTTGGAGTTCTAGAGCATTTTCAGGGACTTGTTCCCTCTCATGACGATCAACATCATCATACGACACCGGAGTGTCATTCTCAACCGGTACATAATCCCTTGGTCTAGGGATAGAGGTAAACCAATTCTCATCAAAAATGGCATCTCTCGATTCTATTATGGAATTAACATTGATATAATCAATTGGCTCAATCACTTAGAATTGATACGCCTTGCTATGTAGCGCATATTCAACAACTATGGTATCGATGCCTCTCTCACCTAACTTTTTATGTTTAGGTTCAGGGACTTTGATGACTGCCCTACACCCCCACACTTTAAGATAACCTAACTTCGGGGGTCACTTGTTCCAATGTTCATACGGGGTTATTTTACTTTTCTTATTCGGAACACGATTTAATATATGACAAGTCGTCAACATAGCCTCACCCCAAAACCCATCACTGAGTCCGGAATACGATAACATGGAATTTACCATCTCGGTTAGTGTCCGATTTTTTTGCTCAGCCATGCCATTTTGTTGTGGCGTGTAGGGTGTCTTTATTTCATGCACTATTCCCGTGGTTTCAAAATACATGGGATCATAGTATTTTCCACCACGCCCCGATCTAAGTCGTTTGAGGAAGGTCTCACAGTGTAGTTAGGTTTCAGCTTTATATGCCTTAAACCTCTCTAGTGACTCATTTTTATGATTGATTAAGTACACATAGCCAAATCTCGAGGAATCATCAATGAATGTTGTAAAATATCTTTTTCCTCCTATGGTTGGAGTGCTTTTAAAGTCACACAGATCGCTATGTGCTAAATCAAGCAAATTCGTTTCTCTTTTAACCGATGGAAATGGTAACTTCATTATTTTCATTAACATACATGTTTTGCATTTATCATCTACTTTATCAATATGTGGAATCAATGACGAATTAACCATTTCATGCATCCTACAGAAATTCACATGTCCTATCTTGGATGCCATAAATACGAAGAGTCAAGCACATAAACTAAACTATCAATTTTATTACCAACATTCAACTTAAACATCCCATTACACAGGTATCCCTTTCCAACAAAGACACGCCCCCTTTGACACAACAACCTTGTCGGCCTCGAAGACCAACTTGAACCCAAACCTATTCAAAAGGCCACCAGACACGATGTTCTTCTTGACATCTGGGGCGTAGCATACATCGATTAGTGTAAGGGTTCTCCCAGAAGTGAAAAGTAAGTCAAGTTTTCCCTTGCCCTTAACCGGTACACTCGCTCCATTGCCCATAAACAACACAGTTCCATTGTTTATGGGTTCTAAGTCTTTGAAGAACCCCTCATCTTTACAAACATGATTTGTGGCCCCCGAGTCAACCCATCAAGAGTCATTACTCTCGATTAGATTGATCTCTGATATCATCGCCACGAACGTATCGTTTGAATTTTTGTTGCGATGGTCAAGCCCCTTGCCTTTCTTATTCTTTAGGCAAAAACAGTCCCTCCTTAGGTGACCGGGCTTCTGACACTCCCAACAGACCAGTTTGGCCTTCTTGTCTTTTCTTTTCTTATGGAAGTGTTCAGTTCTTTTGGTTCCTTTACTTGATTGGCCTTCTTCTGTGACATTGATCTTCCCAGTGTCACCGGGGCGGTCCTTGTTATCATCCTGTAACCTGTAACCTTCCTTAATTCGTAAATGGTTAGCTAATTCTTCAATTGACATGTCTTCTCGATTGACATGTCTTCATTCTTGTGTTTGAGAGATTTCTTAATATCTCTCCACGAAGGGGGAAGTTTTTCAATCAAAGAAGATACAACGATGGTGTAGTCCATATTCATCTTATGTTCTTTAAATTTGTTCAAAATTCTTTCAATTTCATGGAATTGCTCCATGACCGGATGATTATCAACCATCCTATAATTATTAAATTGACTAACTAAAAATTTCTTACCTATGGCGTCCTCGGCCATGTAACGTGCCTCAAGAGCGTCCCACAACTCCTTAACAGTAGGCACGTTGGAGTAGATGTCGAAGAGGGCATCTGTCATCCCATTGAGTATGTGCCCTCTGCAGATGTAATCATCATTCTCCCATTTCAACTGGGCTAGTTGCTCGGTCAGCATCTCCTCCTCCTCCTCAGTAGCGTGGGCAAGGGATGGTATATTTAGAACATACGCCACATTCAGAGTCGTAATCAGGAAGTGCATCTTCCTTTGCCAACGACGGAAATTCCCACTGTCAAAACGGTCCAACTTCAAAAAATTTGCTGCCATCTCCCTCAGTGACGAAGCCATATCATAACCAAGATCCCAAAACAAGAAAAATAAGCCTTAAGATTGTTAGTGTAATTTCTTGCAAAACACGCAAGAACGAGTATCCTAGAGATCTCAGATGTCGAGGCCATGTAGTCACTTTCCTTAAGACTTATTTCGACGGAGGAAATAGTCTCAGGGATACAACGACAACCAATGCGATGAAGTGAAAGTGTGTAAAAGGAGAGATAGAAGAGATGAATGAGAATGGTGTTTTTCCAAGAACTTTCAACGATTGACTCTAAAGTTCTTACAAATTTCTCTTGCAATTGCAACAATAAAATCAAGTGTCATAAATCTAAAAAAAGAGGAGGCAATATATGCAGATTATGTTAAAAGAGAAGTCCCTCAAAAACACCCCAAGAGAGGAACAAAAAACCCGGGTAAAGCCGCGAACTGGAACCACCAAAAACTGCCTTGTGAGTCGACACATAGCTCTGTGTGTCGACACACACCTCTGTTACGGGTGCTTCTGTAAGATTATGTGTCGACACATGGGTTCTGCGTGTCGACATACAACTCTGCATTTTCGTTCTATACGATTGTGTGTCGACACACTAGCCTTGTGTGTCGACACACATCATATTCATGTAAAATCACTTTAACCAATATCGGGACAAATCTCAAATACTTCATTTCATTAACAATTCTTATTTTGAAAATACATCAACATAATGTTTCTAAAAATTATTCTTCGGAAAGATTAGAGGAAAAATTGTGTTTTGAAGTTCTTCCTAGCAATAATATTTTGGGAGCCCACACTCTCGGTGCTAGAAGGGGTTATTGCAAAAAAGATCTTGTGGTGTCAAAAAATCTTCTACCAATTTCAGATCTTCAAATCGGAATCGAGATTTGCATTTCGTGTATGTCTAAATTAAGTATTTGATATTTAATTTATTATTCCTTTATTTGATTTATTCTCAAGTATATGTGTTTATATATATTTTATTCGATGTTTTTTTGTCATATCGTGAACCTATAAGAGTAAAGACTTAGATCTAATTAAGTAATTGAATTCATTTACCACTACCCCCACTCTTGGAAATATTTTTGAAATATTCCCTACACCCCCACCCCGCAACAGACCCTACATTGGCGGGAACCTTTGAGGTAGTGGGTTTCTTTTTCTTGTTATCAATAAATATTGAGAAGATAAAATATTGAATATTGTAAAACCACAAATATTAACACGTGCACACTTTATGATTTTATTTCTTTATTCCCATATATTCTATTCCTAATTTTTCAGTCAAATACATTAATTATTTTCATCGCGCTATATATGGTACCCTTAACAACAACAAATTTTTAGTCACTTAGCGATTTGGTTTAGCCATTCCATTGCCCTAAAAAATGGCATTGTATCACTTGATTCAAGTGTTCGATCAATCAACATTAATTAATTTGTAGCTTTTTAGGCTTATATCCTACTAATCGTAAAAGCATTGATTGATCCAACTTTCATATTCATCGATACCAACTTTTAGATCAAGTGATCAAACTTATAGTTTTCTTTCAGCATGATCTCAATAGATTTGTTAAAGTAAGATAGATAGATGAGAGTAAAAATTTTTGCCATAGATTCCCGTGCATTATCTGCTATTGTAATGTATCTTATGTTCCTCAATTTGTATCAATTTAATTCATATATAATTTAAATTATGGTCCTTACTATAGATGTTTTGTCACTATATGCTAGTGGATGTTGCCTTTTGGTGGGTTTCTTCCCACCCATGGCTGATGCTTGCCCAGTGGATGTTAGAAATAATAGTGAAATAATTAAACACAACAACCGAAAAAGAGCATTTGAAAAGATCTTAAAGACATTGCTATGGTGCCATGGCAAAGACCTTCGGTGTACACAGTACTATCGGCGGTCGTCCTCAAAGATTAATGCAATCCAACTCTTAACGTGCACTCATTGATTCCCCGAGTAGGAGTGCCTAAGAACTTTGCCTAAAGACCTAAGAGAGAGAGAGAGAGAGACAGATGAAGAGAGATTTTTTGGTTTTGGCTGGATTGAAAAGTTGCTGAAGAAGGGTATATATAGTTTGGAATATGACTTTTGGGAAGAGGTATCTTCTCCCAATAGTCTCTTCCAACAAACACTATCCATGAAAATAGCACAGCAGTAATGGGAGCTCGGGAAGAGAAACACGGCGAATTAAAGTAGTCGATTGGGAGCCCAATGGTTGGAAACACAGTTTTCAAAATATTTTTTGAAAAATAAAAATACCCTTCTTTACAAAACATGTTCCATAAACTAAAAATACCAATCAAAAAAAGGATACCTACACACACGCTCGAGCACTGCACAACATGGCAAGCAGGCAGTACGCGCACTTCCATATTTGAAGTGAGGCTTTTTCACCTTCTTTTCTTATGTGGGACAAGATTAAGGGATTTCAAGTAAGTTTTCTTGTATCATTTTTGCAACAATCCCCCCACAAAAGGATACAAGCCAAAGAGAAAGGAAAGAAATGCTATTTGGGCAAAGAGCATTTAGCGTTTCAATGCTGATGTCTTGTAACTTGAACAATCACCTAGGATAAACCAAGTTTAGGACCAACAATTTGCAAGGCAAATTTTATCTTGAACCTAACAAGTGATTGTATACAACTTGGACACACACCAACCTCCATATCTCAGCAACTCCTATGGTTTAGTGCATTTTATTGGCCTTGCACCCCTCCTAGAAATACACAGGTGCTCTACAAGGCAAGTCCTTAACCTTTAAAGAGAGCAGCCACACTTTCACATCTACATAGATGGATCAAATAAAGTGTATGTTACTATACTCAACCAAACATATAGCTATGAGTCTAATAAGAACGACAGCTTAACCTTACCACCTTGGTAACATAATTGGCGGTATCTATCAAGTGCAAGCTTTACTTATACCACCACCACCACCATATATATATATATACACATACATACATACATATGGCTATGGACCCAGCTCAGAACTGCCAATATCATAAGGAGGAAAAATAATAAATTATAGTGCTCTCCTTGAATTAAATAATGACTTTTCACATTAACCCTGTTAAAACCAGGTTGGATATATTAGGAATAGTGTCCTAAAATCAAAGATTTATTCTTGTAATATTATTTTAATCAATGAACAAAATTGAAGTTCCAGTCGTTTCATTGTTAAATTTGTGTAAGTGAGCATACATACTGCATGTGATTTTCTTTCTGGTAGCATCCATGAGATGGATGCAATCCTCAGACTACAATTTATATGTTTGTTCTAATTGATTTATAAGATTAACCCACAGGTATACTTGGAACCAATGGTATAGATTGTTGTTTGAAAAACTCGTAGTCAAAAATAAGTTTGGACCACTTGTATGCAAAGACTATAACATGACACTTTAGATGACTTGCTTGGTCATATGAATGGTGATCCAAAAGTGTTATGTTAGTGTGTTTAATAAAATTGGCACACTTAGTTGGACCATGTGAGTTGATTGTTTGTAGATTACTGTTGGAGATGATTAATTCATGTTGTACTGTTTGAATGACGACTCTAAATCCTAAGAGTCTTCTGGAATTATGTATGGAGCGTTAGTTACTTTGGTGTACTATAAATAAGGTCTAAACGAATGACTGAATTCCCACATACAGTAGGTAACGGCGTGAAGTGTGACAAAGCTTAGGTATTCAATACGGAATCTACAATCTCTTATGAGAAATAGATGTCCTCTTAGTTGATTTACAAGTATTTGAATAGTTCGAAAAAAGTGTTCCAAGTGTTTGACATTTGGAATTTATACTATGAATATGTTCAAGTGTAAATGAATTATTTAGTGAAGAGTGAATCGGTAACAAATGGAGAAGCTGTGAGACGGATAATGGTAGTAATTATATTTATTCTTTGTCATGAACATCTAGTGGAAAGGTGGTTGTTATCAATACGGTCTATTTGGAAAATATTGAATAAATGATTTAAGTCTAGAGTATAGTGAGATATATTTAGTAGAATTAAGCCTCATTAAATGGTAATTAAACTTTATCATGAGATGGTAGTTAATTTAACCCATTTGCAGCTAGATTTAAATTGTCCCTGAGGTCCCGACGCAAGCCTCTATATTTATCACCATCGAAAAATATTAAAGAAATAACGAGATGTATTATTTATTCATGAGATGAATAAATTAAATTATGCCAAACATTATTCATGAGATGAATAAAGTTGAAAATTATAAAATAAATAATTTTTTGAAAATTAAAATTCATAAGATAAATTTTACATGTGGGAAACAAAGCAAAAAAAGGGCAAAATCTCGCAGTCCAGTGGTGATCCACGTATATCGTTGGCGTGCTAAGGCTACCTAGGGAATGTGTCCGCGCCTTTGGGCGTGGACGAATCATCGCGTGCCACGTGGCGTGCGCTGACAGGGCATAAGGACGCGGATTTGCCCATTGAGTCGCGACATTTTGATTTGTTATCACTTGATACTTTGTGTTTTGTTTTATATATTCATGTCCCATATCGAATTTTTTGCTTGTTTTTGCTCTGGTATACTATTATAAACAGAGGTACTTATTTCAAAGGTTTGGTATTAGTTCTAAATTAAATGTTCCTAAAAGTGTTGACTTTCGAAGAACTAGGGAGAGAAAAATTTATTTAGAAATGTTTATTTCCTCAATTTTAATATTTTTTGGGTGCCCACCCTCCGGGCAGTTCGTGGTCATTATGTAGAAATTCGCCGGGTCTCGGTTTTTCTTTGCTTTCTTCAAGTTCGTTATTATTTTGGTATTCTTCTAGTTTTTTATATTTGGTGCAATTACGGGTATGTCTTTCTTTCCTTCTCTTTTAAGTTTTCGCTTTTCTAGTTATTTATAATTTTTCTTATTATGCCTGCTTTAAGTTCAAGTTATTGTTATGAATGTGTTAGAGTAGAGGCCTATAGATTTAAATTAAGAATTTAAATCTGTAGATTTAAAATTAGGAATTTTAAATCAATCCTAGATTTAAAATTAAGAATTTTAAACCCTTCCGCTCCGTAAAATTTATTAAATTGGGAAAAATTTTGAAATCTGTCCCAACAACTTATATCAAAGCTAGCCTCTGATTACATTTGTAATATATATGAAAAGGTATAATAAGATAGAAATAAATGGACTTGTAATTTAATAAAATAGAGATTTTATTAAGAAGAAAAGATTGTCCAAAGTAACGATTTAAATTGTTTAAATCGTTAAAAAATTAATAGTTAATTGGTTGTTTAAAGTAATGATTTAAATTGTTTAAATCGTTAATGAATCAATGGTTAATTAAGAATGTATAAGGTAGCGATTTAAATTGTTTAAATCGTTAATGAATTAATAGTTAATTCAGACTTGTCAATTCATAAAATTACATTAATATTATTCGTATCATAAGATTATGCATATTTGATCATGATTTACGTAATCGGATATAATTGATCTAATGAGATTAGATTCAATTATCTTTTACAAAATCGAATAAAATTGATCTTATGAGATTGGATTCATATACTTTTTACTAAATCGGATAAAACTGATCTAATAAGATTAGATTCAATTATTTTTTACTAAATCGGATAAATTGATCTAATGAGACTAGATTCTACTATTTTTTACGAAATCGGATAAAATTGATCTAATGAGATTAGATTCAATTATTTTTTTTTCTTTTATGGGTGGACTCGGGTCTCGTTTAGTTGAGTGGCTTGCTTTGTACATCGACTTTTTCGCTAATTATTGAAAAAAAAGATTCAATTATTTTTGTTAAATTGGATAAAATTGATCTAATGAGATTAGATTATTATTTTTATGGAAATCAATTAAAATTAATTTAATAAGATTAGATTCAATTATTATTATTTTTTAGTTTGTTATTTTAACTTATAAAAAAAGATTGGTCAGTAGGTGATGACATCAGCAGTTGACGTTAGCACCTGCGGACTTTTGATGTCAACACTGACATGAGAAATTTTTATTAAAAAAAAAGGGATATGTAGATCTCAGTACTGGTTTATATAATAATTAAAAATTAATTTTTTCGTTACTTAATTTAGTTTTTTAGAATGAGATTCTAAAATAGATTTTGCGATAATCTAAAATGTAATTCGGCAATATTTTAAATAAAAATTAATTTCTATTAATTAATTTAATTTTAGAATTAGATTTTAACATAGATTATTACATAATCTAAATTATAAGTTGGTGCTATTTTAAATAAATACTAATTTCTATTAATTAATTTAAATTTTACAGGATTCTAAAATAGATTATGTGATAATCTAAACAGAAAGATGGTACTATTTAAATGAAAATAATTAATTAATTAGTTTTTAGAATTAGATTCTAAATAGATTATAAGATAATATAAATAGTAAGATGGCACTATTTTAAATAAAATTAATTAATTAATTTAGAATAAGATTCTAAATAGATTATGAGATAATCTAAGTAGTAAGACAGTATTGTTTTAAATTTAAAAATTAATTAATTAGTTTTTTTAATTAATTTAATTTTAGAATGAGATTCTAAAGGGGATTATGAGATAATCCAAGTTGTAAATTAAAGATAATTAAAAACCACTAGTTTTTAAAAATCAAGTGGGAGCGAAATTCAATTGTTGAAACCTCGTGGTCTCCATTGCCGGTCTGGCAAATAGACCTTCCTGCAGAGGATGTTGGTTTGCAAATTACAGGGTTAGACTTCTCATAGGATAAACCGAAGTGCAAAAAAGGGATGCGACCACTCTACCATGGAGTATTACGTGTATTTGTATGGAGGTTTAGGTAATGGTTTACATTTGACTAGCGTGATACATTAGCCTCCTCGAGAAACCTTTGTTGCGTTATGTTAGAGACTAAGGTTAAAGTGGTGTTTTAATTATGTTTAGTAAGAGTTATAAGAAAACATATTAATTGAGAATAGTTCTCACCCAAACTAGCTTTGTGCAACTCCATTGCCTGGGAGTAAGGAGTGGTGTGTTTGGGTCATCATCGCATGCATGATAGCACAGTTTTGTGGATACCTGACAGATTGTGTTTGCTAAAATAAAAGAATAGATATCACTACATTATACATTACTCTTGTTAGATAGTTACACAAATGTTTGCATTTACAGTAGTTTAAATGGATACGGCTAGTGAACTTCACTCAATTCTAATACATAATGTACTCACTCAACTAAATTACTTTGCCTAAAAAAAATAAGTTGGACTTAGTTATTACTAACAAGGGACTTACAAGAAAGAAAGGAAAGGGCAAGGTTGCTAATGTGGCAACCAAGTCCATAATGAGGTTAGCAAAAGGAAAGTGTTTCTTTTGCTGGAAGACTGGCCACTGGAAGAACAACTGCACTAATTACTTAGCTTGTCTTCCTGCAAAGACTACTAAGTCATCTGGTGAAGATATGTTGATATCTTAATTAGTTGAGTCATGTGCTGTTGACAGTCCACTAGGTTCCTGGCATGTGGACTCGGGTTCAATTGACCATGCCTGTAATATGTTACAGGGGCTCAAGCTAACCGGGAAGCTAAATGATGGGGAGCTGTACCTAATGGTCAGGGATGGTACAAGAGCAGTAGTCTTAGGACTAGGAGATGTTAGCTTACTATTTATTGGAAGAGTTTTGATTTTAAAAGGTTGTTTATTTGTGCCTGCACTGTCCAAGAATTTGATTTATGTACCTCGTTTAATATATAATTGTTATCAAGTTGATTTTGGTTGTGACAAGAAATAAATTGTTTATTTGCAAAAGTATATGTATAAATAGTTTATTCATGTTATTTCTTATCAAAACTCTAGTATTTGCCTAAATGAATCTAACACAAGCTTACTTGTTCAATTTTCTAAAAGAAAACACCCTGAAAGGAATAATTCCTACACATGGCACCAACGTCTAAGTCATATTAGTTCGAATAGGATCCAAAGACTGGTGAAAGATGGACGGATAGAGGCTTTGGACTTGAAGTCATTACCAGTCTATGAATTTTGCATAGAAGGAAAGATGACCAAGTCTATCGTTAAGAGTAAAGGCAATAGGATTGGTGACTTGCTTGAGTTGGTTCACACATATGTATGTGAACTTATGAATCTTTAGGCAAGAGGTGGGTGTGAGTATTTCATCACATTTACTGATGACTGCTCAAAGGTATGGATATATTTACCTAATTAGACATAAGTCGAAATCTTTTGAAAAGTTCAAAGAGTATAAAGCTGAAATTGAAAAGCAATTAGGTAAACAAGTTAAGTTGCTTCGATCAGATCGAGGTGGTGAATATCTTTTGGGTGATTTTTTGGATTTCCTAACAGCAAATGGGATGAGATCTCAACTTTCTGCTCCGAGTGCACCGTTGTAGACTGGTGTTGCAAAGAAGGAATAGGAAATTGTAAGAGACGGTAAGTTCCATGATGAGTCATACTACTTTACCAATCTCTTTTTAAGGTTATCACAAAGGAACAAGGGTAGTCATTTTTACAGTTTCTCTGATCAAAAAGGTTTTTGTAAATCAAAATTTTTAAATGAGAATTTTGTAGTAGACTACTAAAGTAAAAGCAAAGTAGTGTTAGAGGAATTGAAAGAAACACTAATTCTTAACAGCTTGACACAACTCAGAACATAGTGGATGCATTAGAAGCACCTATTGGTCAAGTTGAGAATATTCTTAGTACACGACAGCCTAGGTGTAGTGGAAGGATTGTCAGGGCACTTGACAGGTTCATGGCGGGAGCCTTTATGGTTGACCATGACATTAAATCTATTCCTCTCAGCTATAATTAGCCAATTAAAGATAAGGATGCTGGCCGGTGGGTCTTAGAAATGAAATTTGAGCTAGGATCTATGTAATCTAATCAAGTCTGGAATCTTGTAGAGGTGTCTGGTTGCATTAATCCCACTGGTTCTAAATGGGTCTACAAGAGGAGAAGAAGAGTGGACACGAAAGTAGAGACATTTAAAGCAAGGCTGGTTGCTAAGGGTTTAGATGAGACCTTCTCACCAGTAGCCATGCTACAGTCCATAAGGATACTCCTATCCATTACGGCTCATTATGAGATCTGGAAAATGGAAATCAATACGGTCATTTTGAATGGTCGTCTTGAAGAAGATATGTAAATATGGTGCAACCAGACAGTTTCATTGACAAAAATCTGGAGCATATGGCATGCAAACTGAAGAAGTCCATATGTAGACTGAAGCAAGCATCACGTCATGGAATATTATATTCAATGAAGCGATTAAGTCTTATGGTTTTAAGCAATTGGTTGACTAACCATGCATGTAAAAACGACATCAAGAGAAAGTAGTGACTTTTTTAGTGCAATATGTCGACGATATACTACTCATTTGTAATGATGTAGGGGTGTTATTAGCTGTAAAGATTTGGTGAGCTAGTTCCCATTGACTATACTAATTCATACTACTCATTTGCCTGGGCATGTCTTTACCCTTGGAGGAGAAGCCATTAGTGGGAGGAATGTCAAGTAGCATTGTATTGCTGACTTCACCATGGAGGCTGAATTCGTTGCACAGTTAGAAGCTACAAATAGAGCATGTTAATTCAGATAGAGTAATTTACTTCACTAAGGCTTTGACTCAGTAGACCTTTTAAAGGATAGGTATAATGTTTGTAATAAATTAGATTTAGGACAAGCGGCAGATTGTTAAGACTAGTTTCCTAAAATTCGGATTTATTTTGGTAATATTATTCTACTTAATGAATAAAATTGCAGTTCTAGTCGTTTCCTCGTTAAATTTGTGTAAGTAAACATATATACTGCATGTGATTTTCTTTTTGGTAACATCCATGATATGGATGTAGTCCTCAGACTATAATTTACATGTTTGTTCTAAGTGGTTTATGAGATTGACCCATAGATAGACTTGGAACAAATGATATGGATTGTTGTTTGAAAAACTCGTAGTCAAAGACAAGTTTGGACCACTTTTATGCCAAAACTATAATGTGAGACTTTAGATGACTTGTCTTAGTCATGTGGATGATGATCTAAAAGTGTTATTTTGGTGTGTTTAAGAACATTGGCACACTGAGTTAGACCATGTGAGTTGCTTGTTTCTAGACTACTATCGGAGATGAGTGATTCATGTTGTACTGTTTGAAAGACGACTTTCAATCCTGAGAGTATTTTGGACTTATGCATAGAACGTTAGTTACTTTGGTAAATTATAAGTAAAGTTTAAACGAATGATTGAATTCCCATGTACACAAGGTAGTGGCGTGAAGTAAGACAAGGATCAGGTATTCAATATGGAATCTATAGTCTTTTATGAGATGCAGATGTCCCCTTAGTTGATTCACAAGTATTTGAATAGTTTGGAAACTTTGGCCAAAGTGTTCCAAGTGTTTCACATTTGAAATTTATACAATGAATATGTTCAAGTATAAATGAATTATTCAGTGAAGGGCAAGTCGGTAACTAATGGAGAAGCTGTGAGAAGGATAGTAGTTATATTATTCTTTGTCATGGACATCTAGTGGAGGGGTTGTCATCAATATAGTCTATTTGGAGAATATCGAATAAATAATTTAAGTCTAGAATGCCGTGAGATTTATTACGTGGAATTAAGTCACATTAAACGGTAATTAAATTTTATCATGAGATAGTAATTAATTTAACTCATTTGGAGCTATATTTAAATTGTCCCTAAAGTCCCTGTGCAAGCCTCTGTAGTTATTGTCATAGGAAAATATTAAAGAATTCTATCATGATCAGAGCCAATTTTTATCGGTTCCTTTAGCTGATGGCGGGAAAACAGTTCAAATGGTTTTAGCGGTAAAGTTAGTTTTGTTAGTTTAAGTCCTGTTTAGTTGTTTTGCGTTTTTGGTGGTGGTCTTAAGTCAAATGTGGCGGCTAGTTCAGATGTAATAAGTTGGTTGGTAGTTGTCTTTGAGTCTAGATTCATTATTTGTGGTTTAATCTTGCAATTAGTATAAGTAAGGGGTTTAATTGTAAGATTTAAGGCATGAATGAAATAATATCTTGATTTGCTCTTCTCATCCAACTCTTTCTCTATCTTCTCATATCTTTTACCTTCTTTTCTCATCTTACCTCTCTCTCTCCTAGGTTAAGACCAAGATTCATCTTGATCCTTAACAATTGGTATCAGAGCCTAGAGATTACACTCGATTGGATTGAACTCCGGCTCCAATTTGATTGAATTTTGTAGTTTCGGTTCGAACATTGCTGCATTGTTTGGATCATTTGCAATCTGGCGAGGAATAGGCGATCTGCCATGGCACCTACAACTCGAACTAGTACTGCTAGCAATGCAGCTGGTGATGCTGGTAACAATGCCGCTGGAGGAACCTCTACTTATGCCACATCTGTTGCCGGTAACAGTGCTAATCCTGAGAAAGATCATATGGATCAGATGATGCTTATGATGCAGAATATGATGCCAATGTTACAGCAAGACATGGATCGCAGATTTGAGTCTTAATCCCAGAAGTTTGCTCAGAAATTTTCTGGTCTGCAGCAAAGAATGGACAAGCAGCAACCGCCAGCTGCTCGTAGTATACTCTTAGCTGCAAGTCAGCAAGCTAGACCTAATTGCTCCAATTGACAGCAATGATAGTGCTACAAGTGCCGGGAGCAGGGGATATAGGCAGCCAAGAGTGGACTTGGAGGCTTTTGATGGTACCCTCCCTTAATCTTGGATAAGGAAATGTGAAAGGTACTTTCACTTTTACAAAATTGAAGAGCACAAAAAGGTAGAATTGGCAGCTGTGCATTTGTGTGGTAACATGGAGACTTGGTACTATGGTTTGCTGCATACTAGACCTTCCATTACTTGGACTGAGTTGGCCAATGAGCTTTTGGACCGATATGGTGATGAGGATGTTAGTGAAGTTGTGGACAATTTTAACAAGGTTGTTCAAACTACTCCAGTGAAAGATTAAATGACACGATTTGAGGGGTTGAGGGCCAGGATTTTGTCTGTATATCCTGAGGCTCCAGAGTCATATTATGTGTCAAGTTTTGTAAGTGGCCTCAAGCCAAGGATCAAGAGCTTAGTGAAAGCTTTTGATACCTGCAGTCTCACTCAAGCATACTCCAAAGCTAAGAAGGTTGAGCGTTTAGTCATGACAAGTTCATATTCTCAAAGGCCCAAGAGCAATTTCAGTGGATCTTCTTCCACTAGGTTCACTCAGAACAATAGCAAAGTTGAAAGCAGTGATGAAAAGAGGCCACATAAACTTTGTTTCAAGTGCAACCAAAGATATTTCTTTGGTCACAAATGTGATCCTAAGTTCCTGATGGAAGTATCCGGAGAAGAAGCAGTTGAGACTGAAGTGGATAAAGAGATTGACTGCAAGGAACTCGAGGAAGAGATGGCAGTTGATACTGACGAAGAAAAGGATGTTGGGATCTCTGTTAAGGCCTTGACAGGGAGTGGTTCACACAATACTATACACATTAAGGGAGTAGCAGGGCAACGAGAATTACTTATACTTATTGATAGTGGATCTACTCACAGTTTTGTGGATCCAAAGGTTATGAGAGCTGTGGGACAAGAACTGAATCAGACCAATCCCTTAGCAGTTATAGTTGCTAATGGGAATTCGATATTGACACACACAAAATGTAAGAACTTCTGTTGGAAGATGCAAGGGCATAAATTTGAATATGATTTCAGGGTTTTGAGATTGGGAGGCTGTGATATAGTATTGGAAGTGGACTGGATGAAAAGCTTTAGCCCAATACTCTTTGACTTCTCATAGCTAACTGTGTCTTTTGAGAAAGATGGAAAAAAGATCCAGTTGTAGGGAATAGTGGAGCATGGCCAACTCCAGTTGATGAGGGGTAAAAGCTTGCAAATGGTGCTCAAGAAGGGTGAGTACAGCTGGGTAGGACAACTCTACTCACTCACAGCTGATTCAGAAGCTGAGTCCACTGAATCTAGTGATGAATTGAATGCCTTGCTTAAGGAGTATGAAGAATTGTTTGAGCAGCCAAATACTTTACCTCCAAGAGGGAGCTTGATCATGCAATTCCCTTAAAGGCCTGATCCTGTGAATCTGCGCCCCTATTGATATCCTCATTCATAGAAGGATGAAATTGAAAGGAAAATTGATGAGCTATTGAAGACAAAGTTCTTACGACATAGTCATAGTCCTTTTGCCTCTCCTCTGATTTTAGTGAAGAAAAAGGATGGGACTTCTAGAATGTCCATTGATTATCGTCACTTAAACTCTCTCACAGTCAAGGATAAGTTCCCAATTCCTATCGTTGACGACTTGTTGAATGAATTGCATGGAGCCTGCCATTTCTCTAAGCTAGACTTGAGGTCGGGCTATTACCAAATTAGAGTTCAAGAACAAGACATTCATAAGACAGCTCCTAGAACTCATCAAGGGAATTATGAGTTTGTTGTGATGCCCTTTGAATTGTCTAATGCACCATCAACATTTCAAGCGTTGATGAATCTTGTGCTTAAGCGTTGATGACATTTTGGTCTACAGTCCTACCCTGCAGAAGCATTATTCTCATCTTCAGCGAGTGTTCCAGACCATGAAGTAGCACAAGCTGTATGCAAAGCTTTCCAAGTGTACCTTTTCCAAGACACAAGTTGAGTATCTTGGACATATTATCTCAGGGGAGGGTGCTGCAATAGATCCAAACAAAGTCCAAGCAATGAAAGATTGGCCTCAGCTTGAATCCCTCAAGCAGCTCAGTGGTTTCTTGGGTCTAACTGGATATTACCACAAGTACATAGTTGGTTATGGTATTATTACGAAGCATCTGACAGATCTACTTAAGAAAGATGGGTTCTTGTGGAATGGTAAAGCAAGAAAAGCTTTTGAACATTTGAAGCAAGCTATAACTATGGCTCCTGTGCTTATGATGCCTGATTTCAGCTTACCTTTCATGTTGGAGATTAATGCTTGCAGTACTGGTATTGTGGCTGTGCTCTCTTAGAAAGGAAGACCCTTGGCTTTCCTCAGTCAAGCCTTAGGTCCTAAGAATCAGAAGTTGTCTATTTACGAGAAAGAATATATGGCTACACTTCTTGCAGTTCAAAAGTGGCGGCATTATCTTGAAGGGCACCAATTTGTGATCAAGACAGATCACCAAAATCTCAAGTATCTACTTGAGAAAATAATTTCAACAACAGTTCAAAGGAAAGGTTTAATGAAGATGTTGGGGTTGGAGTATACAATTCAATACAGGAAGGGAGCTGAAAATGTTGTTGTTGATGCTTTGTCCAGAAGACTTAAGATCTTGGAAGTTGAGGGGTCTTGTGCAGCCATTATACAAGTAGTTCCCTTGTGGATGATAGAGGTGATCAGTTCCTATGAGCATGATGCGTTTGCTCAGACATACATTGTTCCTGATAGCATACAAGCTAGTCCTGCCCAAGCTGATGTAGAAGTGACAATGAACAATGGAATTATTCGAGCTAAGGGCAAGATGTACATTGGTGAAGGTCATGGATTGAGGAAAAAAGTCATTAGAGCTTCACATGACTCTCCTTGGGAAGGACACTCCGGCATAGAGGGAACTTACAGAAGAATTAAGCTCTACTTCCAATGGAAAGAGATGAAGAAAGATGTTCAAGAATTTGTGCAGCAATGTGAAATTGGTCAGCAGACAGAAGTTGAGCACACTCCCTATAAGGGTTTGTTACAGCCACTTCCGATTCTAGATGGGGCTTGGACTCATATTAGCATGGATTTTGTTGAGGGTTTGCCTAAGTCTGAGGGAAGAGAAGTCATTTGGGTGATTGTGGATCGCTTCACTAAGTTTGGACACTTTGTTGGCCTCTATCATCCCATTACATCAAAGAAATTGTCCAGGTTGTTCATGGATCAGGTGTATAGGCTTCATGGACTCCCTCAGTCCATTGTTTCAGACAGGGACTGGTTGTTTACTAGTTCATTCTGGCGAGAATTTTTCCTATTGCTTGGCACCGCTTTGGCCATGAGTTCTTCGTATCATCCTCAGTCTGATGGCCAGAAAAAGAGGGTCAATCAATGCATCGAGAAGTATTTTAGAGAGATGACATTCACTCATCCTAAGTAGTTGTATAAGTATTTGCCTCTTGTTGAGTATTAGTACAATACTCATTTTCACTCTTCTTTGGGTTCAACCCCTTTCAAGGCTTTATATGGGTATATGAACCTCCATCTCCTTTGGTGCAACAAGGATTGGGTTCTCATGTTGGTGGAGTCAATGAGCTATTATTGCAGAGAGCTCAGTTAGCAAGGCAACTCAAGGACAACCTTCAGCTGGCTCAACCCAGAATGAAGTTTTTCGCAGATAAGAAAAGGATTGACAGAAATTTTGATGTTGGAGATCTTATTTATCTCAAGCTACAACCATATAGATAGAGTTCAATGGATGCTCGTAAGAACATCAAGTTATCTGCAAGGTACTTTAGCCCTTACAAGGTTCTTGAGAGAATTGGCAAGGTGGCGTACAAGTTAGATGTTCCAGAGGATAGCTTGTTGCACCCTGTCTTCCATGTCTCTTTGCTTAAGAAGCATGTGACAGACAAGGTCAAGGGTGTTGCTGCTATTCTTCAAGCTTCCTCCCACAGGCTGATACAAGAACTTTTGCAGAAATCTTGAAAGCGGGATGGTGTAAGATCAGTGGGTTAACAGCAAGCAGGTGTTGATCTAGTAGGCTAACATTCGTCCTGAATGTGCTACATGGGAAAATTGGAGGTTTCTCACGTCTCAATTCCCTTCCTTCCATTCTTGAGGCAAGAATGTGCTTGAGGGGAGGGTATTGTCATGATCAGAGCTGATTTTTATTGGTTCCTTTAGCTTATGAGGGGAAAACAGTCAAATGGTGTTGGCGGCAAAGTTAGTTTTGTTAGTTTAAGTCTTGTTTAGTTGTTTTGAGTCTTTGACTGTGGTATTAAGTCAAATGTGGCCGCTAATTCAGATGTAATAAGTCGGTTGGTAGTTGTCTTTGAGTCAAGATTCATTGTTTGTGTTTTAATCTTGTAATTAGTATAAGGGTTTGATTGTAAGATTTGAGGCATGAATGAAATAATATCTTGATTTACTCTTCTCTTCTAACTCTCTCTGTATCTTCTTATCTCTTTCACCTTCTTTTCTCATCTTACCTCTCTCTCTCCTAGGTTAAGATCAAGATTCATCTTGATCCTTTTCAAATTCATGAGATGGATTATTTATTTATGAGATGAGTAAATTTAATTTTGTTAAACATTGTTTATGAGATAAATAAAAGTTAAAAATTATAAAATAAAATAATTTTTTAAAAATTAAAATTCATGATGAATTTTACATGCGGGAAACAAAGCAAAAAAAGGGCAAAATCCTGCAACCTAGTGGTGATCCGTGTATATCGCTGGCAACCAACCAGCACGCAACACGTGAGGCTGCCTAGGGAATGCATCTGCACCTTTGGGCGCAGATGAACCATCAAGTGCCACGTGGCATGCATTGATAGGGCATAAGGACGCAGCTTGACCCATTGAAACGCGATGTTTTTATTTGTTATCACCCGATATGCTGCGTTTTGTTTTATATATTCCCCTCGCACATCGATTTTTTACTTGTTTTCACTCCGGTGTACAAAGTTACCTATTTCAAGGGTTTGGTACTAGTTCTAAATTAAAGGTTTCTGAAAGTGTTGACTTTCGGAGACCTAGTGGGAGAGAAAATTTTCAAAGAAATTTTTCCTTCTTCAAATTTAATATTTTTTGGTGTCCACTCTCTGGGCAATTCAAGGTTATTGTGTAGAAGGCTGTTAGGTCTCGGTTTTTCTCTGCTTTATTGGAGTTCGTTACTATTTTGGTATTCTTCTAGTTTTATATATTTGGAGTAATTTTGGGTATGTCTTTCTTTCCTTCTCTTTTAAGTTTTTGCTTTTCTATTTATTTACAGTTTTTCTTATTATGCCATGTTATTATTAAGAATGTATTAGAGTAGAGTCTTATAGATTTAAAATTAGGAATTTTAAATCAACCTTAGGTTTAAAATTAAGAATTTTAAATCCTTCCCAACAGGATCCATCATAATTCATTCATAAATGGACTTTAGTCGCATCCCCGTCAATGTTTCTACAATCATTTTTCAACATAGGCCTTTTGTCTACAGATCCGAAAGGTTCTTTTCATACTTCACATAGTCTAGTGATATCATTCCACTTTCTAGAAGATCTTTCACAATCTTATGCCTGAGACGAATGTGTCTCCTCTTTCTACTGTATACATTATTCTTTTCCACAACAATTCCAACTTGACTATCACAATGCAGTGCTACTGACAAAGCTGGCTGCCTTCACAATGGCACATCTGCCAATAAGCTTCTCAGCAACTCGGCTTTATGACCTGCCAACTCTGGAGTAGTGAATTCAGACTCCATAGTCAAAGTGGCAGTACAAGATTGCTTAGAAAATTTCAAGGATATAGCAACTCCAACAAGTGTGAATACATATCCAGTAGTGGAAATAATTTCATCATTGTCAGACACCTAATTGGCGTCCTTCCAATATAGTAGGAAACTTCGCGAAGTGAATTCCCTAATCTATAGTTCTTTTTAAATATTTAAGTATTATCTTTAATGTGTTTCAATGCTCTTGGCTAGGATTATGAGTGTATCTACTAAGTATGCTCCAAACATATGCACTATGAGGTCTAATGTAGATCATCATGAACATAGCACTATTAATGCTTTTAACATACACAGATTGGCACATAGCAACACCTTTATGTTTAGTTAAATGCACACTAGGTTCGTAAGATGTTCTTACAGGATCAACATTAAACATATCGAACATTCTAAGAATCTTTTCAACTTAATGAGACTGATTCAGGCTTATACCTTCAAGAGTTTTCACAATCTTAACTCCTTAAATCATGCCTACCTCACCCAAATATTTCATGTAAAATTTGGAACTTAGAAAGTATTTAGTCTCTTTGACGACATTCAATTTTGTGCCAAATATCAGCATATCATCAACATACAGACAAACAATAAGGCATCCATTCAAATCAGACTTAGAATACACACATAAGTCACCATAATTTACACGGAAGTTATTAGCAATTAGCATACTATTAAATTTCTCATGCCACTGTTTTAGTGCCTGTTTAAGACTTTATAGAGATTTTATAAGTTTATAAACTTTCTTTTCTTGACCTAGAACGACAAAACCTTTAGGTTGTGCCAATAAATCTATTCGTTGAGGTCACCATCAAGGAATGCTATTTTAATATCCACTTGATGCACTACCAAATCATGAATGCATGCAAGAGAAAACAAGTTCTAATCGTGGCTATTTGAGTGATGGTCAATATGTGTCAAAATAGTGAACCCTCTTTTTTCTGGGTGCAATCCTTAGCCACCAACCTTGCCTTTAATTTATCTATTGAGCCTTCAAACTTTTTCTGTCTTTTAAAAAACCCACTTTCAACCGATTTTCCTACATCCTCTAGGAAGATTTACCAATTCCCATGGGTGATTACTCATAATTGATTCTGGTTCGCCATTAATGGCCTCTTTCAAGAAAGACGAATCAACCGACCTCTTAATAGGCTTTCGGATCTTCTTCTAATATATAGACACTGACGATTTATTCATTTATCAAATTATCTTCCATTGGGGAACGGGTAATAAAATCAAGTCTGAAACTAGTTTATCTCCTAGCTCTTTTACTTCTTCTAATTTCAAGAGTGTCTATATTGTTATTGCAAGTTTGATCGTTGTTAACAGTCATTAGGTGAGAAGGAAAATTAATAGGCTGTGTATCATTAGACTTCAAGAGAAATATATGTTCAAAGAATTCAGCATCTCTAGATTCAAAATTACTATCACATGCATACGAATTATTAGATCTCTTGATCAGAAAGTGATCAGCAACACTGTGATAAGCATGTCCGATATAAATATAGTCAATAGTATTTGGCCCCATTTTGCTTCATTTACAGTCAGGTAATTCGACCTTGGCTAAGAAATCCCACACTTTCAGGTATTTTAGGTTAGGGGCATTGGCCTTTCCATAGTTCGTAAAGGATCTTATCTAATTTTCTATGAGGAACTTTGTTTAGTACATGATAAGTAGATAATATCATCTCTCCCCACATGTCATCAGGTAGTCCAGAACTAATAAGCATAGCATTCATCATGTTTTTTAAGATTCTATTTTTTTTCTTTTATCGATAACATTAGATTCAGGAGTATAGGGAGTGGTTCTTTCATGCATTATTTCATTTTCCTCATATTTCTTTGGTGAGGTTGGGTCGTATTCGCCTCCTCTATCGGACCTAAGCCTTTTTATTTTTCTTCCTAGTTGATTTTCTACTTCTGCTTTGTATTTTAAGAACATATCTTCTACCTCATCTTTAGTGCTTAGGAGATATACTATCATGTATTTGGTATAATCGTCTAGAACTGTTATATAATACCTTTTTCCATCTTTATTCATTTAGTTTTTAAAGTCTCCTAAGTCACTATGAACTAACTCAAGAAGTTCATATTGTCTCTCGACCAATTTAAAGGGCGTTTTAGCATGCTTAGCCTTTACGCACACTTCGCATTTAGTAAAGCTGGTATTACTAAAATTAGGAATTATATTCATTTTCATAAGTTGTTTAATAGGCTCTAAATTAACGTGTCCTAAGCGAGCATGCCATAGTTCAAAAGACTCAACAAGGTAAGCAGAGAAGTACTAGCATTGTCATTCACACAAATAACATTGAGAATAAACAGTTCCTAGTTACAAAACCCCTTGCCACAAATTCCTAGCTTTGATCAAGAGACTACCCAATATTAAATTCCAATGCATTTCAGACACATGTAGGACATTGGTCAAAGTAAGAAATTTTTCAGAAGTGAGTTTAAAAGAGATATTCTCTTTATCGAGGATAAGTGCTTTGCAGAATTGCTTATGTGAACTACCTCTCCGTCAGTCACTTTCTAGTATTCCTGTAACATTCAATTGGTGTAGATGTGCCTAATAGCTCTAGTCCTCTATCCATTAAGACATATTGTTGACCAGGTTTCCCTCTGAAACAACATCAATAATGTTCTCTATCTTTAGAAGGTGGGCTTTATTCTTGGAATCCTCAGGCTGGTTCTTGTTGTTTCCGTAATCTTTTGCCTTATGTCCACATTTTTCACAATGGTAGGACTCTCCTTGGGATTTACTTTTTGGTTTTTAAATTTTTCCTCAAGGCTTGAGATTTGATTGATGCTTTTTCCTTTATTCTTAAACCTATCAAATGCACCAATCCTAGCTTTGACAATGTTAGCCATAGAAAGTCAGAATATGAGTGTCCCTTATCCTTGAGTCTATTAGCCTCCTAAACTTTCAAGTGCCCCACCAGCTCTTCTAAAGTCAGAATCTTTTTTTTTTTTTTTTTTTTCAGTGCATAGGTTTATTTCTATAGTCCTTCCAATAAGATAGAAGCTTCTCGATCACAAATTTTTAGGCCTTCTATCAGAAGAGTGGTGACTATGTTTTCATATTCATGTACTTGGTTAATTACCGATTTATCATCCATGAGTTTGAAATCTAGCCATTTACAAATCTCATATTTCCTAGTCCCTACACAATCACCCCCATTTTTTTGGGAAGAGAATCCGATATTTCTTCAGTTGAGTTCATTTTTACATAGATATTAAAAAGTCCTTCGTTCATGTAATGTAGTAAGTTACCCGTATTGGTTCTATTATCTGAGACAAAGTTCACTTCACACACTAATTTTTCATTTTCGTCTTTGAATATCTTTTTCTCATAAAGTCTGTAATCGATGTTGATTTACTGTAGATAGAATAGTGTGTTTATTTTTTTATTTTTTTTTGACCACCTCTTATATTCTTTTTCCATTAAAGTTTCGACTTTAGACATGTCGGGAAGAGATAGTTTGGTTGCCATGTTTAAATATGTAAAAAATCTTCTTTTAGATTGTGAGAAATAATAGTGACACATTTAAACATAGCGACGGAAATAGAGCAAATGAAAAGAACTTACAGACATTGATATCGTGCCGTGGTAAAGACAATTGTCCTAAAAGACGATTTTGCTGCTGCTCCGGTGCACATAATACTATTGGCAGCTGTCCTCTAGGATTAACATGATCCAAATCTTAACGTGCACTCCTTAATTATCGGGTAGGGGTGCCTAAGAAATTTTCCCAATGACTTCAGAATAGATAGAGAGAGAGATATTTCTATTTTGGATGGATTGAGGTTGCTGGAGAACGATATATACAATGTGGACTGTTGGGAAGAGGTGCCTTCTCCCAACAGTCACTTCCAACAAACACCATGGGAATAGCACAACAGTAGTGGAAGCTCGAGAAGAGATATGAGACAAATTAAGTAGTTAGTTGGGAGCTTAACGGTTGGAAGCATCGTTTACAAAAAATTTTTTGAAAATTAAAATTACCTATTTTTAAAAATTATTTTCCAAAAAATAAAAATACCCATCAGAAAAAGAACACCCAAGCCTAAGCACAGCATGACGCGGCAAGCGAGCAATGTGCACGCTTCCATATTTAAAGTGAGGCCTTTCCACCTCCTTTTCCTGTGTGGGACAAGGTTAAAGGATTTTACGTGATCTTGCTTGTATCATTTTTAGAACATCAGGTTTGGCAGAATAAATTATTAAAAAAAAGAAACCAATTTAAGTTATACTAATAGAGTCCCACAGTAAAATTAAACTTCAGCTCTTCATTTCTGTTTTAGTAATCTAAATAAATGCCAATGGATGCACAATAGTGTATGTCGGGGCCCGAAGACAAACAACAAAAACATCAAAACGCCAAGTTAGAAGACTATCTAAAATTCAGACTTCAAAACAGAAATGCCGAATTAAAACTTATGTTAGAAAAAAACAACGACTACAGCGAGGTTTCATACAAAAAATTTCAGTAAAAATCAGCACAAATACGGTAGAAAGTGGAAGCAATAACAGTTATAAAACTCAACAGAAATAGCGATAATATAAATATGTTAAAAGCTGTAAATTAAGCTGTAAATTGCATTAAAAATACAATAAAAATACTGCAGTAAAATATCAGTGAAATATGTAGAAAATACTGCAGTAAAATATAGATAAAATTCAGCAGAAAATTTCAGAAACAAACGCAATAAAATGCTGTAAGTCACAGTGTGAAATTGATGTAAAGTATCTAGACACAGCAATCAAATAATAGTTAGAAAATTGGCTACCAAAAGAGAGAAAGCAAATTAGAAAGATCTTACAAAATAATGATATCGCGCCGTGGTAGAGACCACAGTCCTAAAAGACGATTTCGCCGCTGCTCTAGTGCACACAGTATAACCGGCGGCCGTCCTCCAGGATTAACGCGATCCGACGCTTAACGTGCACTCGTTAATTACCGGGTAGGAGTACCTTGAACCTTGCCCAATATAAATTTGAGAATCGAGAGCAGAAATTGAGAGAGCATTAAAAGTGAAAGAGAGAAATTGATGAAGCAACTTTGATACGCGCAGGGTGAAAAACTGTCAACATTTGGATGCCAGTTAGTGAGGGAGAGAGAAAATGGTGGATTTTTTTTTTTTTTTTTTTTCTGTTTTGATTCTCACGTAGTGGAGAATATAAAGCCGAGATATTTGGGCCAAATTGGTTGAGATATATACATATATATGTATATATTAAAAAATAATTACGGAAAATGGTTAGAGGTATTAAAATGGAGTGCAATAAATTCCAACGGTTATAAACGGACGTAATAAATTTCAACGGCTATATTGTCATTTAATTCCCAACGGGCACAATTTTAATGACCCTAAACGACTAATAATGGTGAACAGCCGGTAAATAGGTGCGGTTAGAATATTTTTCCATAACACTTAAGTTCAGCTTGTATCATTTTTCCAACAATCCCCCACAAAGGATACAAGCGGAAGAGAACAAAGAAGGATAGATTGGGCAAAGGGAGTTCAGTTTTTCAATGCCGATGTCTCGCGACTTGAATCGTTACCTAGTGTAACCCAAGTTTAGGACCAACATCTTGCAAGGTGACTTTCGTCTTGAACCTCACAAGGGGTTGTATAGTCTTCCACTTGGACACATACCAAACTCCGATCTTGGCAACTCCAACGATTTGGCGCGTTTAGTCGGCCATGGGCTCGTCCTGGATATTCATAGGCGCTCTAGAAGGCAAGTCTCAAATCCTTTATAGGGAGCAGCCAGACTCCCACACCTATATAGGTGGATCCCATCAAGTGTGTGTTACCGCACACCACCTAACATATGAATATGGGTCCATTAAGAGCTAAAGCTCAACCTTACCCCTGGTAACATACAGACAGTGTCCGTCATGTGCAAGTCGTGCTTACACCGCCAACATACGGCATTGGACCCGTCTCCGCACTGTCACACCATAGGGAGGGACAACATAAAATACAGTGCATATCTTGAATGAAACTATGACTTCTCATATTGAACCTGTTAAAACTAGGTTGGATACATCACAGTTTATTCGTGTGTAGACTTTAGTCCCGTCCCCCTCGATGTTTTACAAACATTTTACGACAAAGGCCTTTTGTCAGCGGATCCGCATGATTCTTTTCAGACTTTACATAGTCTGGTGATATCACGCTACTTTCTAGTAGATCTCTTACGATCTTATGCCTGAGACGAATAGGTCTCCTCTTGCCAAACCCATTACGTGTGCAGTGTCCACACCATCCGTTACGGACTATGGGTCAGGTTAAAGCATCAAGCTCATCCATCATATATGGCATTTCACACTGTATTATAACAAAGCAGTACTTGAGAGTTGCCCACTGTCAACATCAATCACGAGTTGCTCTTACGCCCACATTAAGGTATCTGCAACGAGTTGTTAAACAACTAGCTCCATCACCTTCTAACTTCATCAAGAGTCAGTATAACACAATAGTGGAGCAAATATCATATCAATCATATCTCCACCCCAAGTACTCAAATAGTACACATATCGTACGTATATTGTATGTATAGTTGGCACGAAAGGCATATACGACAAATTTGTCAATTTCACATATCATCATAGTTGTGAAACATTAGCATCTCAAATCAATTGGATCACCACTAGTTTAGGTCACAAAAGACCATATACCAATTTTTCATTGTACTTAGAGTACATGCATTGTCATTATTACGGGTAGTCCATCAATTAACCATGACTCATAAGGTGCCTTTACAGTTCAAGTTAAAGCAACACAAGCCTCTGCAAGGCTCTTAAGTCCATGTGTTAGCGTCATTAAGCTATTTACACTGACTTTGGACAGTCACCAAAATAACGTTTCTATCGTTATTAATTTCCATACGCTAGCAATAACTAGCAAACATCGACAAAAACACAATACTCATAAAATATTATAATAAGACAACATAACTCATAGGCTTTCAAGTGCTCTTACGACCCCCACAAAGGAATGTCTCACACTACATTCCTAAGCCATTCAATTTTTCTACTAGCCAACTCAATCATTAAAGACAACTAAGCAATGCAGGTTTCAAAGATGTGTCATCAAATATAGCTCACTAACAAGCCTAAATATATTGTCATTAGTAGAATATCTCTTCACTAACATTAGACACCTGACACAACACGGAGTCTATTGCGACGTAAACCCCATTCATAGTACTTCAACAATTTAATTAGAGCACTTCGATGTTCATCATTTGGATCAACGTATGTAGACTAGATCTACCACTGACATATGATATAATAGGATGAGTGTTGTGTTCGTCATTCATCAAAGCATAATGCTATCGATCATCTTAGTGTATTTAGCTTGTGATGCCACGTTTTCTCCTCATATAGTATGTCATCCAAATGACCAACACAAGCATACAACATAAAACAACAACCCAAATAAGGTATCTAGACACAAGCTAAATACCAAGTCTATAATCAATCAAGGTTCTCATGTGACTTGCACCTTACCCTTTTCCCAAAACTAGAAAAGAAGCATGAAACAATGATCCTAAAGGCATACAAGCCTACAAAGACAACACAAGTCCATATATGACTCAAACATATCATGTTTTTCCCAACTCTTTGCTAAAATTCAGCAGAACAACTTAAAAATCATAGTATAATGCCCAAAAGACAGTAGCTGCAATATTATAGCAAGAGCAAATTCAGTACTGCACAAATTCAGCAGCTAATAGTTATAATCTGCAGTATGTACATAACATATAGCAGTTGCACATTGGAAACAACAAATATTACTCTAGTACTGCAGAATTCAACATGTAAATGTCCATAACAGCAAGGACATCAGCATCTTACATCCCACAATATGTATATGAAAACGTGGACAGCAACATACAGCCCAAAACAATATGTAGCAATACATTCAGGTTGAAAAAGACATGTTTCAACATTTAAAACAACATACATTTCATCATTTCAAGTAAATTATGACAACGTATTCACCATACTTCAAACATAGCCATGGGAAATACATGAGAGACATCATCATGGAGACTAATATACTAAATCACACATGGATTCTGACAAAATCTCACAAGTCCTAACATCCCTTTCTAATGATTAAAGTCTCTACGAATTTTATCCACATAATCAAGAATTAAATCCTTTTTAGTGATTTTCATATCAGTGTCGTATTTGCCTTATATAGGTCTCTCATGTCAAACTTAAACTCGAGAAAAGCTTTATAGTATTTACAACATTCATATTCATGCCATTAAGGGGCATTTCATCAACATGACCTTTCATACATGCAAACGGCCACCATAAACAAATTCATGGGGTTCCAAGGACAGTCATTTTGATGCTACTGTCTAGAGGTTTGATAAATATCACATAGAGAGTTTAAAACATATAAGCTTTATTTTTATTTAGGAAACCCACAACCCCTCTGGTTTTTCTATAGAAGTTTCTCTCTTAATATCATAATTCAAGATTTTCTGACTATCAATAAACTTTCTTGAACAAGGTGCAATTATGGCTTCATAACGTCGCAAAAGGTTTTAGGATCTTCCTCAATTGCGAATGCACTAGCGATATGATTATCAAAATCAAAGCGCTTGAACTAGAGAGGCAATAATATATTTAAGAGGACCTACTTAGGCTAGACACCCCCACAATTCAAGGCAATAGAGAATAAAACCATAATATTTTATAGTATTTTATCTAACTATTAAATAAGGAGTCCTTTAAAGTCAATAGTCACTGCAATAGGGCTTCCCCTACATCCTCTAGGATAACCTGGAACTAATAAATATCATGTTCATCAAGTTCTCTAGCATTTTATTTTCGTCGTAATCTCTCTTAAAGAAGGTGGTATCTCATTCGCCATCTATATAATCATTTTAGGCCTATGGATTTAGACGTTGATCTTTAAAATCACACCCAGGCATATCTTCTAGATTCAAATCAGAGCTCAACGAGATATTATGCTCAAACAGTCAGAATACAGTTAACAATTGATATAGGAATTAGAAGAAGGGAAAGAGAAAGCTTCTGAGGCACACGCTTGTCAAAATTGTTCACATACTCAAGCAAACGTACACATTTGCAACCTCATTATCATAAACAATTTAACTATCATAGCAACAAACAAAACAAGGCATGTATAAATAAATTTCATTATAATTTCATTTGCTACTAGACTGTCAAATTGCAAAACTAACCTATCTTTAAAAGATTGTTCTAAGGTGAACTATTGTGCAGGATGCCTAGCACCTTCCACTATGATAAATCCTAAGAATTTCTAATCAACCCCACATCATTCCATTACGGTGAAATAAGCTTGAAATGGTTCATTGTCAAATGAGGCATTAATTTAAACAACTCCCAATACCAAAATATAACTTTATATTGAACCACCAAGTTCCCAACATAAACAACGGGGTAAATTGTATATGTACAGTAACAATAATCAAGAGATGAAATCATCACCAAAAGCATTACAAAAAGTAATCGATATTTTTCTAGATCTAACCATATACTCATATTTTAATTACTCCAAACAATCAACATTGATTAGAAAGGAGAGTTATCCTTTGTTTCCATGATTTATAAAAAATCGTCTTTTAGATTGTTAGAAAAAACCAACGACTACAGCGAGGTTTCATAAAAAAAATTTCAGTAAAAATCAGCACAAATACGGTAGAAAGTTGTAGCAATAACAGTTATAAAACGCAGCAGAAATAGCAATAATATAAATATGTTAAAAGCTGTAAATCAAGTTGTAAATTGCATTAAAAATACAATAAAAATACTGCAGTAAAATATCAGTGAAATATGTAGAAAATACTGCAGTAAAATATAAATAATATTTAGCGAAAAATTTCAGAAACAAACGCAATAAAATGCTGTAAGTCACAGTGTGAAATTGACGTAAAGTATCTAAACACAGCAATCAAATAATAGTTAGAAAATTGGCTACCAAAAGAGAGAAAGCAAATTAGAATGATCTTACAAAACAATGATATCGCGCCGTGGTAGAGACCACTGTCCTAAAAGACGATTTCGCCGCTGCTCCGGTGCACACAGTATAATCGGCAGCCGTCCTCCAGGATTAACGCGATCCGACGCTTAACGTGCACTCGTTAATTGCCGGTTAGGAGTACCTTTAACCTTGCCCAATATAAATTTGAGAATCGAGAGCATAAATTGAGAGAGCATTAAAAGTGAAAGAGAGAAATTGATGAAGCAACTTTGATACGCGCAGGGTGAAAAACTGTCAACATTTGGATACCAGTTAATGAGGGAGAGAGAAAATGGTGGATTTTTTTTTTTTTTTTTTTCTGTTTTGATTCTCGTGTAGTTAAGCTGTTTCAGTAGTGGAGAATGTAAAGCCGAGATATTTGGGCCTAATTGGTTGAGATATATACATATATATATATATATATATATATATATATATATATATATATATATATATAAAACTAAATACGGAAAATGGTTAGAGGTATTAAAATGGAGTGCAATAAATTCCAACGGTTATAAACGGACGTAATAAATTTCAACGGTTATATTGTCATTTAATTCCCAACGGTCACAATTTTAATGACCCTAAACGACTAATAATGGTGAACAGCCAGTAAATAGGTACGGTTAGAATATTTTTCCATAACACTTAAGTTCAGCTCGTATCATTTTTCCAACAAGTTAGACAGCTCCACCGTGACTATCACTCCTCGGCAGAACTAAAGCACTATCACTTGGGGCAATTGTCCCCCGGCATCACGTCATTTACATGCATATTCCATTAGAAAATCAATCTTCTAGTAAGGTTGCTCCCTTTGACTATATGTAATAATTTTGTTTATTTTGCCTCTTTTGTATAATTTTGGTTGAAATATAATATTTATCAGCTAATAAAACATTAATAAATTATATAATTTTGATACATAATGTATAGTAAAAAGTTTTAAATTATGAATAATCATCATATGATATTATCTATCTATGGTCGAATGACTTTTTAATACATTATATAACATCATCTATACCTAATACAATGACTTTTTTTATACATTGTTTGGTATGTATATTATATTTAAGGCATTTTTAGTAAAAAAGTATACTAAAAAGCAATTTTCATTAATATACTTGGATTATTTTTAGTTGAAAAGTCTTGAGTAAAGTTAGGAGTGTTTAGTGGGTGGGTTGGGTTGGGTATGAGGCCAACCCATGAAGATCCACTAGTTTTGGGTCTAAACCCACCCAGACTCATGAAAAGAATTTTAAAATGATGGTTCTGGTTCTTATTCGAATGGGTCATGGGTTACCCATGCCAACCAACATGAAGAAAGGCAACATTGGAATATAATTAACTTGATAACTAAAGATGATAGTGAATCAATAATGCGCGTAGAATGAAATGATTAACTAAACTTTGACAACTAAGTAGTTCCAAGTTTCAATCTTAATGTATTGATCCAATATAAAGTTAAGTATTTTCTAGACATAAATGAAACATGTTGGACAAACGTACATATACACATCAATGTTGTACCAAACTAATTATAATTTTTTTGGGAAAGTATCACTGAGCTACCTTGAGGTTTGACCATTTATTACATAGGTACCCTGAACATTTCAATATGTACAATGGAGTACCCTAAAGTTCAAAAATTTTAATATTTAGATACTCTAAAGTTTTAAATTTATCAATTAGGAAACCTTCTCACAAAATTTGGTAGATTACCTGAAAAATGCTAAAGTAGAACATGATTACGGCAATATATAAATATTTTATTAGAATTTGATGATTTTTAGCAAAAAAAAATGCTGACACAATACATGATTTTGAGAATATATAAGTGGTTTATATTAAAATTTGGCGAATATTTTATTGTAATTTGTTGAATTATGCTAACAATTGACATGTTTGTATATATTATTATAATCATGTAGTGTCACAACATTTTCTATATAAAATTGGTCAGATTCTTACAAAATTTAAAATTTTAGTATATGATACTTATTTGATAAAATATTCAAACCTCAAAATATCTCATTATATATTTTAAGGGTATTTAGTTGATAAATGCTAAACCCAAGGGTACCTAAATGATAATTATCCATTTTTTTCATAACTAAAGGTTGATTCTTGACATTAATATATGTAAAATAAATAAAATAACATAATTCACTCAACCTACATACAACTAAAACATTTAAAGCAAAAATAAATTTAAACAAAGGTTGAGAAACGAATTACATAAAGATTGAATCGAAGTCATATAGTTATGGGTTTTATGGGTTGAACCAATAAAACCCATGAGACCCATGGGTAACTTTAGTCTACCCATTAATACGCATGTAAATTAAAAACCCAACCCAACCCAAATTAAGTGGGTTGGATGGATTGTGGGTTTACCCAAATCCATGAACACTCCCATGTAAAGTTACTACATTAGTAAAAATGGTCAACTTAACTTATTTTAAATTTTTGTCCCAGAAAAAAAAAAACAAAAAAAAGAACTTATTTTAAGACGTGTATTAATATATGTTTCTTTTTCTAATAGTTTAATTTTAGATCATATATCATTATTTGCTTATACTCCCTAGTGTCCACAAATTTTGGATCTGTTACTACCGTCATTGTTATTAAAACCCAAAGACAATGAAAAGCTTGGGCTTTTCATTTTCTTTGTTTTTGATCAGAAGGGATATTTATCTTGTTGCAATATGTTAATCGTCCTTTTCTTGAATTGTGGTTCCTTTTTAGAGAAATTATTACTTAGGTACCCTGCCTTGGCGGGAGCCCTCTTTCAGACGTTGGGTTGTTGTATTACTTAGTTACCTTAAAGTTTGACAATTTATCGCCCAGGTACCCCGTTGTTTCGAAATATATATTAGACATTTAAAAATTTTGCTACTTAGGTGTCCTGAAATTTTAAAATTTTATCAATCAACCTTTTATAGAAATTCGATACGTTTTCGTTGAGAAACACTAAAGAGGTACATAATTCCGACAATACAAGTATATCTTCATTAGAATTTTATGAACTTTTTTGCCAAAAATATTGAAATTATGCACACAATTACATGTAATTTACATCAAAATTCAATAAATCTCTTACTCTAGTTCGTTGAATCCTTTGCTAAAAATATTAACATAACTTATATTTATTATAGGATAAATTATAGAAAATCTCTATGTCTTTTGCTTCAAAATAGAAAACCCCCTTCACAAATAAAAATACTAACAAAACTTCCTCACTTTTAAAAATTTATCACTTAACCCACATGCAACTTATTTTTAACCATTTTGCCCCTTAAAAGTGATGGGGTTAAATGTTTAATTATATTTTTAGAATATGATTTTATATTATTAGACAAAAATTAGAAAATTTATGTTTTTAGCAAAAGAATTAAGGAGATTTTCTATATTTATAAGAATATAATTATTTTAATTAATTGTAGTAACTATATTATAAGTTCAGAAGATAAAAACTATTTTTAAAATTTTCATAGAAAATATTGTGAGATAAAATATAATTTTTTTAGTCGATATTATAATATTATTACTATAATAATTTTTATAAATACAAAAGCCCCCTTTTTAAAATATAAAAAAATCCTTATTTTCCTTCAAATATAAAAGCTCTACCTTAAAATAAAATCAAAGACTTAAATATTTTATTTTGAGAGACAAAGTGGTCAAAAGAAAGTTATTTGGGGGTAAAGTGATAGATTTTTTAAAATGAGGGGATTTAGTAAGTGGTTTTATTTGTAAGAAAAATTTTCTGTTATTAAAGTAAAAGTCAGGAGGTTTTCTGTAATTTACCCATTATTATAATGTGTATTAGATACATTAACATTTTGTATATAAAATTGGTCAACGTCTCATAAGATTCATCAAATTCTGACATAAGTTACACATGCAATAAAATATTAAATTTTCATATTAACTCATTGTATATATTGAAATGTCAAGATCAACAACAACAACAACAATTAAAATTATAAAGATAAATTAACACAATTAAAAATATATATATACTAGATTAATTATACAATAGGACACATTTCCTTCGTCAATCTTCAATTTTTTTTCCTTACCATTAGACTGAAATTTTAAATTTTGGACACATGGTAAATTGTACTCAATAAAAGAAAGGATAAATTACAAAAAAAACCCCTATTTTTTGCTTCAAAAATAGAAAACCCCCCTCACAAATAAAAGCACTCACAAAACCCTCCCACTTTTAAAAATTTATCACTTAACTACCATGTAACTTATTTTTGACCATTTTTTCCCTAATGTTTAATTTCGTTTTTAGAAAAAGGTTTTATATTATTAGATAAAAATTAAATATTTTATGTTTTTAGCAAAAAAAATTAAGAAATTTTTCTATATTTATAAAAATATAATTATTTTAATTAATTATAGCAATATTATATAAGTTCAGAAGATAAAAAGAACTTTTAAAATTTTCAGAAAAAAATATTATAAGATAAAATATAACCATTTTTTGGTTGAGGGATAAAATGGTTAAAAAAATTTATTTGGGGGTAAAGTGAAAAATTTTCAAACGTTAGAGGGTTTAGTAAGTGATTTTATTTGTGAGGAGAATTTTTTATTATTGAAGCAAAAATTAAAATTTTTTTTTGTAATTTACGCTAAAAAAATGTAAAATTTTGGAAAGAGACCAAGTCAAATGGAGATATAACTCCCACATGCAAGTCTGGACCGGTTGAAAAAGTCAAAAAGAGTGTGGAAGGCAGTAATGTTATGGGAAGAGAGGCCCCCTTGCCTTTTTGTTAGGCTCCAGCTGCACACTCTACCAATCATCCCCCCCCTCTTTTCCTTATCAATTCATATGCCCAATCTCATTCACGCATGCATCCAAACCTCACTTCATTTGATACCATATGACATTAATGAAAAGATGCTCGAATTAGCCATGTACTTTTTTTTTTTCCATACTATATCCATTCATATTTCTTTTAGAATCGAGATTATGCTCCACGTCAAAATAGCGTTGGTATATTGGAAAGATAGACAAAATTTGCACCAATTACTAGCATCGTGGAAACAATGATAAACAAAAGCTGCAAAATAATATACCGGAGAAAGGATTAGCTGAATGATGAGAGGAAAGAAGATTAAAGTCGACCATTCAGGGGGGACACACCAAAGAACAAATTGCATGTTTGCGGAAACATCCCTACAACCCGCATCACTGTTGCACATGCATTAAATTCCAGCACACCTCTAACTGGTTCCTTAAGCACCTCCTCAACAATATTAAAAAAAAAAAAAAAGGGGAAAGTACCTCAGAACACCCACTTGTAGACAATGTTATTACTTCATCTCACAGCCACACCACTAACCCCAGAATAGGTCCACCAACACACCTAACTGATCCTCTTCAACTCAACGCTCTTCTGATACACTAATGTACCACCTTGACTCGGCGATAATGAAACTCAAACCTAGCACAAAAAATGCACCAGAGCAACCCGGATAGTGCACATCCTCTTTAGAGATGGATCAAGCAAGAAGCTTGACCCTCACCACATTAACATTGTATCAAACAATTATTTAAAGAACATTGTATAGATGGAAGATCCTTTTGGAATCTAGAGAGATAGTTACAATGTAATTATATTTTTCTTTTTTAAGTTTTATTGCATTAAAATTTATAAAGTTATAAATAATTTGAAATAGGTTGTGGATATGAAATGTAAGAAACACTTATAGAGAGCTCGTATGTATACAATAAGAAAAGAGAATACAGTACATATAGAGAGCCTAGGAAGCAAAGATTACAATATTGACATTGAACCACAATACTAGACCTAAGGTTCGAAGAGTAACTACAAGAGAATCCTAACTTTCTTTGCTATATTGGTCACTTTAATAGTCCCCCTCAAGTTGGAACTGATAGAATAATGTGCAGATTCTGTTTTTGGTAGTGGAAGCAATCAGCAGATAGGCCCTTTGTGGAGATGTTTGGAATTTGTTTGGTTGTTGGTGTGTTGATCACTTGAAGATCTCCTTTGACAACTTTTTCTCAAATGTAATGGAATTCGATGCTAACATGCTTAATTCATTCATTTGAAACTGGGTTGGCAACAAGATATGAGGCCAAGACATTGTCACAGTATACAAAAACGCATCTAAAGTGCTTCATACCAATAACTTGAACAACCATGCAATATTTCGACCTTGTACTTGACTTGGAGACAACAGAATGCTTATTGGCACACCAAGAGATATGTTTGTGACTAAGAAAGATAGCATAGCTAGTAGTGGAGTGGCGGATGTCTGGGCATCCTCCCCATTCGACATCTGTGAACATAATACTGTCGGTGCAAGATCCTGGAGCAATAGACAAACCATGGTTGGGAATGCTTTTGAGGTAGCAAAACATACGCTTGACAACCAGCTGATGCTTAAGCCTAGGACCTCCCAAGAGGTCGACCACTATTCTAAATATAGTAAGGCGGAGAACTCTTGTTCATTGGAGCGCCGGAGTGCTGAGGTTGTTCCCATCATTGAAGTCAAAGTGTGGGATAGCATATATCAGGACGAGTTATTATCAGATATTGGAGTGCACCTACAATAGTCTGAAATTCAATAGGGTCGGCCAATAGCTGTGGTTCAGTAAGCAAGAGATGTGCTTGAGTGGAGAGGAGGGGTTTATCGGTTTAGCACCATGCATGTTGTATTTGGTTAGGAGATCAACATAGTATTTGTGTTGAGAGAGAAAATACCTAAGGGGGTTCGTTTCGCTTTTATACCAAGAAAGTAGTGGAGTGGTCTAACGTTCTTCATGACAAATTAGGTGGAAAGGTCTCGGATAAGAAAATCTAGAAGGGCAGTTGATGACCCTGTGAGAATTATGTCACCAACATAGAGAATAAGACATATGAGGTATTCTGGAGTTCTAAGAATGAATAGGGAGGGATCTATGTGACCACAAATGAGCCCGAGATTTAAAAGAAAGGAGCCGAAGGGCTGGAATTGGGCTCTAGGAGCGTGCTTTAGGCCATAGAGGACTTTATGCAATCAACATACATGGCTATTTAGGAAATTTTGGATGAATAAATCCATGCATTTTTTTCATGTAAACTTCTTCCGTTACGAAACCATGTGAGAAGGCATTTTGACATCAACTGTAGTATAGTCCAATTGTGAGAAATAGCTAGTCAAAGCTGGGCTAAAAGTTTCCTGGAAGTCAATTCCTTCTCATTGGTGAAAGCCTTGAGCCACTATTTGTGCCTTAAACGATCGACCAATCCATATGTTTTATACTTCACTCGGTATTTCAAATTGCTTCCCACATGATTCTTAGAGGGGCCATGAAGTACTAAATCCCTAGTGTGGTTTTGGATGAGTGTGCTAAGGCCATCAGCCATATCCTCTTGCTAGTAAGGGTTCTTTATTGACTGCAAATAAAATGTTGGCTCTTATATTACTATTACTGACGTCAAAGACAAAGGATACTTTGTCTTGTGAATACCATCCTTTAATCGAGTATGAATGGGATGGACATTAGTGGGTGCATTTGGTCCCTTGTGTGGCTCGAGCTACACCTTGAGTAGTGCAGGGGAGGTTTGTTCAAATGGTGATGGCCCATCGGTAGGTGCGGGTTGGGACATTTGATCACTAAGTCGATAGGGTGGTCAGTCAAGGTGGTGGGGGCAGGTCAATGAAGTGTTGTAAATTCAGGTTGGGCAACCACCGTTAGGGGGATGCTGATGGCGCCGGTCACGGTTGGGTGGTCGGCCGTGCCTAGAGAGGAGACCGGCCTAGATTTAGGGGTAGGGGAGGGGGCTTCCATTTAAGAAAAATAACTATCCTAATTCAAGTAGAGAACTCAAGCAAAAATAAAGAGCAAAGAAGAGGGAAAGGGGGGGGGGGGGGGGGGGGGGGGGGGGGAGAAAGGAAGAAAGATAAAAAGGATCTAAAGCAATTTTCAATTCAAGAATGGCTATGATACGATATGAAATGTGATGTACACCTTAGAGAACTCTTTTATACTAAATAAGAAAAGAGAGTACAAGAGGCCTCCATATATAAAGAGCCTAAGAAGCAAAGATTGTAATATTGACCTTAGAATTAGACTACATAATTTGCAATTCCAACTCTAATTCTTGTAGAATAAAAATTTTGATGGAATTAAAATTTCATTATTTGGTTCATTAAAGAAATTCAATGTCAGAACAATTTCATAATGATTCAAGTCTTCATGGGTTTTTGGTCAATTGAGTTTGAGTATTTCGAGTCTTAGATTAGCTACGGTCTAATTTTAGTCGGAGCGGTTCACATTACATTTGAGTTCTTATCACCGGAGCTATTCGCTATGAGTTCAATTTATTCGAGTTTCGAGTCAAATCGGCTCGAATGTCACATCGATCATTTAGTATTCAAGTTATATTTAATTTTAAGTTAATCAGGTTAGGTCCTTTTGGAATTTAGGCTAGAATCAGCTAGGTTCAGTTGATTTAGGTCATTTCGAGTTTGAGTCATCTTAATTTGGGACAAAGGAGTTGTCTCATTTCAAATTTCGCGTCATCTTAGACTAAGTTTGAGATAGGTCAAGTCATTTTGGGTTTGGGTCATATTAAGTTCTTCGTGAATTTGGTTGGGTTATTTCTACTTCGGCTCGAGTTTTTTACATCACATTCAAGAGTAGTTTCATTTTTTGGATTTGAGTCATCTCGAGTTTCGAGTCAATTGGGTTTGATCACTTTGGACTTTGAGTTAATTTGATTGTGGTCATTCCAAGTTCAAGTCAATCAAGTTGGGAAGGTTCGGGTCAAAATTTAGGTTGTGTCTATGTCTTTCAATTTTGAGTCATCTTGGGTTTAGGTTAATCAAGTGGGGTCATTTTGGGTTTGAGGTCAATGGAGTTAATACAGAATTGCAATTCCTTATCTCCACCCAAAGGAATTGGAAAGTATAATTTTCAATTGACATACAATTCTATGGAATTAGGTAGCGGAATTGTAATTCCAATTCCAGTAGGTCAACCAAACAACAAAATCGAAATTCTGGGCCAATTCATGACTGTAATTCCATGCTCCAAACATAACTTAAGTTTCTTTCCTGTATTGGTTACTCTAATAGACTAATGGTAGAAACCAATTTGATGGATATCATAATTTAGTTGTTACCATGAGATTGAGATGTGATCAAATAAATAATATGAGAAATAATAATATAGTTCACATTATTATTGTCATTTATTTATTTTTACTCTCGAATAAAAACATAGAAGTGTAATATAAAATATACTTATCATATGTATATTGGGTTTAAATCGTTAGTGGATAATCATATTATTTCCTTATATTTATTCTCAGGTCGGTCAAGTCCAAACAACAGGTCTATGATTATATTTGCTAATGTGATCCCGTGCAATGTCTAGAGGTTATTTGTTTATTTTATATATTCTTATGTTGGATTTCATTATCTTTGTCGTTGTCCTTCAAATATTTTTATACACTTCTGTTTAGAATTTGTTTGTAGTTTTCTTAGTTTGTATAATGCTCGGGTGCTTTATTTTCGTTATAAAATATATTTTGCTTGTGGTGCAAGATTTACTTTGAATTTATATGTTTATTTTTCTGTTCCCTTTTGAGTTGGATGATTTAAATATTTCTTTGATATTTTTCAACTGTTAAGTTAGTGATAATTTCATTTCGATTATAAAGTTTTAGTTGCTCTATTTAGCATATAGAATTGTAATTTGACCATAAAATTCCAATTTCAATTCTAGTTGTGGTGGAATTAGAATTCCAATGGAATTGGCCTTCCATTATTTGGTAATTAAAAAAAAAAAAAAAAAATAGAGATAGGAATTAATTTCACAATAATTCGAGTCATCACGATTTTCAATCAATCCATTTGGACTGTTTCAAGTTCGAATTAGTTAGGTTAGATTTTGCTGTGGTTAAATTATTTTGAGTTTGAGTTATTCGAGTTTTGAGTCAAACTGGAACTAGTTCTAGTAGCGTCGAATCATTTTGTATTCATGTTATCTCATATTTTCAATTAATCAAGTTAGGTCATTTTCAGATTCAAGTTGGAATAGATCATGTTTGAGTTGATTCATGTCATTTGGAGCTCAAGTATGTTAGAAATTAAACTTAATTCTAATTTTAAAAAAAAGAATTTTTAATATTCTGTGTGATTATGAGAATTTATAGGAACTTTACATAAAATTAGAGGTAGAAATTTATGCACCAATTATGTATTTTGGGGATTGAAGTTGTTATAAATACCCCATCTGTCAACTTTTAAATGCAATGAAAATAGAATAAAATAGAGAAGTATTTTTCTCTCTCTCATTTATTTTTTCTCTCTCCTCTTTCTAGTTTTTATTTCCAACAAAGTGGCATCAGAGCCTAAGTTATGGCTTTAACAAAAATGTCTCTTCCTTTTTGATACCCTCACCTCACAAAAGACAACTATGGCAGTTGGTCTATCCAAATGAAGGCTATCCTTGGATTTCAAGGTGCGTGGGAGATTGTCGACAATGGCTATGAGGAGGCTAAAGATGAAGCTTCCTTGAATCAAGCCTAGAAGGATGCTTTAGAGAAGAGTAGAAAGAAAGATCAACATGCTCTTTCGATCATCCATCAATGTTTGGATGACTCTTCGCTTGAGAAGGTGGCGAACACGATGACTTCAAAGGAAGCATGGGAAATTCTTCACAAGTCTTTCAAGGGAGCAGAGAAGGTGAAGAAGGTTCGTCTCCAAATGCTAAGAAGTGAATTTGAAGCACTTCATATGAAGGAATCCAAAGCTGTTTGTGATTATTTCTCTAGAGTTTAAGGCATCGTCAATCAAATGAAAACAAATGGAGAAGAAGTACTTGAAGTTCGGGTAGTTGAGAAGATTCTCTGTTCTCTAGATCCAAAATTTGAGCATATTATTCTAGCCATCGAGGAGTTGAAAGATTTAGACACTATGTCTATTGAACAGTTAAGTGGGTCGTTACAAGCCAATGAACAATGAATGAATAAAAGCAAGAATCAGTCTTTGGAGCAGGCCTTGCCAGCAAAGCTTTCTTTCCAAGGCAAGGGCAAAGCAAGCAAAAGAGGTAGAGGAAATCAAAGAAGTCGTGGACTAGGTTATGGATGAGGTCACGAACGTGGACAAGGTTTAGGTGGTGGTCAAAATCCATCTGAAAATGAGAAAGAAAGCCAAAGCTCATTTAGAGGGCGTGGACGTGGAAAAGGAAGAGGAATATGTGACAATTGGAGGTGAAATGGGAGATATGATAAATCCCATATTAAATGTTATAATTGTCAAAAATATGGTCATTATTCATGGGAGTGTTTGAAAACAACGGAAGAAGCTAGTGAAAAGGCCATATTGGTGGAGACAAAACAAGAGCCGGAGGAATCAACTTTGTTGCTGGCTCAGTAGATGACTGAAAAAGAAGACAATGGTTGTTGGTACCTTGACAACGGTGCAAGTAATCACATGTGTGGAGATAAGAGTAAGTTTGTAAAGCTCAATGAATATTTCGGTGGTGATGTCACATTTGGAGATTCTTCCAAAGTACAGATCAAAGGCAAAGGTACCATTTTAATTCATTTGAGAGATGGTGATCGTAGACTCATTACTGATGTCTATTATGTGCCAAAATTGAGATGTAATATTTTGAGTTTGGGGCAACTCTTAGAAAAGGGCTATGAAATTCATATGAAAGATCATAGTCTTTTCTTAAGAGATCATAATGCCAATTTGATTGCAAAAGTTTTGATGTCAAAAAATAGAATGTTTCTATTGAACCTACATGTAGACATGGCCAAATGTTTGAAGGCTTGTGTAAAAGATTTGACTTGGCTTTGGCATATGAGATTTGGACATTTGAGCTTTGGCGGACTCAAGACACTTAGAGATAAGAAGATGGTGAAAGGTCTTCCCTTTATTGATCATCCAGAGCAACTTTGCGAAGCATGTATTCTTGGAAAGCATGCTAGGAAAAGCTTCCCAAAGCAATCACTTTCAAGAGCAATCGAGCCACTTCAACTTGTACATGCTGGTGTTTGTGGACCCATCAAGCCGTGTTCACTTAGTAAAAGCAATTATTTTCTGCTTTTTACTAATGATTTTAGTAGAAAGTCCAAGGTTTATTTTCTTAAAAAGAAATTTGAGACTTTTGGAGCATTTAAAAATTTCAAAATATTGGTTGAAAAAAACAAGTGGTTATGTGATTAAATCTTTAAGGACAAACAGAGGAGGTGAATTTACTTCTAATGAGTTCAAAGATTTGTGTGAAAAGCATGGGATCCACCGTCCTTTAACAGTGCCAAGATCACCACAACAGAATGGCGTGGCAGAAAGGAAGAATAGAACAATTCTTAATATGGCTCGGAGTATGTTGAAGAGTAAACAAATGCCAGATGAGTATTGGGCAGAATCGGTTTCTTGTGCAGTTTATCTCACCAATAGATGTCCCACAAAAAGTCTAATGAACCAAACCCCTCAAGAAGCTTGGAGTGAAAGGAAGCCCGATATCTCTCATTTGCGAGTGTTTGGAAGTCTTGCATATGCTAAAGTTTTAGAACAAGAGAGATCTAAACTTGATGATAGAAGCAAGAGGTATGTGTTTACCAGGTATGAATCTAACTCCAAAGGTTACAAGTTGTTTAATCTAGAAACTGGAAAGGTGGTAGTTAGTAGAGATGTGGAGTTCAATGAAGAAGCTACTTGGGTTTGGAATGAGCAAAAAGAAGATTCATATGACTTCTTTCTATATTTTGATGAAGATGATGAAGATGCAGCACAATCCATAGATCCACAAATCATTAAAGAGTTATCAGAAAATCCTAAAGGGGCTGCAAATGAGGATGAAGCCATTTCTATAGTTCAAAGATCAACAAGGGAACGAAGAATGCCAGAAAAGTACAAGGATTATTATTTAGAAAATAATGATAATCCTTCTCTTTTCTATCTATTTATAGATAGTGAGCCCTTAAATTTTGAAGAAGCAACAATAGATGAAAAATGGCGACAGGCTATGGATGAAGAAATTAGTGCCATTAAGAAGAAGGAGACTTGGGAGCTATCCACCTTACCTGAAGGTCAAAAAACCATCAGTATGAAGTGGATATTTAAAACAAAGAGGTCTGCCAATGGCAAGGTAGAGAGATACAAGGCAGGGCTTGTTGCTAAAGGCTACAATCAGAAACAAGGAGTTGACTACAATGACATATTTGCTCCAGTTGCTTGCATGAAAATTATCAGATTACTAATTTTTGTTGCTGCTTAGAATGGATGGAAGACACATCAACTAGATGTCAAATCAGCTTTCCTCAACTGTTTCCTTGAAGAGGAAATTTATGTTGAACAACTTGAGGGCTATATCATGGAAGGTCAAGAAGAAAAGGTTTTGAAGTTGAAGAAAGCTTTATATGGGTTAAAGCAAGCACCGAGGGCATGGAATAGCAGAATTGGCAAGTATTTTCAAGATAATGGATTTAAAAGGTACACTCATGAATATGCACTTTATATTAAAACCCAGAAGAATGATGTTTTACTTGTCTGCCTTCATGTAGGTGATCTCATTTTTTAAGGGAACAGCCCAAGTTTGATCGAAGATTTCAAAAGGATCATGGCCAAAGAGTTTGAAATGACTTATATAGGGCTTATGTCTTATTACTTAGGTATTGAAGTGAAACAAACTGAGGTTGAGATTTTTATTTCTCAAGTAAGCTATGCCAAGAAATTGCTTGAGAAATATAATATGATTAATTGTAAACTCGTCAATACCCTATGGAAAGTGGAGTAAAGCTTTCAAAGTTTGAAGATGGAGAAAAGATGGATCCCACTATTTTCAAAAGCCTCATGGAAAGTTTAAGATACCAGACTTGTACAAGACTTGATATTCTTTTTGGTGTTGGACTTGTCTATTGTTTCATGGAAACCCCCACTTCTTCTAAGGCAGCCAAAAGAATACTTCGATATGTTAAACCCACACTTGACTATGGATTGTTTTACACATCAGCAAACACTTTTAAACTTGCACGATATTGTAATACTAATTTTGGTGGAGATATGGATGAGAGGAAAAGCACCAGTGGTTTTGTATTTTTCGTGGGCACTACTGCTATTTCTTGGAGTTCGAAGAAGCAATCAATTGTTGCACTTTCAAGTTGTGAAGCTGAATATGTTGCTGCTACATCTTGTGCTTGTCATGCTATCTGGCTTAGAAAATTGCTAGAGGAACTACGGATGACATAAGAGGAAGCTACAGAGATATTTATTGATAACAAGTCTGCACAAGCTCTTGCAAAGAATCCCATCTTCCATGATCGAAGCAAACACATAGAGACAAGATATCACTTCATCCGCGAGTGTATTGAAAATAATGTGGTGGAACTCAAATATGTCAAGTCTCTTGATCCAGTTGCAAATATTTTTACAAAGCCTCTAAAATACGATGTGTTTTGCAAATTTCGAAGGATACTCAGAGTAATCAAGAAGAATCAAGTTTAAGGGGGAGTGTTAGAAATTAAACTTAATTCTAATAAATAAAAAAAAAGAATTTTTAATATTTTGTGTGATTATGAGAATTTATACGAACTTCACATAAAATTAAAGGTAGAATTTATGGGCTAATTGTGTATTTTGCGGATTGGAAATTGTTATAAATACCCCGTCTGTCAACATTTAAATGCAACGAAATTAGAATAAAACAGAGAAGTATTTTTTCTCTCTCGTTTATTTTTTCTCTCGCATCGTCCTAGTTTTTATTTCCAACAGAGTAATCTTAGTTTTGGGCCAAATAGTTTGCATCATTTCGAATTTTGGGTTAGCTCAAGTTTTGTCAAATTTAGGCTAAAAGTGAGATGAGTCAGGTCATTTTGATTTTTCATCATATTAGAATATGGATCAATTTGGTCAAGTCATTTCGATTGTGAATTCTCTCTTAGACTGCTATAGAGGTCCACTCATAGTATATTTGTCTACTTTTATAATAATTTGACTAATAATTTTATGATATTATCTTATTTTATGCTTTCTATAAAATTTTATTTTTAATGGCTTAAAATCTGTTTTTGTGCATAATATATTTGTGTAACACAGCTCTACAAAATTAACCGCCCATGAGTAGAGGTTTTTTTTTTTTTTTTTTTTTTTTTGTGGTAGAACCAATGAATAGGTTGTATTGCTTAAAATATGAGAAAAATATATTTAAATTAGTATGTTTTAAAATATACAAAACTGACCTAAGTTTTAATTGCTTCAGCAAAGAACCGCCCAATAATAAGATGCTGCACTTTGCGACCGCCCGGTCTTAGCACTGGTATTTAACACGCGTGTTTGTGTTAGGGTTTCTAGTGGCACATGGATAACACGCTTGTCGGTTGCGTTGGCGCTTCTATCACCTTCTGAAAAAGACGTAGTTTTTGCGGGGTCTTTTGCAATTTCACTTTTGTTAGCGATATTTGTAAGTAAACTTCAGTTAAGTTAGGTACAAGTCGTAAAAAATAAAAACGAATTATAGACATGAGATCTCAACAACTAAGTAGAAAAAAATCGAAGCAAAGAGCTCCAAAACACCAAGGATTATTACGAGGTTCAGACCCTAACTGGTCCTAGTCCTCGGCTCTCTAATCTTAGAGAGATCTCCAATATTAATGATAATTATATCATGAGTGATGTATGTAGGGTAAAGAGTAATAATTCACTAGTATTAGTTAGTTGTATGAGAATGTATTAGCTACTATATGTTAGTAAGTGGTAAATTAGATATTTGGAGGGAATATTAGTTAGTATGTTGGATAGTTAGTTAGTTAGGAATCTAGATATTTCTGTTGTTACTTAGATATTTTTGAGTGGTTTTGTCCATTTGCTAGTATAAGTAGTTTGTACCATCAATTCTAATAATCACGAAAGGAAATGAAATATCTTCTTCTTATCTCAATTCTCTCTTCTCTTTCTCAATTCTTTCTCATCTCTCGTTCTCTCTCCTAGGTTTTGATTCTAGTTCATCTTGAATCATGACAAATGGTATCAGAGCTTCGATTCTTGGCACTACAACTTGCTAAAATTACATTGGAACTAACTGTTTTTTGCATCTAATCATGGCAACCATGGCTGGAGATTCATACCATGAGTCATTTCAGAGGATGCTGCAGCTAGCTCAAAACATCATGGCAACATTGTCAAGTATGCAACAATCAATGCAGCAATTGAAAGTAAGGATCCAAGCGCAACCTATTGTGCATAAAAGAGTGGTGTCACCGTTCATGACAGCAATGAAATCGAAGACTCGTATTGAAGTCAAGAACCGCAGGTTTTTAAGATTGAATCATTTAGCACAGCTAAACTTGGTGAACAAGTTGCATCCTAGTCGCAAGAAATGTGGTTCAAGCAAGGGAACTAAAGCAAGAACAAGCATGAGACAGTCTAAGGTAATGATTGAACATTCAGAAATGCAATATCAACTCCCTAAGCAAAATGTGACAGCATTACAATTTGAAACGAATGCTATTACAATGCAACCGAAGATGAGGATTGAGTTTGCATACTCCAACAATCTCAAGAAAGGGTACAACAGCATGTTGATTGGGGCAAGAACGATGCGAGAAGTGGGTTACAGTGGGAGACCACTTGATTCTTTGCTTTCTAACTCTAGTGAAAGAGTTCTTGAAGGAAGAAACATTGTCAAAATTTCAAGATATAAACAGGACAAGGTAGAGATCAATGCAATTGCTAATCTCTAGCAACGATTTGGATCTAAGGAATTAGTGGAGTTGTGGAAGAAGTATGGTGATGTGGTTGATCAATTTGATAAAATGGACCAAGGTGCTATGGTTAAGGAGTTTGAGATTTGATTTGAGGATCTTAAGTCAAGTTCATTCTGCAGTTCAACATCCAAATCCTTCATTGCAACATCCTTGGCAACTAAGAAGTGTGTGTGGGCTAGTATTAGATCGGCTCAAGAGTTCACTTGGGTCTTAAAGGTGGTCAAGTGGTCTAGATAGGACAAAATGTTGATGAAAATGGCTGATTTCAATATAGTTTTCAGCATAGAAACATGTCCTTGCAGCATCAGAGTGTTGTGGATCTTGGAATTCAGTGACGAGGAAGTGCAATTAGCAACACATTTACAACAAGACCAAGCTTGTGAGAATTTTCAAGGCATCAAGAGTGTTCTTGTTTCAGTTAAGAGCAATAAGGACGTCATAGTAATACTTTACAATTAGGAAGAAATTTGCAAACTATTTACGCAAATTTCTGCAGTAAAAAAATGGCACAAGAAGCTGATGATTCAGATTGTTTGGTGGTTTTTAAGCTGTTCTAAAGTGTAATTCTGCTATTGTTCATCAAGTTGCAACCTTCTTAATAAGATTCTTGAGGATAAGAATCTCTTAAGGGAGGAGTATTGTCATAAATGATATATGTGGCGTAAAAAGTAATAATTCATTAGTATTAATTAGTTGTATTAGTATTAGTTAGTTGTATTAGAATGTATTAGCTACTATATGTTAGTAAGTGGTGAATTAGATATTTGGAGGGAATATTAGTTAGTATGTTGGTTAGTTAGTTAGTTAGAAATCTAGATATTTCTTAGGTTGTTACTTAGATATTTTTGAGTGTTTTTGTCCATTTGCTAGTATAAGTGGTTTGCATCATCTATTGTATGATCATGAAAGGAAATGAAATATCTTCTTCTAATCTCAATTCTCTCTTCTCTTTCTCAATTCTTTCTCATCTCTCAGTCTCTCTCCTAGGTTTTGATTCAAGTTCATCTTGAATCATGACAGATTATTACAAGTTTAGACTATTCACAACCCGAATCAAGACTAATACAACATAAGAACTCAAAATACAGACTTTGATTTGGCTTTCTAGTTAGAATCCTATAGGACTAACCCTAAATCTTACCAATCTTCACTCCAGTAGCTTGAATCTTTAAGGATCTCGGCTCACGAGTTTGAAACCTCAATGAATTTAGGCTCAGTGAAGTGAAGGGATTTAGGGTTAGGGTTTCGCAGATAGTAAGGGAAGAGGGAGAAAGCTAGTGCAAAATTGCGAAGGCAAAGCAAAAATGAGATTAAAGACTCTGAACACAAAAAGTCATAGCTTATATACCTCTTACCCTACCAATCCGTGTGCCCTCCCCAACCTTACATCATAGCCGTTCTTTTGCCTTCATCCAACTCATATCATTCCAAAGAAACACAATCAGACAAACCAATTGCGCGACACGTGTCCCATAGACACACGGTTGAGATGAGGCACGTGGGAAAGCTTCTTGAAGAAGCTTTGTAGTACAACACCAAGTGTAGTACAACGGGCAGCGCAATACTTTTGGGTAGCAAAAAGTATGCAGTTGGGCAGCTAAAAGTACAACCGGGTAGGGGTAATATGGACAATACCCATTAAGCTAATTTGAATTCTAACCCATTTGTTAAATGTGGCATTTTACTCATTTTAGTAAACCAAGTTATGCGTTTTGATTAACTTACAATGACCCTATTAAAGCTACTCTCATTTTAGCTCATTTTACCTAATACAATCATCATTAGACATGTTTTAGGTCATATACTTATCAACTAAGATTTTACAATCTCCACCTTGGTATTTATATGAACTAACCACTAGATCCTCTCTAACAATAGGGACCATTTTCACAAACCATTTCACGTCGGATTCCATTCCATTTGGACAAGCTTAATAACTATAAACTTCACCAACAGTAGGGACTTCGTACCCATGTCTACGAGGTTATCCTCAATATCTATTTTTACCAGATCAATTAGGTTTGCTTCTAATTGGTCGATTATGAAATACCATATAATATCAAGGTGTTTCGTTCTATCATGGAATACTAGGTTTCTACACAGTGCTATTGTTGATTGACTATCTGAATAGATTTTAGGTGGTCCCACGTCTAACTTAATTACAAATTGGAGTCCCCTAAGCCATATACCCTCTTTTATAGCATCAAATATTTCCATAAATTCCGCTTTAGTGGTGGAAAGTGAGGTTAAAGTCTAGAACTTAGACCTCCAACTTATTGCTCCACCGATTAAAGTAAAAATATAGCTAGAAGTGGATAGTCTCCTATCTAAATCTCCAGCAAAATTAGCATCTACATACCCAGCTAAGTTTAGGCTACCTTGGTCCCTACCAAAGGTTAAGACTAAGTCTATGGTTCCTTGAACATATCTTAGCAACCATTTCACACTGTCCTAGTGTACCTTTCTAGGATTGGCGATAGATCTTGACAGAACACTCATAGGAAAAGCTAAATCTAGCCTAGTGCAAGTCATAGCTAATGCGTCTAGTATTTACGCATCTTTTAATTGTTATTTTAATTATTTTACACTTATTTAATTATAGTTCTACGCTCATTTTGAAAATTTTTATGTTTAACATGTTTGAAATTAAAGTTACGAAAATTGTCAAACTCGGATGCAAATAAGATAAATTCGACTCTCAAAAATTTAAATCAAATCAATCGAAATTTGGGACAACAACGTATAAGCTCGACCCGCACCTGCACTATTCATCAACTTCAACCCAACAGCAAAGCAGCCCGACAGCCCTTGTTCAACAGCCCTTCAATCACCTTCAGGCCCGTCAACCACCAGCAAGCCCATCACACCTCGGCCCAAACACAGTCCCACGAACAGCCCGTCGACCAACTCCGGACCTTTGGCCCACCAACATCACCAACGAACGCAGGCCCAAACATCACGTCCTGTATCAGGCCCAGCACTGCAGCATCACCTTCGGCCCAACTTAACCGCATCATCATCATCCCAGCGTCCCAGCACTGCAGCATCAACCTCGCACCTATCTCGGCCCAGACCCACACCTCTAGAGCCGAAACACCAAGCCCAGCTCGTTAGGGTTGCGAGGCATCACTATAAATTGCTGTTTGATTTTGGGGTTTTCTTTCAACTCTATTTTGGAGCCCTGATACACAACTGACCGCCTCTCCCTCTCTCTCTCAGCTCTCTCTCTCTCTCTCTCTCAGATTTTTTTTTCTATTTTTTTAGTTAAATTGGAACGAGAGCGAAATTAGCGTGAAGACCGACATGAGTTCGTTAATCTCCTCCTTCACCGGATCATCCTCGATGGAGAGCTAACTTGCTCTCCAGGGTTAGATGAAATCTTAGCCTTTACTTTTGTTTACTTTTAATTCGGGTTAATTTGATTATTTACATGAATTGTTTGGTTGAGATAAATACTTTGAAGTATTATATTTTTATTGTTTATTCAATTGATATGATTATTTAGTTTGTAACCTTTATTTGTTGATATTGATATTTATAAATTAATTCTTTGTACTTGAAGCCTTATGATTAATTAATCAAGCAATATTATTAACCGAATTGTTAATTAAAGTCTATCTTCCCTATGCTTTAGTTAGATAGGGTCAATACGTAATAATTAATAATACGTTAGGTAGAGCATATTTTCCGTATGCTTTAGTTAGAGAGGGACAATACACAATACTAACAACATTATCTTAGTAGGTTGAAGCTTGTAGCCTAAACCACTACCCGAGTGGCAATCAATAATCCCAATTTAAGAGTTAACACTAAAATAATTGGCTAATGATGGATTCGAAACCCTAGGCTCCAATTTAATACACGTTCCCAATTAGTAGTAGATTACTTTAGTTCAATTGTCATTTTCTTGATTAATTAACACAAAGATATCAATTTTTCTTAAATCAATTTAGGTCATAGATTAAATTCACGCACTCTTAGTCCCTGTGGTTCGACACCCTCTCGCCCTACACTTCAACTTAGGTGTGTTTAAGAGATAGGGTTTTATATTAAATTTTGATAGATGTAGAAAAACACATCAAGATTTTGGCGCCGTTGCCGGGGACCAGGCAACGTTCGTGATTTCATTTTTGTGATTTTATTTGATTTTTAACTTTCGATTTCTTCTTTAATTTTAAAATAATTTATTTTATTTTTCAACCCAGTATTTGAACTCTTAATTTAGAATTTTTAATTTTTAATTCTCTTTAATTGTTATTGTCTCTTTTCTAAAAAAAATTTAAAAAAAAAAAAAATTTATATTCATTTTTTATTAGTATTATTTTTCTTGTGATTTTCGTGCATAAGTAGATCTTAGGGTATCTTGTTATTTGTCTTTTTTTTAGTATTTGTTTTGTTTGTTTTATTTGTTTTGCTTATTTAATTTTTAATTTACTTACTTCGTGTGGTTAATTGTTCATGCACGATCGTCGCTCTTTGTCTCTTGACCTTACCATATTCAACCCTAAAATTGAAAGAACTTTAAGAGACCTTAGAGCCCAACACCGAGCAAAATCAGCTAGTGCTATCTCTAATTTAGTCATGGCTGACGAACAACAACCACGTGCGCTCATGGAGTATTTTACTCCCACTACATACGCCTCACCGTCTTGAATTAGGTTGTCACTTGTAGCCCATCAGTTTGAGCTTAAGCCACATACTATACAGATGCTTCCTTCATATCATGGCCTAGGCAATGAGAACCCGTACACACACTTGGACCGTTTCATGGAGGTTTGCTCAACCTTCAGGATTCCTAACATTAGTGATGATGCCATCTTACTTCGCCTCTTTCCTTTTTCTTTAAAGGAAAAGGTTAAGTATTGGTTAGGCACCTTACCTATTGGGACGATTAGTACTTGGACTCAAATGCAACAGGAATTTCTTAAGAAATTCTATCCCATTAATAAGACTAACGCCGCTAGGAGAGCCATTAACACCTTCGCCCAACTCCCTACTGAGGAGTTTCACGAGAGTTGGGATAGGTTTAGGGAACTCTTATGAGCTTGTCCACATCTTGCTATCCCTAAATGGCAACTTGTCCAAAATTTCTATTATGGGTTAAACGAGAAGGGTTAACAAACTGTTGATGCCTCATGTGGTGGTCAATTCCTCCGGAAGAATGAGGATGAGGCGTGGGAATTGTTCGAACTTTTAAATGAGAATTCACAATAATCTGCTGCACATGCACGTCTTAATGCTACTAGGTTAAATAGAGGAGTAAATGAGATTGCTCACACCTCCATCTTAGATAAGAAAGTAGACTCTCTTGCCTCTTTCGTAGAGCAGATAACTTCCCTATTTAAGATGACATTGGCCCCCTCTACTATACCTAATATGTCTCATATTTCAAATGTGCATAGTGCTTGCTATTCATGCTCTAGTGTCTCTCATTCTACACATGACTGCACTGAAAGGTTTTGAGTGCATTGAAAGGTTTAGAAGTTAATTCCCAACTCCTCCACTCCCATACACAATCGATTGCAAAGCTAGAAACCCAAATAGGTCAACTAACTAACACTCTGAGTAGGAGAGATGAGGGAAGACTCCCTAGCCAGGCTGTAGAGAACAAGCAAAATCCATTATAGTGTTGAGAAATGGGAAGGAGGTTGACAATGGGGTGAGTGCTGAAAGTGAAGTACCCATGAGTGGTGAGGAAGAAGAGAAGAGCAAGGAGAGAGAAAAGGAGACCGATGAGGTCACGCACAGTTCTTCTACTCCTAAAGCCTCTGATCTTCCCTCGTCATATGAACCTAGAGTACCCTTCTCCCAAGCTTTAGTTGCACCACATTCAAATGGGAAGGACAAGAAGTGAGCAGACATTTTGGAGATGTTTAGGCAAGTCAAGATAAACATTCCCCTTCTTGATGTAATTAAACAGATCCCGGCCTATGCGAAGTTCATTAAGGATCTACTGAACCAAAAGAGGCGATCTAGAGCACATCTGCCTAAAAAAGTGCTTTTAGCCGAGCAAGTGAGCTCTGTTATGAAGGGTGACACTCCAATTAAGTACAAATACAATGGTGTCCCCACCATCTCTTGTTCACTTGGAGACTACCCGATCGATAAAGCCTTACTGGACTTCGGAGCGAGTGTCAACATTATTCCTTAATCGGTTTATGAGAAGTTAGGCCTGTGAGAGTTGCAGCCTACCACAGTGATCTTGCATTTAGCAGATAGATCAACTAGGATTCCTCGTGGTGAGCTGATTAATAGTGAAATTAGACAAAGCCTTATTTCCTGCTGATCTCCTCGTGCTTGATATGGAACCTTCTAGTCATTCGAAAAACCATGTCCCTGTCATTCTAGGTCGACCTTTCTTAGCGACGACCAATGCTACCATCAATTGTAGATATGGGGTAATGGATGTTAGCTTTGCCAATATGACTACTAGGTTGAATATTTTTAAGGCTTCATTGTCACCCACTAGCGAGGATGAGTCAGAGAGTTTTTGGGTAGATATTATTGATGATTTGGTGGACCAAACACTCCCCTCTATCCTAGTTAGTGATTCCCTTCAGGGAGCACTAGTATGTGATTGTTCTGATGATTTTGAGATTGAAAATGATATTAGAGAGATGAATGATTTGCTTGAGTTGTGTGCCCCTTTAGAGACTTTTCATTGGTTGTAAAAAGTAGAAGCTTTACCTATGCTTTCGGATTCCCCTGCCTTGCCTTCCATAGTTTCACCACCCAAACTTGGACTTAAGTCGTTGCCATCTACTCTTAAGTATGCTTTCTTAGGACCCGATGAGACTTTGCCTATGATTATCTCTTCTCGGTTGTCTAGGGAATAGGAGGATGCATTGATGATAGTGCTTAGTGATCATAAGAGTGCCATTGGGTGGTCTTTGGCTGATTTGTAGGGTATAGACCCTTCCATTTGTATGCATAGGATTTTTCTTGATGAGAATGGTAGACCCACTAGAGAGATGCAAAGGAGGTTGAACCCTAACATGAAGGAAGTGGTAAACAAAGAGATTGTGAAGTTGCTTGATGTGGGTATCATTTACCCAATTTCTGATGGTAGGTGGGTTAGCCCTATTCAGATAGTCCCAAAGAAGTCGGGCGTTATTGTGGTTAGGAGTAGCGATGGAGAGTTAGTGCCTACTAGAGAAACCACGGGCCGGAGAGTATGTATTGACTATAGGAAGCTTAACTCTGCCATTAGGAAGGACCATTTTCCTCTACTATTCATTGACCAGATTTTAGAGATGCTAGTTGGTCAGAGCTTTTACTATTTTCTTGTTAGATATTCAGGATATAACCAGGTAGTAGTCTACCAAGAGGATCAGGAAAAAAATGACTTTTACGTGCCCCTTTGGCACATTTGCCTACCATAGGATGCCATTTGGTTTATGTAATGCGCCCGCTACATTCCAGAGATGCATGATGTCTATCTTCTCTGACATGGAAGACAGATTTCTTGAGGTTTTCATGGATAATTTCTCTGTTTTTGGACCTTCGTTTGATAAATGTTTCCAGAGTTTAAGGCTTGTGCTAAAAAGATGTGAAGAGACCAATCTTGTTTTGAGTTGGGAAAAGAGTCACTTTATGGTTTAAGAGGAGATCGTATTGGGTCATAGAGTGTCCAAGAAGGGTATTGAGGTTGATAAGGCTAAGGTAGATCTGATTGCAAACTTACTCCCTCCTTCAAATGTGAAGCAAGTCAGATCTTTTCTGGGTCATGCGGGTTTCTATAGGAGATTCATAAAGGACTTTGGGAAGTTAGCTAGACCATTATCTAGCTTTCTAGCTAAGGAGACATCATTTGAGTTTGATGAGTCTTGCAGCCCCCAGATTACTCTCTTCCTTTTGAAATTATGTGTGACGCTTCTGATTTTGCTATAGGTGCTGTCCTAGGTCAAAGAGTAAACAAAGTGCCTCATGTCATTTACTATGCTAGTAAAACTCTTAATGATTCACAACGCCATTACACCACTACTAAAAAGGAGTTGCCGGTTGTCGTGTTTGCTTTAGACAAGTTTCGTTCTTATCTTTTGAGTTCAAAAGTCATTATCTATTCTGACCATGCTGCATTGAAATATTTGCTCTCTAAGAAAGAAACGAAACCTAGGCTCATTAGATGGATTCTTCTACTTCAAGAGTTTGAAATTGAGATTAGAGATAAGAAAGGTGCAGAGAATGTGGTAGCTGACCATCTCTCTAGGATTTTCTTTGAGCATCATGATCCATCTATTTCAAAGCATGACTCTTTTCCCGATGAGCAACTTTTTGTTGTCTCCCATTCACGTGGCCCTTGGTTTGCAGATATTGTTAACTTCCTCGTTACAGGTGCAATTCCATCTACTTGGTCTAAGCAAGAAAAGGATAGGTTTTGCTCTCAAGTAAAGCACTTTTATTGGGATGATCATGACTTGTTTAAACATTGTGTGGACCAAGTAATTCGTAGATGTGTTCCAGAGTGTGAGTATCATAGCATTTTATCTTTTTGTCACTCATATTCTTGTGGAGGACACTTTGGAGGTCGTAGGACTACTGCAAAAGTCCTACAGTGTAGTTTTTATTGGCCTACTCTGTTCAAGGATGCTCACAAGTTTTGTCTTGCATGTGAGCATTGTCAGTGCACAAGCGCAATGACGCGTCAAGACATGATGCCTTTGAACCCCATTTTAATTGTGGAAATATTTGATGTTTGGGGTATTGACTTTATGGGACCATTTCCCCTATCTTTTGGGTTTCTTTACATACTTTTAGGGGTCGTTGTCAAGGACCACATTTTTAATCGCTTTGGTACCCCTAGAGCACTCATTAGTGATGGTGGTAGTCATTTCATTCATAGGTCATTTGAGGCACTTCTTAGGAAGTACTCAGTGCATCATAAGATTACCGCCCCCTATCATCCCCAAACTAGTGGTCAAGTAGAGCTTTCAAACCGTGAGATCAAGTTTATACTTGAGAAAATGGCTCGTCCTGATCGGAAAGATTGGTCCCTTAGGTTGAATGATGCACGTTGGGCAGACCACACTGTCCATAAGACCCCACTTGGTATGTCACCCTATAGGTTGGTCTTTGGTAAAGCATGTCAGTTACCAGTTGAGCTAGAACACCGTGCTTATTAGGCCACTAGAGCCTTGAATTTTGACTCAGAACAACCTGGTGCTAACCGAAAGCTTCAATTGAGTGAGCTAGAAGAACTAAGGAATGAAGCTTATGAGAATGCAAAGATTTATAAAGCCAAAACCAAGGCTTTTCATGATAAACATATTTTAAGGAAAACATTTGCTCCTGACCAAAAGGTTCGGCTTTTTAATTCTAAATTGTATCTTTTTCCTAGTAAGTTGAGGTCTAGGTGGGATGGTCCTTTTGTGGTTAAGCAGGTATACCCTTCGGGAGCTATTGAGATATACCACCCCAAAGATGGTCGTGCGTTCACAGTAAATGGTCAAAGGCTTAAACCTGTAGTTGAGTTGGATGGCATTGCTGATGGACAGCTTATTAAAGTTGTCTCTTTAATGGACACCATGACTGATACTTGATATCTGCTTGATTCACTGAGCCCGGTTGAAGGCGTAAAATTTAGCGCTCCTAGGAGGCAACCTAGGTTTGTTATTTCTTGCTTTTAATTTTGTTTTTGGACTAATTAGTTGCTTCTAGGTTTGTTTTCTCTCTTTTCAGGTTCTTGCGTCGGGTTGAAGGATTCCTATCTACTTGTCCACGCCGTCTTGTCAGGTTGTATTGCTCCATCTCACCTATCTCTTACGCTTTAATGATTGATATTGTCGCATTGAGGGCAATGCATGATTTAGGTGTGGGGGTGAGGCTCATTTGCATGTGCTCATTTTTATTGGTCAAATTTTTAAAATTTTGGCATCTTTTGTGCATTTTGAGCGTGCATTATAATAGTTTAACCAAGTGTTCCCTGATCGACGTGTATGTTATGATGACAGTGGGATTAGTTGTTTATTTCGTTTTCTTAATTCCATGAAGTTAAATAATTCTACTTCATACTTGTTAATGAGTATTGCTAATCATTGCTGATATAAATGGGTTCTACTCATGCTGCTCATATATTGACTAAGCACAGGACTTTCAGGTTGCAAAAAATTTGAAGAATTTGAGTAAACAACTTATATATCTTGAGTTTTGCAAGCCTGCCCTATTGGCTTATCCTAATCCTTGCCCTTGATGTTATGTAAAGTATTGATTGGTCAATGTCAATTGTAATGATGAAGTACATGTTATAAAAATAAAAAAAAGTCCAAAAATGGACAGGATAGAAAGAGAAAACCAAAAGAAAAAAAATGAAAAAGGAAAAAAAGAAAAAAAGGGTTTCCTCCAAAAGAAAAAAAGGCAAAAGAAAAAGAAAAAGTGAAAACTGGTGTACATTCATGACAAGAGGTTCTTTTGTGCTATATTGAGGTCAGAATATTTTAAAGTGGTCACTCATATGCCACTTAAATTTTCTCTATGTATAGGCATGTGTTTAGGTGATTCAATGGTACGGGTGTACAAAACTTTTATATATTTGGTTGGAATCGAGAATTTTAGGAGATTCTGTGGCATAAAATCCTATTCACTTTCACTTGTGCGTTGCTTGAGTAATTTCTATTAGTTGATACAAGGTTAATGAAATTCTATGACGAGTTTTGAAGTTTAATCATCTAAATTCATGGAATTGGAGAATGCTCTAGATGATTTAATCTTGTCTTGAATTGTAATATAGGTGTTAATCTTGGAAAACTTGGTAAAGGTTGGGATAGTTGGTTACTGTAGTCATTATGTTAAATCATATGCTTTGCTCGAGGACTAGCAAAGGTTAGGTGTGGGGTTGTTGATGCGTCTCGTATTTACTCATCTTTTAATTGTTATTTTAATTATTTTACACCTATTTAATTATAGTTCTACACTCATTTTGGCAATTTTTATATTTAACAGGTTTGAAATTAAAGTTACGAAAATTGTCAAATTCAGATGCAAATAAGATAAATTCGACACTCAAACAATTAAATCAAATCAATCGAAGTTCGGGACAACAACGTATAAGCCCAACCCGCACCCGCACTATTCATCATCTTTAACCCAACAGCAAAGCAGCCCAACAGCCCCTGTTCAACAGCCCATCGAACACCTTCAAGGCCGTCGTCCACCAGCAAGCCCATCACACCTCGACCCAAACGCAGTCCCATGAACAGCCCGTCGACAACCTCCAGACCTCTGGCCCACCAACAACACCAACAAACGCAGGCCCAAACATCACCGTCTCGTATCAGGCCCATCACTGCAGCATCACCTCCGGCCCAACTCTGGCCCAACTTCACCGCATCATGATCATCCCAGCGGCCCAGCACTACAGCATCAATTCCGCACCTATCCCGGCCTAGAGCCACACCTCCAGACCCGAAACACCAAGCCCAGCTCGTTAGGGTTGCGAGGCATCACTATAAATTGCTATTCGATTTTGGGGTTTGACTTTCAGCTCTGTTTTGGAGCCCTGATACACAACCGACCGCCTCTCCATCTTTCTCTCAGCCCTCTCTCTCTCTCTCTTAGATTATTTTTTCTATTTTTTTTCGTTAAATTGGAATGAGAGCGAAATTAGCTTGAAGACCGACATGAGTTCGTTCATCTCCTCCTTCACCGGATCATCCTTGATGGAGAGCTAACTTGCTCTCTGGGATTAGATCAAATCTTAGCCTTTACTTTTGTTTACTTTTAATTCGGGTTAATTTGATTGTTTACATGATTGCTTGGTTGAGATAAATACTTTGAATATTATATTTTTATTGTTTATTCAATTGATATGATTATTGAGTTTGTAACCTTTAATTGTTGATATTGATATTTATAAAGTAATTCTTGGTGCTTGTAGCATTAGGATTAATTAATCAAGCAATAGTATTAACCGAATTGTTAATTAAAGCCTATCATCCCTATGCTCTAGTTAGATAGGGTCAATACGTAATAATTAACAATACGTTAGGTAGAGCCTATTTTTCTTATGCTTTAGTTAGATAGGGTCATTACGCAATACTAACAACATTATCTTAGTAGGTTGAAGCTTGTAGCCTAAACCACTATCCGTGTAGCAATCAATAATCCCAATTTAAGAGTTAACACAAAAATAATTGGCTAATGATGGATTCGAAACCCTAGGCTCTAATTTAATACACGTTTCCGATTAGTAGTAGATTACTTTAGTTTAATTGTCTTTTCTGGAATAATTAACACAAAGATATCACTTTTCCTTAAATCAATTTAGGTCATAGATTAAATTCACGCACTCTTAATCCTTGTGGTTCGACACCCTCTCACCCTACACTTCAATTTAGGTGTGTTAAATAGATAGGATTTTATATTAAATTTTGATAGACGTAGAAAACACATCAATAGCATACATCAATGACCCTATAGCAATAGAAAATGGAATAGTACTCACTTTAAGCTTTTCTTTTTCTTTTTCAAGGCATTGGTTTGCTGAAAATTTATACTGAGATACTATGGGTAGTTTTACAACTTTAGAATCATGCATATTAAACCTCTCCAAAACTTGATTAGATAATGATTTTGACTTGAAGTTATGGTTTTAAGTGATCTATCTCAAATGATGTCTATCCCTAATATCCTCTTAGCATTACCCAAATCTTTCGTGTCAAATAAACTGTTTAACCTCGTTTTCAGATCCAGAATTTGACTTTTGGTCCTGCTAGCTAAGAGCATGTCATCAACATATATTAGTAGGAACAAAGGATTAAAACATTTAGCATTCTTATGTCAAAAACAGGAATCATGCAGAGACCTAACAAAACCATTATCTCACATAAACACATCAAATCTCGTGTACCACTGACATGGTGACTATTTTAAACCATATAATATTTTTTTAGCAAACATGCAGTATTAGGTTTTATAAAACTTTCAAGCTAAGACATGATGATCTCCCCCTCAAGCTCACCATGTAAAAATGCGGCGATAACATCCATTTGGTCCAAATACATATAATGGAAAGCAGTTAACACATAAGAACACGAATAGTGGTGTGTTTTACTCTAGGATTGAAAATTTTAGTAGAATCAACATGCTCCTTTTGGGTGAAACCCTTGGCTAGTAACCTAGCTTTAAATTTGGGTTTACCTTCAAGAGTATCAGGTTCTTTAACCTTAAACACCCACTTAAAACCTACTAGTTTCTTACCCTTATGCCTATGGACTACAACCCAAATCTAATTTTTCCTAAGACTTTCCGTTTTAGCAGCCAGGGCATTCAGCCACTTAGTTGAATGCCTACTGTTTATGGCTTGGTTATAGGACATAGGTTCAGACTCTATGTGCTCTAACATAGTGTTAAGGGTATAGGCTATACAGTTAACAAAACTGTACCTATTGGGAGCCCTAATGTCTCTTCTAACCCTATCTCTAGCAAGTTGGAAATTACCTAGGCTTTGTTCATCACCATTTGATTTGATTTTAGGTCCTATTTCATCTTGTTCAGGTCTCTTTTGTTCTATAACTATTCTGTTTTCACATGGGTTATCTTTGTTTTCATCCTAATTGTCCTTTACTTTGGTGGGCGGTACTCTATAAGTTAGGGTCAAAGGTCCTAACTGAGGTTGGACTTTTATCTAGTTGTTCTTTAAGATAGGGCATGTCACCTGAAGGTGACATCACTAAAAACAATAGTAGTAGTCCCATTCCCATCCTTGACTCCTAATCTATAACCCTTGACTCCTAATGGATAACCTAGAAAAACACTTTAATAGCCCTAGGTTCAAACTTTCTTTCACTTTGATAGGCAAAGATTGAACATCCAAACACTCTTAGCTTATTATAGTTCATAGTTTTTCTAGACCAAACATTCTCAGGTGCTTCCAATTTTAAAGCTGAATTTGGGGACCTATTTATCAAATAAATTGCTATATTTATAGCCTCACCCCAAAACTGTTTCGGCAAACCAATGGAAAACAACATACATCTGACTCTATCTAAGAGTGTTCTATTCATACTTTCAGCCACACCGTTCTGTTGAGGGATTTTTCTAACAATTTTGTGTCTTTTAATTCCATTTTCAGCACATAATGTGTAAAATTTTTTATTAATGAACTCAAGGCCATTATTTGTTCTAAGAGTCATTTAACTTTCTACCTATTTGGTTTTCTACTAAGTTTTTCCAACTTACAAAGGTTTCTTATACTTCATTCTTATTTTTAAGTAAATAAACCCAAAATTTTCTTGAGAAATAATTCGCAATAGAAAAAAAGTAAGATGATCCACCCATTATGGGGACCCTGATCAGAATGAATATAATCAAGAATGCCTTCCATTACATTTGATCCTATAGAAAATGCAATATTACGGTGCTTACCATAGATATAATGATCACAGAAACGAAGTTTTGACAACACATCAAACCCAAACACCCCTTATTAGTAGTTCTAACAACCCTCTTTTAGATATGTGACCCAGCCTCTTATGCCAAAGGTCTATAGTGCCGTTAGGGTACTTTTTGGCTATGTTTCCTTCCCCGGATGTAGCCTTTCCTCTTACGACATGTAACCCATTCTTGACTATCCCCATAAGGACCGCCAAGGCTCCTCTAAGGATCTTCATTTCCCCTTTACATGCCTCAAGGGTCAAACTATCGAAGTCAAGTTGTCCTAGGGGCAGAAGGTTCCTTTTCAGTTCTGGTACATGCCTTACCCCCTCAAGAACAAAGTTGATCCCATCAGTTAGCCTAATCCTAACTGACCCAATCCCTACTACCCTAAAGGCATAATTATTGCCGAACATCACCTTCCCCCCATTCACACATTCATAATCAGTAAAGTGTGATTTATCACAAGTCATGTTAAAACTACATCTAGAGTCAAGAACCCATTCATGTGTTTTAACAGTAGAAGAAGCAACAAGTACTTCACTAGATTCATAATCATCAACAAGAGTATCTAGAGGGTTCTAGCACTGAAATCGGAAAATGCGATTACTGTGGAAAGTTCCATCCAGGTGAATGCTACAGTAAAGCAGGGGTGTGCTGCCAATGAATTGAATGCATTCAAAAAGAGCGTGTGTCACCAACGACTTGAATACACTCTAAAAGAGCGTGTGTCGCCAACGAATTGAATGCATTCTAAAAGAGCGTGTGACGCCGATGAATTGAATGCATTGTAAAAGAGCGTGTGTCACGATTAATTCAAGTTGAATTATGCAACAGTTGATATATGGCCCTGTTGTGGGGTGTAATACCAACTAAGATCTCCGATTGATCTATGAGTCAAATTGAGAAACTTTCATGAAATGAATTTAAATACAATATGATGTTTATGTCTCTTATGATATATTCGTTGAGGATAAACTGGATTTTCTTTACATTGAATTCCTTCCTTTATTTATATTTTAAATAATATGTCTGGTCCAGGTAGGGTATGTGGTGTACTTGCTGAGTGTGTTGTTTGCTTACCCAACTAATTTATTTTCCAGATTAGTAACTCATGGCAAGTCCCTGAAGGAAGAAAAGATGGAGCAGCTGACTATCGCGAGAATTAGTTTATTTCGCGTAGTTTAAGTAGTAAATGAATTTTGTAGTAGAATATTATACACTATATGAGATATTATAATTTTGAACTTCCACACTACTAGTTTTGAATTGTTAGTATTAATGTATTTGGGACTGTCTGTCATTTATTATGGGAACCTTTATGGAATGTTGAGAAATTTTAGTTCCTAAGCTTTTCGGACTTCGTACTATGATGTGGGGCTTCATTATAGTACGACCATGTAGCGTTGTTTTAACTTAAGTCTATTCGGGAAAAATGTTTAGGGGCGTTACATAAGTGGTATCAGAGCCAGGTTAAGTTGAGAGCACTAGGTCACGCATTTTGGGGAAATTGTAGTGTCAAGATGAGAACCCTTGGTTATGAACCTTGTGAAATTTAAGTGATAAGATGAGAACTAAGGTTATTAATTATTGAGAAACAAGATTTTCAGTGCTAAGGAAATATAATTGGCTATTTGAATTGGTAGCTCGACTATATTAAAAAATAAATAATAATAATAATAATAATAATAATAATAATAATAATAATAATAGTAATAATAATAATAATAATAATAAAATAAATAAATAAAATGATTTGTTTCTTATATGGTTTGGGTTCAGGTGAAGATGGGTGACGAGGGTAAAATATTGGCATCCTTGAAGAGAAAGAAAACCTTGAAGGGAAAGAGCAGGGTTCCACTCCCAGTCGAGCAACACCTTAGTGAATCGTAGAAGGATATAGGTGAGGAGTACCCTGATGAGGAACGTGTTCAACTGCAGAATAGACCCACTGGTCAAAACGGCCAGAGCTCAGGTGGTTCCTCTAATCAGTTCGATGTTGCAACAATGCACCAGCTCATTGTTAACCTCTTGCCACACCAGCAACAAGTCCAAGTTGTGCCTCCCCTCACTCGACGCGTTGAAGAGACCCCCTTCGAATGGTTGTCAAATTTGAGGGCCCCAAGGTTTGAAGGAGAAGATGACCCTCTAGAAGCTGAAAAATGGATACGAGAGATGGAGACCTTATTCGAGGCAATGTCAATTGCCAATCATGATAAGGTTCGACCAGCCACCCCTTTTCTTAAGGGGAATGTGGAGTTCTGGTGGGCTACAGTCATGGTAGCGTACCAGAACGCTACTGAGCCTTTGGATTAGGAAGAGTTGAAGGATATCTTCTACAACCAGTTTTTCCTTGAAGCACTCAGAATGACGAAAGCGAATGAATTCTACGAGCTGAGAAGGGAGAACAGATGATGGTATTGTAGTATGCCAACAAATTGCATGAATTTGGACGTTTTAGGCCGAGCATCATGGCACCTGAGATTAGCAAAGCAAACAGGTTTGAAAGGGAATTGCTTCCTCTCATTAGGAGGCATCTGTCAAGTGTCATTTTCAAGAAGTACAAGGAGGTCCTTGAACGTGCATTGAAGGTCAAAGCAGATCTGAAATTGGAAGAACAGGAATATGCTGCCAAGAAGAGGTCATATAACGACAAGTTTCATGGTGAAAAGCCTAACCGATTTGGCAGCGACGACAAGAAGTTTTAGAAGAACCCAGAGGGTTCTTGCACTGAAATAAGAAAATGTGATTACTGTGGGAAGTTCCATCCAGGTGAATGCTACAAAAAAGCAAAGGTGTGCTATGAGTGCAGAGGGAGGGGACATCTAACTCGTGATTGTCCTCTCAAGAATGGTGCCAAGAATAGAGCCAACGATGACAGGCAGGGATCTGGGGGTAACACTAGAGTATTTGCCTTGATTTAGAAGGACGAGACTGCCAGTGACCGTGTAGTGACAAGTAGTGTAATACCCTGTCTAGTTAATTGAGGATGTAAGTTTCGAGGATGAAACTTTTATTTAAGAGGGTGAGGATGTAATACCCAGTCTAATTAAATTAGGAAGTATTACAATAAAATTCAAAACTCACTATTATTCCTGTTAGATTAAATAAATTTATGAATTAATTGTTAAACAAAAAAGGATCCATTAATAATATATATAGATAAAAAAGAAAAAGAAAGAAAATAATATATATATATATATATATATAAACCCGTGTAAACCCAAAACCTAAAAACCCTTCTTTCCAAATTCTCTCAGCCTCCGTCTCGCTCCTCCTCGCGTCTCTCTCTTTTCTCTCGTCAAAACCCTAAATTCCGACTCCGCTCTTGATAGGATTAGAAGCTAATTCACAATAAGAGTCCGATTTCTGAATTAGAAAATGGTGAATGTAAGTATACTACTTTTCTTACTTGTTTGTGAATTACTAAAATTGTTTTATATGACTTGATATATAAGACTTATGTTAATATTTTGTTAAAATAGGGTTGGGAATATGTGTTTGATTGATTGTGTGATTATTACTCTTACTATTTGAATTATATCGATTTATACATTGATTCGATGATAGAATATGTGAATTTTTGAAGGAATTTATACTTGTGATAATGCAGATGAAATTATTGTGAACTTGTTGAAGTTATATCAAATTCAATGAATTAAATTCAAAAATAGCCTACGTGGCCGAAGATTGAATGAATTCTAAAAGAGCGTGTGTCACTGATGAACTGAATGCATTCTATTAGAGCGTGTGTCGCCAATGAATTGAATGCATTCTAAAAGAGCGTGTGTTGCCAACGAATTGATTGCACTATAAAAGAGCGTGTGTCGCCAATGAATTGAATGCATTCTAAAAGAGCATGTGTCGCCAACGAATTGAATGCATTCTAAAAGAGCGTGTGACGCCTATGAATTGAATGCATTGTAAAAGAGCGTGCGTCGCGATTAATTCAAGGTGAATTATGCAAAAGTTGATATATGGCCCTGTTGTGGGGTGTAATACCAACAATGATCTCTGATTGATCTGTGGGTTAAATTGTGAAACTTTCATGAAATGAATTTAAATACAATATGATGTTTATGTCTCTTATGATATGATCGTTGAGGATAAACTGGATTTTCTTTACATTGAATTCCTTCCCATTTTTTATGTTTTAAATAATATGTCTAGTCCAGATAGAGTATGTAGTGTACTTGCTGAGCGTGTTGTTTGCTCACCCAACTAATTTATTTTCCGGAATATTAACTCATGGCAAGTCCTTAGATAAAGAAAAGATGGAGCAGCTTATTATCTCGAGAATTAGTTTATTTCAGGTAGTTTAAGTAATAAATGAATTTCGTAGTAGAATATTATAGACTATGTGAGATATTGTAATTTTGAACTTCCGCACTACTAGTTTTGAATTGTTAGTATTGATGTATTTGTGACTGTCTATCATTTATTAGGGGAACCTTCATGGAATTTTGAGAAATTTTAGTTCGTAAGTTTTTCAGGCTTCGTACTATGATGCGGGACTTCATTATAGCACGGCCATGTAGCGCCCTTTTAACTTAAGCCTATTCCGTAAAAATGTTTGGGGGCGTTACATAAATGGTATCAGAGCGAGGTTAAGTTGAGAGCACTGGGTTACAAATGTTGGGGAAATTGCAGTGTTAAGATGAGAGCCTTTGGTTATGAACCTTGTTAAATTTAAGTGATAAGATGAGAACTTAGGTTATTAATTATTGAGAAACAAGAATTTCTGTGCTAAGGAAATATAATTGGCTATTTGATTTGGTAGCTTCGAATAGGCTTAAGTTAAAAAGGTGCTACATGGTCGTACTATAATGAAGTCCAACATCATAGCATGAAACCCGAAAAACTTACGAGCTAAAATTTCTCAAAAGTCCATTAAGGTTCACATAATAAGTGATAGACAGTCCCAAATACATCAATACTAAAAATTTAAAACTAGTAGTGCGAAAATTCAAAATTACAATATCTCATATAATCTATAATATTCTACTATGAAATTCATTTACTACTTAAACTACGTGATATAAACTAATTCTAGAGATAATAAGCTGCTCCGTCTTTTCTTCCTTCAAGGACTTGCCATGAGTTACTAATCTAGAAAATAAATTAGTTGGGTGAGCAAACAACAAGCTCAGCAAGTACGCCACATACCCTACCTCGACCAGACATATTATTTAAAACATAAAAAAAGGAAGGAATTCCATGACAAGAAAATCCAGTTTATCCTCAACGATCATATCATAAGAGGCATAAACATCATATTGTATCTAAATTCATTTCATGAAAGTTTCTCAATTTAACACATAGATCAATCGGAGATCTTAGTTGGTATTACACCTCAGAACAGGGCCATATATCAACTTTTGCATAATTCACCTTGAATTAATCGCGACACACGCTCTTAAACAATGCATTCAATTCATCGGTGACACACGCTCTTTTAGAATGCATTCAATTCGTTGGTGACACACGCTCTTTTAGAATGCATTCAATTCGTTGGCGACACACACCTCTTTTAGAGTGCATTCAATTCGTTGGCGACACACGCTCTTTTAGAATGCATTCAATTCATCAGTGACACTTGCTCTTTTAGAATTCAATAAATTCTTCAGCCACGTAGGCTCTTTCCGAATTTAATTCATTGAATTCGATATAACTTCAACAAGTTCACAATAATTTCATCCGCATCGTATAAATTCTTTCAACAATTCACATATTCTATTATAAAATCAATGTATAAATTGATATAATTCAAGTTGTAAGAGTAATAATCACATAATCAATCAAACACATGTGCCTGACCCTATTTTAACAAAATATTAAATCACTTAAACATAAGCCTTATATATCGTGTCAAAACAATTTTAGTAACGCACAAACAAATCGGGGAAGTAGTATACTTACATTCACTGTCTTCTAATTCAAAAATCGGACTTTTAATGTGAATTAGTTTCGAATCCTATCAAGAGCAAAGTCGGAATTTAGGGTTTTGACGAGAGAAAGGAGAGAGACGCGAGGAGGAGCGAGAGGGAGGCTGAGAGAATTTATAAAGAAGGGTTTTGGGTTTACATGGGTTTATAGTCCCTTTTATTTTAATTTTTTTCCTTATATATTATTTTCTTTCCTTTTCTTTATTATCTATGTATATTATTAATGGATCCACATTTTTTTTTTACAAGTAATTCATTAATTTATTTAATCTAAAAGGAATAATAGTGAGTTTTGAATTTTATTATAATACTTCCTAATTTAATTGGATTGGGTTATCCTCACCCTCTTAGATAAAAATTTCGTCCTCGAAACTTACATCCTCAATTAACTAGACAGGGTATTACAATACCTGTAACTACACGGTCACTGGCAGTCTCGTCCTTCTGGATCATGGCAAATACTCTTGCGTTACCCCTAGGTCCCTGCCTATCATCGTTGGCTCTAGTCTTGGCACCATTCTTGAGAGGACAATCACGAGCTATATGTCCCCTCCCTTTGCACTCATAGCATACCCCTACTTTTTCATAGCATTCACCTGGATGAAACTTCCCACAGTAATCACATTTTCTGATTTCAGTGCTAGAACCCTCTGGGTTCTTCTGGAACTTCTTATCGTCGCGGCCAAATCGGTTAGGCTTTTCACCCTGAAACTTGTCATTAGATGACCTCTTCTTGGCAGCATATTCCTGTTCTTCCAACTTTAGATCTGCTCCTACCTTTAATGCACGTTCAAGAACCTCCTTGTATTTCTTGAAAATGACACTTGACAGGGCCTCCTAATGTGAGAAAGTAATCCCCTTTCAAACCTGTTTGCTTTACTAATCTCAGATGCCATGATGCTCGGGCTGAAACGCGCCAATTCATGCAATTTGTTGGCATACTGCAATACCATCATCTGTTCTCCTTGTCTCAGCTCGTAGAATTCATTCTCTTTCATCATTCTGATTGCTTTAGGGAAAAACTAGTTGTAGAAGATCTCCTTAAACTCTTCCCAATCCAAAGGCTCAGTAGCATTCTGGCACGCTACCTTGATTGAAGCCCACCAGAACTTCGCATTCCCCTTAAAAAAAGGGGTGGCTGGCCGAACCTTATCATCAACGGCAATTGACATTGCCTCGAACAAGGCCTCCATCTCTCGTATCCATTTTTCAGCTTCTAGAGGGTCATCTGCTCCTTCAAATCTTAGGGCCCTCAACTTTGACAACCTTTTGAAGGGGGTCTCTTCAACGCGTCGAGTGATGGGAGGCACAGCTTGGACTTGTTGCTGGTGTTGCAAGAGATTAACCATGAGCTAGTGCATTGTTGCAACATCGAACTAATTAGAGCAACCACCTGAGCTATGGCCGTTTTGACCAACGGGTCTATTTTGCAGTTTAACACGTTCCTCATCAGGGTGCCCCTCGCCTATATCCTTCTCCGATTCACTAAGGTGTTCCTCGATCGGAGGTGGAACCCAACTCTTTCCCTTCAGGGTTCTCTTTCTCTTCAAGGATGCCAATATTTTACGCTTGTCACCCATCTTCACCTGAATCCAAACCACATAAGAAACAAATCATTTTATTTATTTGTTTATTTATTTTATTATTATTATTACTATTATTATTATTATTATTGTTGTTGTTGTTGTTGTTATTGTTATTATTATTATTATTATTATTTTTATAGTTGAAGCTACCAATTCAAATAGCCAATATATTTCCTTAGCGCTGAAAATCTTGTTTCACAATAATTAATAACCTAAGTTCTGATCTTATCACTTAAATTTCACAAGGTTAATAACCAAGGGCTCTCATCTTAGCACTACAATTTCTCCAAAATTCGTAACCTAGCGCTCTCAACTTAACCTCGCTCTGATACGACTTATGTAATGCCCCCAAACATTTTTACTGAATGGGCTTATGTTAAAAGGGCGCTACATGGACGTACTATAATGAAATCCCACATCACAGTACGAAGCCCGAAAAACTTACGAACTAAAATTTCTCAAAATTTCATAAAGGTTCCCATAATAAATGATGGACAGTCCCAAATACATTAATACTAACAATTCAAAACTAGTAGTGCGGAAGTTAAAAATTATAATATCTCATATAGTCTATAATATTCTACTACAAAATTCATTTACTACTTAAACTACGCGAAATAAACTAATTCTCGAGATAGTAAGCTGCTTCATCTTTTCTTCCTTCAGGGACTTGCCATGAGTAATTAATCTGAGAAAATAAATTAGTTGGGTGAGCAAACAACACACTCAGAAACTACACCACATACCCTACCCGGACTAGACATATTATTTAAAACATAAAAAAAGGAAGGAATTCAATGTAAAGAAAATCCAGTTTATCCTTAACGATCATATCATATGAGACATAAACATCATATTGTATTTAAATTTATTTCATGAAAGTTTCTCAATTTAACCCGCAGATCAATCAGAGATCTTAGTTGGTATTACACCCCACAACAGGGCCATATATCAAATTTTGCATAATTCACCTTGAATTAATCACAACACTCGCTCTTTTATAATGCATTCAATTCATCGACGACACACGCTCTTTTAGAATACATTCTATTCGTTGGCGGCACACGCTTTTTTAGAGCGCATTCAATTTGTTGGCGACACACGCTCTTTTAGAGCGCATTCAATTCGTTGGCAACACACGCTCTTTTAGAGCGCATTCAATTCATTGGCGACACACGCTCTTTAGAATGCATTCAATTCTTTGGCGACACACGCTCTTATAGAATGCATTCAATTCATCAGCGACACGCGGTCTTTTAGAATTCAATAAATTCTTCGGCCACGTAGGCTCTTTTCAAATTTAATTCATTGAATTCGATATTAACTTCAACAAGTTCACAATAATTTCATCCGCATTATCACAAGTATAAATTCTTTCAGTAATTCACATATTCTATCATCAAATCAATGTATAAATCGATATAATTCAAATCATATGAGTAATAATCACACAATCAATCAAACACATATGCCCGACCCTATTTTAACAAAATATTGAATCACTTAAACATAAGTCTTATATATCAAGTCATATAAAACAATTTTAGTAATTCACAAACAAATAGGGAAGTAGTATACTTACATTCACTGTCTTCTAATTCAGAAATCGGACTGTTATTATGAATTAGCTTCAAATTCTATCAAGAGCGAAGTCAGAATTTAGGGTTTTGACGATAGAAAAGAGAGAGAAGCGAGGAGGAGCGTGAGGGAGGCTGAGAGAATTTAGAAAGAAGGGTTTTGGGGTTTTGGGTTTACATGGGTCTATAGTCCCTTTTATTTTTTTATTTTTCCTTTTCTTTTATATATATATATTATTGATGGATCCTTTTTTTTTAACAATTAATTCATTAATTTATTTAATCTAATAGGAATAATAATGAGTTTTAAATTTTATTATAATACTTCATATTTTAATTAGACTAGGTATTACATCTAACAAGTTTAATAATGATAAAGAGTCGTTATATTTTTGTATGTTGATTACATGTTGATATTTGGTATGGATATTTAGTACCAAATTAAGATACTCAATAGTACAATTGGAACATGAAAAGGCTCGACACAACCTATGTTGTTGGAATGCCAAGTATATATAATTAGCAATGTAAGTAAAGTTTACTGGCATGTGGTACATAAGGTCATATGCTCAACCTCCTTAAAGCGGCTAAACTTCACACTCACATAGGTGGACCCCATTGATCATGTCCCTACAACACGACATTTAATAATTTCATCGAGTCCATTAGGAGTATATGCTCAACCTCCTTTTCCCCTTGTCACAGGTTACCAAACACTACACTCGGGATGTAATTTTACTTTTAGTGCTTGCAATCACACGGATGATGAAACGCTCTCATTGAACATAAGACCTGGCGTTATACTAGGCATTGGTTGAGGGTCCTTCATGGGTAATTAAAATTGCTTTGCTCATAATTATTACCAAGTCTCTGGCAAAGCTTTCGTGAAGGGATCCGCTAGATTCTGACTTACATTTTCAAAGTCCACATTGATCACATAACTATGTCTCACATAAATGTTTCCGGGCTTTCAATTATATACGTCACTCTTATGTATTTAAAAGCATAGCCTCACTATCACAATGGATAGAAATAAGCGATATTGGCTTATGCCACAAAGGAATCTTAAACAAAAGATCCTTTAATTATTTTGCTTCTTTACCAGTAAAAACCAGAACAATAAACTCTACAATCATGGTGGAACTAATACATGTCTATTTCTTAAACCCCAAAAGACAACACTCCCACCATGTAGGAATACCCACTCGCTTGTAGAAGCATAGTCCTCTTAATTGGAGATACAACAGGCATCCAAGCATTCTTCTAAGTAGAAGAACACTCATTAAAATTAATGTCATAATCCATGATTATTTCAGTACCTTATATACGACATGCCAGTATAGTAACATTGCTAATTATATATACTTGGCGTTCCAATGACAAAGGTCGTATAGGGCCTTTTCATGTTCCAATTGTACTATTGATCATGTCCCTACAAAACACTATTAGTTTTAATGACATGGGTTTGACTCTATTATACTCATGAAAGGTACGGGACACAAGGCCTAAAATGTGTCAGTCGAAGTTGAGTTGTGTTGTTGGGAGTAAGTCTTGTGTGTGGAGACATGCATGATTAGTCAAAAGGACTCGCATGGTTCAAAGCTTAGTCTACAATTTTACTCGGATTAATCATGACGTGTCTTCGGTAAGTGAGGGTTCAACCGGAAGACACTCTCATTTATGTATAAAGACTTCCTTTTATTCCATGATGACATATAATTTGTATGAGAATGTGTGTATTTTGTATTTTAAAAATGGTAGGGGATTGTTGGTGCACTTTTAAAATAAACTAAAGATAATTTTGTGTCTTTTAGGTAAAGAGGTGTTTCTCTTAGTAAAGGGATGTGTCTCTTTATGAAGAGACATTTAAAAACTATAAATACCCCCCTTCCTTTCAATGATTTATAAGTTGAAAAAAACAACACTTGAAAACTTCAATCTCTCTTCCATTAAAAATCCTGGTTATCTTTCCTCTCCACGCTCTTACTCTCACTTTGTTTGGGGTTTCATTATATCTCTGAGGCTTATTTAATATTAACGAAGTAAGTCTTAAGAAAAGTGATTTGCTACATGCCTTGAAAGCAGTGACTAATTTAGATACTTGTTTTCTTATTTCCCTAATGTAATTTGTGTGTTGCTTCAAATTGTTCCAACACTAACTCTTTTTCATAGTCAATATATACCAAATATTACATTTTGCTCGACAGTTATTAGTGATACTAATGTAAAATGACGGTATAATCATTTACAGAACTGTAATATGATATTAACTTTCATGTTAATATCATATTGCATAATTTATGTTGATATTCTTATTTGTTGAATTTTCATATTATTTTCATAATCTTTTGTGTCGATATTCTTATGCGATTTTTGAAATATTTTTTTTCTCATTAATGGGTTCAAAACTCTTGGTTTTTTCCCTAATTGATATGCATGTTTCTCCTTCTTTTCATTGTAGATTAACAAACAGTACTCCAAATTTTTAAGTTTACCGAACACTACTGCCTCCAATGAAAATATCTGCCACTGGGTGGTCCTAACAACTATGTTAAAGTGAATTAAAAATAAATTACATCATAGATGATGCAATTAATTTAGAAAACTCGACTACGATTGAAGAGCATCAATTAAGTAAAGAAATCATCAACCAAAGTAGAAATACTTGGAGAAATAGAATCTTATGTGTGTTGTAGGATAGGTATAGTAATATCAAAAACTTGACATATTAGCTAATATTATAATAAAAAAATATAATATTTAAAAATACTTAATTTCATCTAATCACCTGTTTAGTTAGCAAAAAGGAAAAAGGTTCTAGCGCCAAACTTATTTTAAAGCTAAATAAAAATGTTCTTGAATTTGAACAACTAAAGAATTCTTACATTGTGTGAAGGAGCAATGTCAACATAGCTGGCTGGTAGGGATGGCATCCCCACACCCAGGGAATATTTCTCTTCCACCCCTTCTTATGAATTAAAGTCAACATAAATATTAACTTGTATCAAATGGTGATTTCCATTTAAGTAATTTTCCATGATAAAGAACAGGTCATACATATGCCGGAAAAGGGCCTACAAGTAGTAAAGTAAGTGGGAAGAAAGTGAAGAAGATGATCAAAGAAACTGAGCAAGCCCTCCAAGGGAATCAAAAAGCCAAAAGAAAACGGCGTCATTCTAGCAAGAATCAGCTGCGGAAACTCGACATAAAGTCTAATCAACAATGTAAGGTTGGAACTTACGCTGGGTCTGTCTAATATTCCTTTGGAAGAAAGAGGCTCCCCATGGGCAATGAAGAAGCAAGAGGACCTCACACAGGAACTAATCAAGTTGAATAAAGAACTTGAGCAGGCTCTTGGAGAAATGACGGCAGTTTTAGCGCAAGATGATCTAAGAGAGGCTGAACAATGGATAGCAGAGCTATTTCGCTAATCAACCTCCAAATGGTGTGGCAACCATTCAGAGCACTACTCAGCCCCTTAGAGGAAGGCCAAAGCAAGGAGGACGGCGGGTAGGAGAAATGGAGGTTTGGGCTGAGGAAGGATTTGGCATTGCTCATATTTTACAAGAGATGCTTACTTATAAATATGATCATATTAGAGCTCACCAGGAAGTACTTGGTACTGCGATCATTGGAGGAACAATCCCTAACCCCGAAGATGCCCCAGAATCTTTTTGATTGCTCATTCAAGAACTACGATCTTCGGCTCTGGAACTGAATCATTTCCTTGTATCTGAGAAGAATTTCCAGATTAATAGGAATGAATTAGAATTTCTCTTCTATGATCTATGATCGATCAGTATAAACATCAACAACTCCGAATTGGATCAGTTTCTCCTCAACAAATAAGTGCTTGGGCCACTAAAATCCTACCTAATGGAGAGATAGTAGGATACGCGACAAAACCCTATACTTTTCATTACAAAACCAATAAACGAAAAAAGATGGATTATTTTGTGAAAGAATTTTTGGACCTATAAAAAGTGGAATTTGTGCTTGTGGAAATTATCGAGTAATCGGAGATGAAAAAGAAGACCCGAAATTTTGAAAACAATGCGGATTCGAATTTGTTGATTCTTGAATACGAAGGTATCAAATGGGCTACATTATATTAGCATGCCCAATAACCCATGTGTGGTATTTTAAACGTCTTCCTAGTTATATCGCACTAGATAAACCTCTTAAAGAATTAGAGGACCTAGTATACTGCGATGTGTGATTTGATCAAAATTATGATTTTACAGATTCGGAATGATAAACTGTCATCCTATTCAATCCAATTGGATGCCCCAGCTCTGACATGTCTCTTGGAAGGAGTAACATGAAGTTCAGAATTATGGGTGTATTCAATACTCCCAAATACAAATAAAAGGGGAATTGATCCATGGTCGATTTCATAACAAAGAAATAGGACTATAATTTCGAGTTGTGCCTTGTAAAAATAGACTTTTTGTGTGTGGAATTAGCCATTCTTTTTCTTTTAGAAATAGAAAGAAATTATCTTCACGTAAGCAAATTAAGCAAATAGCCTATATGTTATGGTTACAAGAGTCTATCCATTTTTTATGAAAATAGGAAGAATATTAGTAAGGGTATATTTAAATGAAGAATAATCTTTATATTGTTATTGCTAAGTTCCTTCCTCTCCCAAATGCCACTTTACCCTTAATCTAAGAATTCTAAAGCACCCCTTTGCAATTACCAAATGCCACAATTAGAAAAAGGAAAAATGGCATTTCATAAAATGCTGATATTGGCAAATGTAATCCCATATTGGAGGGTTAATGAATAGAATACCAATTTATATATCAAAGGAGTTATTCCACCCATTGCCAATTAGTTTTGTGATAAAACCTCCTTTGGTCTATATCATTGGTATCAGAGTCGTCGATCTTGCGCCGTGGATTGCCAGTCACATGGGGGGGCCGATGCCATTCACCGGTCATATGGGGGCCGATGTCATTCAATGGTCTTATGGGGCCTATGCATGACGTGTTGTAAAGTTGACTGCCATGTTTCAAGGAGCTCATTCTTGGTATCATGGAAGTCCTTGGGTCTGCTCTGGAGTTGTTATCAGCCTGGTAAAGTCTTGGGCCCCAATTGACGTGCTGTTCAGTATCTCATCCCGAGTCTCAAATGGTGATGTCGGTATTGCAAGATTTGCTCAGGACTAGAATAACTCTAGTGCAAAGCAATGTCCATTGCGTGGTGGTCGCTCGAGACTAGAAATCTAGTGCAAAGCCTACTCATGTGGACGCAAGATGCAAAGCACGGAGATCTGATACAGGCAAATCTAATCCCATATTGGTGGGTTAGCGAATAAACTGCAGATTTATATACCAAAGGAGTTATTTTACCCATTGCCAATTGATTTTGGGATGGAACTTCATTTGGTCCTTATCAAATACCCATTATAGCTCAATATAAATTCACACAATAAACAAAGTATTTGTATCATAAAACTGAAACTATTAAAAATTACAGTGAACAAAAAAGTCATTACAAAGACGATAAAAATAAGAGAAAAATATAATATTCTCTTAGATATTTATTACAACAAAATATAAATAACTTTCAACATTTCAGATTTTTTTAGTACAAAAAAAAGGAAAAAACGTAAGATCATGATAAATCTTGCTACTCTTCAAATTCGCCTAATTATATTATTTTGACATTTATGAAGACAGAAAGATATTCGTTCTGATAAAGATTTGTCAAATCCAAAGTCTCAAATATTATTTTTAAAATTATTTAATAATATAATCCCTGTAAATTTGGTAAAAAGTTTTCTAAAACTGAAAAACAAAAGAAAGAAGAAGGAATTGAAATAAAAGGCAAAAACAAGAATACATGTCTTTCAAAACCATAAAATTCCAACGTTTAAAGTAAATATGATCCATAAAATATTTCAAAAGAAAATCTATATAAATGCTATGTTTATTTTATCTATAATGAAAACAAATTGACCCATGTCAAAAGTCGGTCGTTTTTAATTTTCCATAACACCATAAAATAAAATTAAAAAAAAAAAAGAAAAATTGATGGATTTTACACCATCATTTTCAGTCATATACCGAATACTTATAAAAGGGTAAATGTCATTACCTATAAATAATACGTGGATAGATTCAGAAGAAAGGATAAATGAAAGGTTAACTTATGGAAACAAAACTTAAACACCAAAAAGAAAATAAATAAAACATTTGTACTTAAATTTTAAAATAACTAAGAGATAAAAATAAAAAGGACATCTATACTTAATTCGAAAACAACAAAATAAATGAAATAAATGTCCATATCTCCCGAAATATAAGTCAAACTCCTAATTCAAGAGATCGATACTCAACATAAAGACTAAAATTGATATGGCAGGCCATAAGCTACATCCCTAATTTCACACCAATATCAAGTAAGATTAATCCTTTATGCATGATAGAGATTATAACACCAAATTAAATAAAGTATAAGAGATCTGAACGTACCATTCACATCCATAATTGTTTACCCATCCAATATTATCGGCTGTTAAGCCTGAGACACACTTTCTTTCACCCACAATTATATCTACCAATCGGAAAAAGAGAAAGTATGGGAAATTTCTCTAACACTTTCCTTGGTTCATGATTATGGGAGAATGATGTATGAATATAATTATTCATCATTGTGGAGAAAGGGTGATCTTTTTATATAGACAACATTTAGGCCTAACCCATCATAGGCCCATATGTTCAACTGGGCTTTTAATAGTCCACCCCAAGCCCATATATCACAATGGGCTGAACACAATACATAAGTAGATTTAGTCTTAATTTATATTGTAACAGACCAAGCTTTCGTCATTATTTTATCAGGCTAACTCAATCAATTAAGTCCAAAATTCTAACGTATCAAACACAAACCCTGGGAGTAAATGGATAAGAAAGGAGTCAAAAGTGATTGCAACCACTTTGGAGGGGAAATTTTGGTTTCTTGAAAATCAATACAGAAAAGGGTTCTTACTTCCCCGCACCTATATTTGTGATGTGCTAATGAAAATATATAATATTCAAAACATTATTTTGCTATATTTATTTGTTATTAAGTGTGATGTGAACGTTGTAAATACAAATCTAAACAAACATGTAAAAGGGACTCACCGAGAGTGAGTCTAAATTCGAATTGCATATCTTTGACCTCAACCACTCATCGTTTTTAGAGAAAGAAGGGACTAGTTTGGTGAGTCTAACTTCGGTTATTTTGCTAGTTCTGCTTATACTTCAATTAAGAAGACTTTTTATATATTTTTTTGTGGATTTTTTATGTTTTTAACAAAAAAATAAAGAGATATAGACCTAACTCAAGTGACAGTTATAGGGACAAAGCAAGGTCCACAGGCACCTTTACTCGTACACTTAAAAGTCAAGAACTTGGGTGCAGACAAACCCAAGCGCTCAGTAGTCCACTTACAAGCCGGAGTCTACAAATTTTTAGGCCTAGCATCCTTGAATTATAATAACTCGAATAAGTTAAGATTTGACAAGTTTAGATGGAGCAAACCGTATTTGGGTCACTGGATTAGGAGCAACACAATCAAGGTAATGCCCTGGCCGTCAAAGCCCTAAATAATGGCACAAGCCTAAATTCACCTGACTTATTGAGCAATGACAATAGTGTTAACACCATCGCATTCAAGGTCAATCTTTGGTCGTCAAAGCCTTAAACTAAAGCCTCAAATCTAAACTTGTCGATTTTGGGAACCGATTAAAACAAGTAGCTCGTACTTTAAACTCGAAGCACAGTATTACTGAAGAAACAAATACAACAAGATCTACGTTACTCTAGACTAAGTTAAGTTACACTACTTCTAGGTAAAAAGCATAAGTGTGTTGTCAAGAACACTTGAAGAAATTTTGTATGAGTGTGTGTGTGTGTGTGTGAGACTACAACAGAGTTGCTTATTTATAGAAAAACTAAATAATGACTGCCCCTATTTTCGCGGCATTTTCTTCCCCAGGCCACCAAGCTCTAGAGGTGGCCAACGGCCCGGCCCGGCCCGGACCGCACTGTAGCGGGCCGGGCCTCGGGCCTATTTTTATATTCGGCCGAGCCCGAGCCCAGGGCCCAACGGCTCTAAAAAGAGCAGTTGGGCTCGTTTTACACAGCCTGTTCAACGGCTCTTTTGTAAAGAGCCGTTGAACGGCTATTTTATTAAAAAAAAATAATTTATATTTTTTTTTTCCTATAAATACTTAAACATTCCCAACTCATTTTCTCACCAATTCTTCAATGTTCTCTTCTCTCTCTATACATTCATCATCTCCCATCTTCTCTAACTTTGGTAATTGCAAAAATTGTGCTCTGAAGTTCGAAGTTCGTAAAGTATTTGGCTGAAGTTCGAATTTCATTGTTCTCTCGTTTCGGTAATTTTAGTATCGCAATTTTATTTGATTCGCATTTTTAGTTATTTAATTTGCATTACTACATGCATTTTATAAATACTAATCACTTATACTAATATAGCACACAACTCTTCATCATCCTCTGGAGCCAGTCGTGCTAGTTCTAGCCCTTCTCGGTCACCCAAAATCCCTAAAAGGAGTAGAATTGTCTTACTTAATACTGAAGAATGAGCTTTTATACAATGATAGCATAGATTATTACTTTTCACAATAACAAGATTATCATTAGTCAGGTGGTGGTGGGGTTGGAAACTCACAAACTGATGAGGAACCCACCCCCACCACCGAAGCCCAGCCTGAAACTAGTACCTCTACTAGTAGGCGTACAACTAGTGGGGTATGGAAGCACTTTACCCTTAATAAGACAATAAATAAAGCAATTTGTAAATTATGTGACCCACCTAAGGATTTTAGCCATCAACCTGGTAGTGCGACGGGCACATTAAACAGACATATACTTAGGTGCCACCCCGAGCAATTCCCAGAAAAGAGCCAACAACGTCTAGTATAGCAAGTGATCGGTGCACTTGCTAATTTTAGGTTCTCTTAGGAGAGCAACCGAAAGGGGCTAGCTAAACAAATAATTATGAATGAAAGGCCTTTTAATACCGGCGAAGACCCAAATTTCGTCAACTACCTCGGACGAAATGTGAATCCCGCCATTGTGAGGATTCCTCGGAACACCGTAAAGCGGGACGCTTTTACGTTGTACCACGGGATGAAAACTGGGGTCTTCACACATTTTGTGACGAACACGAGCATGTTCTCGTTGACGTCGGACGTATGGATGTTGAAACCTGGCCAACCTTATATGTGCATAACGGCACACTGGATTGATGAATCCTTCATCATGAAAAAGCGAATAATTCATTTTGGACTTTTAGATTGTCCCCACAATGCCAAGGTAATTACGGGTGTGATTATGTCGGCAGTCCGCGACTGGGGCATAGAGCGACGTATCTTCAGTATTACGTTCGACAATGCTACCAATAACACTGCAGCCGTTACATATTTAATTAGGCAAATGAGACCCATGTTAGGTGGGAAGTGTTTCCATATTCGTTGCGTTTGTCACATTTTGCATTTAATGGTAACGGATGGTTTAGATCTCATAAAAGCATCCCTTATCACCTTAAGATCGGTAATAATATCTGTAAAATCATCCAGCACTAGAAAAAGAAAATTTAAAAATTTATGTAGGTTGCATAACATAGAATATAAACAATTTAAATTAGACTCCCAAAATAGGTGGTCGTCTACGGTAGAAATGTTAGAGCGCCTTCTACCATACAAAGACGTTCTAATGGAATACACCCAAGAAAATCATGCAGAATGGAGCGATTACAACCTTGCCGGTATAAATTGGGAGACAATAGATCAAATTTGTAACTTTTTTAGCATGTTTAAAGAGGCAACAACATTTTTTTCGGGTTGCTACTATCCGACCATGCCTCAAGCAGTATCAAGATTGCTTGATATTGTCAATTGGATGGTGGGTAATGAATCCAACCCCGTTTTGTTCGCATCGATTCAGGCAATGAAAGAAAAGTTTGCCAAATATTATTTTGAACTATGTCTTACATACTGCTTTGCAACTATTTTAGACCCTCGTTGTAAACGCTCGGGTTTCAACTTGTTTTGCCAACATTTTTTCACGTATTTGAATCCTTCTCTTAATATCGACACTTTCATTGCCGATGTCGATAACGACTTGCATAGTTAATTTCTCAATATTCCCGTCAATTAGCATCCAATAATCCTAGTACTGCTGCAGTAGGATCTTCCACATCTAGTGGAAGTAGTTCACACACGTCATATTCGTGGAAGCTGTTGGAGCAATTTACGCCCACAGCAGCCCCCACATCATGTGACGAGCTAGATTATTATTTGTGGACACCGATAGTCCATATTTTTGGGCCGCCGGCCAACCCGAATTTTGACCTGTTACAATGATGGAACACAAACCAAACCCAGTATCTCGTGCTTTCCACCATGGCACGTGATATACTAAGTTGTCCGATGTCTTCAGTAGCATCGGAGTGTGCTTTCAGTCTTGGTGGCAGGTTGCTTGGAACGAAGAGGGCGAAGCTATCGCCGTCAAGCTTGGAGATATCCGTGTGCTTGAAGGATTGGCTGCTAGCAGAGGCAAGAGAACAACAGAGAATGAAGCTGAATTCATCGAGTGATGATGAAGACGACCGTACAACCGATACCTCAAATGATTGACTAGATACCCCCTAAGGCGACTGATATCAACACTTTTGTATGTCAATTATTTACTTTTAAATATTGACGTAAAAAGACGACGCCCGTATACCTCAAAAGACGACCGCACCCCCCGTATACCTCAAAAGACGACCGCACCCCCCATATGTCAAACTTTGTATTTGTACTTATTTTTGTTACGTTATTTATGTACCATTATTTTTTTTGATAAGATATTTACCATTACTTATTGTGTATTTTATTTTATTACATATATTTAATGTATATTTAGCATTATTAGTGCTTAAAAAAAATGTATTTGTATCTCATATTATTTATCAATGAATTACAATAATTTTAGTACAAAACGACTTTGTATTATTAAATTTTTTTATTCCCTTTAAAAAGCCGGGCCCAGGCCCTACCCGGACCGGCCCGCCCGTACTGGGCCGGGCCTGCCCCTTGAGGCCCCCGGGCGGACCGGGCCTCGGCCCAGGCCCGGCCCGGCCCGGCCCACCCGTTGGCCACCTCTACCAAGCTCTTTAAGTGCATAAATGATCAATGAAAGTACCCTTAATTTGGTACGCAAGAGTATTTCTTGACGCCCACGCTTGCGTTTTCAACTGAAGTCTCTTCTAGATTCCCCACGCTCTTTTGGATTAAGCTTGATGCCCACGCATCTAAAACTACGCTCCAAATAACTATTTCAAGCTTGGAAATCACCTGTCTTACAGCCTTCTTGGGTGTCCCTTGAGCTCGAGCTCCCTTTATCTTTCAACCATCTCAAGCCTCGAGTGACTGATACCCCCTGTTAGGGTGTTAATCTTTTCAAGATGTAGGGCTCGAGACGCCATTATCTTAGTACATAGAGGTTTGACTCTCCACAAGAAGAACCTTACGTGATAAGTACGTGGCACTTTTCCCAAAACGGCATCGTCCCAGCTCCCTCAAAATTAGGGTGTAAACAAATGGCCTTTAGTCATTGGTAAATTCAAATTTACAATGGGTGAAAATATGCTGTAGTTGACCCTCAACGGCTACGGGAGCTTAAGAGAAAACTATTTAATGTTTGATCTCCTTTCTCACGTGTCTATAAGTATGACAGTTAGGGCTTTGAATCTTTACTTTCTCTGCTCTATGCTCTCTCTTTCTGATAACCAGGCACTTCGAAAGCACTTGCTCTTTACTCTTGAATCTCTGATCTTTATTTCTTAATATGCTTTCTGATTCTTTACATTTCTTTGAATTAAGCAATGATGGATCAAATCTCTTATGTCGTCTTTGTCCCCATTCTTCAAGTTGAAAGCCTTATCAAGCAATTAGTGCGTTTGGTTTAATCAGACATCTCAATGGTCTCTTATAGGCTTTAGAGCTCCATTGATCTTAGTGACATCAAAGAAGATCTTTCTTGGATGACAAAGAATGATGATTCCACAACTTTCAAACCCTTTGCCCTAGGGCCCATCTTTCACCCTTCTCACGACATCCCTAGCCTTGAGGGTGTGCTTCTAGATACTAATGAATCTCCTTTGCCTCATACAACTTTTGTAGGTCAATCTTGGGGAGGAAGGCGCACTTATAGAGAAGCGGCTCCCTTTAAAGGATGGATGTTCCTAACAAAGCAGTACGCAAAATGGTAAACAGATTGATTCTTACATATGGAGAGAAATGGAAGAACTTTCGCATCTATGAGGCTATCGGGCTTTCCAAGATTGCTCTCATGTATGACTATCCCATTATGAAGGCAATCACCTATTGTTAGAACATCTATTACAATGCTTTTGTCCTCCCTGAGGGGTTTCTTAGTATCACTCTTGATTCTTTTATTTCTTAGGAAACTAAAGACTTTGCCTCTTCATTCTCTATTGACCAACTTTCTCGGTGGTTATGAGTCCTTTGTCAAGACTTTTGTGACAAGGACACACGACTTTGGGCAACGGTCCAGGGAAGAAGAGGTCTGCTTTTACTTGTTTTGGTTGAACAAGTTTTTTGTCGTTAACTCCTCCAATTCAGTCCTTAAGTTTATTAAGATAATAGCAATCAACCTAGCCTTTAGCACTGGTGCATTGGCTCTAGGACCATTGTTTCTAACCTAAGAATATGGATGCCTTAGGGCATCATAGTCAAGAGCTATGTTGTCCCTATAGGAGGACCCTTGTGGCTGGTCTAACTTTGGGCCCAAGCCTACTTCCCTGAGCTCTTTCATAGAGGCCCTTATGTCTTCATAGGCAAGGGGGTCTCTTGCTATGAAGAGCAATTTTCTCAATGTGAGGTCCTTTTACCCTTAGGATGGTCCTTTGACCAATGCCGTGAGAGACTTATAGCTCCTCGAGGTAAGAAAGGGATTCAATGGACTCCCTTTAGGGAGAAGAACCTTGGCCTTCGTTGATTCAGGAACCTGGACCTTCACCATGATGACTCTAAAGACATCAATGCTAGCAAGCAATCTTGTGCTCTCAATATCTCATCTTCTATCACCAGACCCATCATGATGTCAAGACCTACAAGCCTCAGTTGTTTGTTAGGCAGTTTGGAGGGCGAAGATATCCGTTTTCCAAGTCCAAGGGCCAAAACCCTTTAGTGGGCTAAGAGGATCCCCATCTAGCTCTCCCAATGTCAAGAGCTTCGTGAGTCCAACCAAGGGATTAAATCACTTTATGGGTACCCAGGTGTTCCTAGGTGCTCCCCTTATGCCACATCCTTTTTCGTAGCTTGGTTCCAAGCTTATTGGTCCTCTTTGAAGGCCAGAGGCGCCAAGAAATATTTTATGCCTTCACTTAAGCTTGCAAGTCCTAACATGAGAGGAGGTCAGTCAGCCAGCCAGCATAATGCAAACTCCACAAAAGGCATTGCTAGGTAAACAGGCATCTCTGAAGTATACTTCAGTTCTACATCTTAGATGGCTTGAAAAAAGACTGATCCTCGCTCCTTTTGCTAGGAGTTCTAAGACCAGGAGTTATAGAAAGATGTTGCTAGAGGAGGCCCCTCCAAGAGCCTCTCCGCCAGCCCTTGAAGTTGGTGGCTCAAAGAAAAGGAAGAAGAGAGATGCCCCCTCTGCTCTCCCAACCAAAGCCATGCAGATAATAGAGGAAGAAGAAGTAGAAAATGCAGAAGTACCCATCTCATAGTTAATAAGAAAAAGAATAGCCAGACTTCCTGAATTAAAGATAGTTGCTTTTCTTAATTGGTGTGTTCTTCATTCATCTTTTGCCAAACTGTCTCTAACTTGGCTTTGTACAGCCACAGGAAGGAACAACCTCAGTTATAGGTGCAGATTCAAGAATCTCCACCACAGCAACCTATGCCAGAGCTCCCTCGGGAAACTAAATCGTTGAGCTCAAGCACTGAGGAAAGAGGAGACATCGCCACTTCAACTCTGGAGCCAATTATAAGGGAACCCCCTGAAGAAACTTCACTCCCACCCCCTTTGAACCAGGGTCTTGTGTAGGCTTCATACCTCCTTCCAGGAGCATCATCCATAACCATTAAAGAGATCCTTAAAGGTATGGTCTCATTCTTTTGCTCATAAATCCTTGATATCTAAAACTTCAGTTGGTTTTAACATACATGCATTGCTTTTAAGAAACCCCCCTTGAGGAAGGCATCTCAATGGCTGGAGTGCCAGCAGAGGCTTCTCCTGTCCCTTCAACTTAAGTTTCAAAGGTAAATATAGTCCTTTCACACTCTGGTTTATTTGCAAAGTTAAGACTTGATCTTGCTCTTTCTGATGTTGCCCTTTTTAGGTCACACCACCAAGAGTTATTCCTCCCCCAACCTCAAAGAAGATGGAATCCCCCGTGGAGAAGTTCAACGGCAAGTGGGAGATTGGCCTTCTAGCAGTTGGACCAAGTATCTCGAAGGCTTCATAGACTAAGGGAAATTGCACACCTCCCTGTCCATGCTCTGACCTAGAGAGCCACCTACCAAGAGGCCACTTCTCTTGTGAAGGCCTTAAAGGAAGATCCCAAGGTGGTTCCAACCATTGCCAGAGAGCTCGATGCTCTGGAGAAGGTGTTTACCAGAGTGGATTAAGAGGTCCTCCCACCCCTTCAAAAGAAGCGGCATTGTCAAGATGTCATCAAGGACTTAGGGCGTTCAGCTGGCCTAGGGAGCCTAGCTTCTGTTTGAAGAACTCCAAGCAGCTAATAAAGTCCAGAGTCAATAGGCCCAAGACATCAAAGGCTCAGAGGATGAAATTCTTCACTTAAATGAGAGGTTGAGCCATCTTAAAGGACAACTATCTTCTCTAAACCAGTAGCATATCTCTCAAAGCTCAGTAGTTAGAAAGCTCGAGCAGGTTACTGCGGAGGCTTAAAGAACCAATCAAGTCCTTTAAGAAGAAGCACTCTCCTTGGACCAACAACTGAGTGAAGCAACCAGCCAGCTATCAGTGATAAAGGAATCCTTAGTTAGAATAGCACTCAACTCCTTTGATTTTTCTCTTGTAAAGAAGTTTTTGGACATACGAGCAACTTACTTGTATTATTTTGCGTAAGCCATGTACTCCTCAACATTACCAATGAAATACGTATTTTTGTCCAATACGTCACTTAGTTTGGTAGTTCCTTTTTCTTTTATTTTTTTAACTTAAGGATTATAGGGTTGATCCTCAAGACCTAGATATTGAAACTGAGCCCATAATTCAAGGAATCTAAATTTAAGGACGTCCTTATTAGAATCCCAAATAGATTGCAGGTATCTGTTTAGGAACCTTCCATTCATGGCCCTTAGAGGAGTTCTCTCATCTAGGTCTTACAGTAAGTAAGCATTTCCTCCAAATACCTCTATGACTCTGAATGGACCCTCCCAATTTGGGGACCATTTCTCAAAGACTCGATCTTTCTGGCCAATGGGTAGAACCACTTTCCAAACTAAGTCCCCCAAGTCAAAGGACCTAGGTTTGACCTTTTTGTTATAGGCTTTGGCCACCCTCTTCTTTTGTTTTTCTAGCTTACGAAGGGCATTAAGTCTAGCTTGATCCAAGTTAGTTATCTCATCCATCAAAGCTTGCTCATACTCAAGTTCAGAAAACCTCCCTTGATGAGCCGGCTTAATAGACTAATTGGGAGTATAGCATCATGGCCATAAGTTAAATGGAATGGGGTCATCCTAGTTGCATCATGTTTGGGCATTCTATAAACCCAAAGGGCATCAAGTAGCAGTTCATGCCACTTTTTAGGATTATCCTTAATTAGTTTCTTAATGTTAGCCATTGGAATCTTGTTGGTAGACTTTGCTTGGCCATTAGCTTGAGCATAATAAGGGTTGAGTTCAAGATTTCAATGTTAAAACTCTTGGCAAACTGTTTAACCTCAGCCCATTTGAATAAATTAGCTTGGTCCACAATAATTGTTTCTATGATTCCAAACCTACATAGATATATTCTTTGATAAAATCAATCACATTTTGCTGATTGATGCTCTTATCTGGTTTAGTCTCCACCCATTTTGTGAAATAATTTGTGGCCACAAGAATGTAAGAGTGTTCTTGCTAGAAGGAGGGTTAATCTCCCATATGCTGTTCATTGTCCATCCTCTAAAGGGTTATGGTTTGGCAATAGCATGCATCTTAGCTGCCGGGACTCTTGGTACATGACCACGTCTTTGGCATGCTCTGCACCCTTTGGCTACTTAATGCAATCAACCATCATTGATAGCCAGTAATAGCCATAATGCTTGATGAGCCCATGCATCTTATTGCCATCCAAATGGGAATCACAACTACTCTCATGGGCTCCGACCATCACTAGCATTGTTTCGTCTAAGTCTAGACATGTAAGAAGCACTCCACTAGCGCCCCTTTTGTATAACTCTCCAGATTCATCATCTAGATGGAATCTATGAGCTCTCATTTTTATCTTTCAGTCCTTAATATAGTCTCGAGGGTTATTGAGGTAGTCCTTCTTCCAATCCTCATGTTGACATGTGACAAATTGATGTATCTCAAAGCAACCCAAGTGATTAATGGGAATGAATTTTCTCTCAGAACTAAAGGACTCAGTGAATTCAATATTATGGTCTAGAGCATTAGTCGTAATGCCCATGGTTTCTTTGCACCAAGTCTTAGGTAGCTTGTACCCTAAGGCTAATTGAGCCACGTCATTGCTGCTTTGTTTTGTTATCGAGGAATGTGTTTAAACTAAACAACATCAAACTTACTCAATAGTTCTTGCACCATTGAGACATACTTGTTCGAGGTATCACTTAAACACCGAAATTCCACTTTTACTTGGAAAATGACCAATTGCAAATCCCATTGTATGATAACATTAGGGACTAACATTTCTAGGAAAGTCTATAGGCTTGTGATTAGTGCCTCATACTCTATCATATTTTTGGAGCACTTTCCCACCAAGGTAACAACTAACTTCCTGATGATCCCAGCAAGGGATTTAATCACAATCCCAACTCCAACTCTTGAATTGTCCTTTATCCATCAAAGTATAGCTTCTAAGGGACCATTTCCACCACTAGGAGCCGATCTAGCTCATAGTCCAAGCTAGTGTGAATATTTGGATGGTCAGCTAAAAAGTTTGCTAAGTGGGCCTTTAACTGACTTTTATGCCACACATACGATTTTAAACTGAAGTAGAGCAATGCTCCACTTGTTTAATCATCCTCTCATCAAAGGTCAATCTAGCATGTACTTAAGGACATCTGTTCGATTAACCACATATATGGTAAATGCTATGAAGGAATATCTAAATTTCACAGATGCATAAAATAAAGATAAACACAATTTCTCAATAGAGGAATATTTTATTTCACATTTGTTCAAACAACGGCTTAGGTAGAACACATTTTGTTCAAATCTTTGCTCATTCAAACACCCAATTGATTCATCATAAGCAGAGACATAAATCTTCAAAGATTTTTCTTGCTTCGGTGGAATAAACACTAGCAGCCAGATCAAGTACTCCTTGGTGGCTTCAAAAACTGCATGGTATGGTTCCTCCCACTTGAAGTCTTTCTCAAATTTGAGTCTCAACAGTGGAGAAGACTTTGGTCTTCCTACGAAATTTGAAATGAAGTGTCCTAGGAAATTAACCTGTCCCAAGAAGCATTGAAGCTTCTTTTTGTTCTATGGCAGTTTGGCCTCTTGAATGGCCTTGGTCTTATTTATATCTACCTTAAATGCCCCTCTGGTGTACCAAAAAAACAATAAATTTCAAACGCAAGCACCAAATGCATATTTTAACGGGTTCATCTTAAGGTTATGGCTCCTGTTCCAAGGAATGTTCCCCTCAAGTCTTCTAAGTGCTTGACTTGGGGCTTTGATCTTACAACAATGTCATCTACATAAACTTCCATGGTCTTGCTAATGAAATCATGAAAGATCATGTTCATGGCTCTTTGGTAGATGGAATTAGTATTTCTTAAGCCGAATGGCATAGACACCAACTCAAAGGTCCTTATTGACCCAGGACATCTGAATGTTGTTTTTATAGGTAAAAGAAATCATAACTTTGTAGTACCCATAATAGCCATCCATAAAGAATAAGACCTCATGCCTTGAGGCTGAACCAATGAGCACATCAGCAATTGGCATTGGGTATTCATCCTTTAGGATGGCTATATTCAGATCTCTCAAATCAATAGACACTCTAATTTTGCCATTCTTTTATGACAGGAACAATGTTTGCGAACCATTCAACATACATGTCAATCATGATGAATTTGGCCTTCAAGAGTCTCTCATTCTCTTTTTTAACCAAATCAATTACTTCTTGGGACATTCATCTTTGGGGCTAAATGATGGGCCTCGAGCCTGGTTGGATAGGAAGCCTATGCTCAACCATCTTTCTGTCTACACCAGGCATCTCATGATGATCCCAAGTAAAGCAATCCTTGAACTCACGAAACAAGGTCAAACACAGCTTCCTCTACTCCTAAAAAAGAAAAGCACTCAAAGAGGTAGGTCTCAGATCTTCTACTCTGCCCAAGTCAACCTCAAGGGGAGCGTCTTGAACTTTAGCCCTCGGATCCTCCATCTTAGCTAGCTCTTAAGTCAGATAGCTCAGCCCATAGCTGGTCCTCAACATGCGAAGCCACGAACTTTGCTATGGCTGAGGAAACCGCACTCTGGGCCATTATTGGGACGTCCTGTCTCCTCTACATAAGGATTTTGGTGTGCCTTGGAGGTCTCCTTCATCAAGAAGGACTCTTATACGTCCCCAGAAGTCAGAGTCTCTTGACTCTGCATCCACTTGATCAACATCAAGTGGTCCTAAGCCATCTTCGTAGCACTTTGCCTCAACATAATTAGAGCAAGCCATGAATGGCTTGTTATCCACTATAACAACCTCATATTATCATGGTTCTAAAAGATTAACTACTAATGAAGTGAAGAAGGGATACAATAATTGGCAAGTAGCCAATCTCTCATAAGCAAAGCGTTGTAGCTCAAGGTAATGTCCACTGTAAAGAAGGCTGTTATCTTGCTTAAGCTGCCAACATTTAACCCAATCGGGATGACCCTTTCAGACTTAGAGGTGGCTTTAGAAAAGCCAATGATTACAACACCTAACGTAGTCAAGTCATCTTGATATTTATCTTCTTTTTTTTTTTTTTTTTTTTTTTTGGTAAGTTCATCTTGATATCTACCAATGACCCCCAACACATATGAAGGCAAGACGTTGATGTTAATGCCATCACCCACCAAGATCCTATTCACCAAGATGCCATCAAATTTGGCTTTGATGTACAAAGACTTGATGAGTTTATTGGCAATATTGGGCCCATCAAACATCATCTTCATTATGTCAGGTGTATCATCAGTTGACTTGGATGTGGGGGTTGTAATTAGGGATGGGAATGGGCGGGGCCAGTACAGGGCTGCTTCCTTCATACCCCTACCAGCCACCCAAATCCAGATCCATACCTAGCCAATTACCTATCATGGGTCAAAGCAAAGCAAAGCAAAGCAACATTCCCAGTGCCCTAAAGGCTCCTGCCTAAGCAGGGTTGGAGAGAGGAGAGGGGGGGGGGGGGGGGGGGGGGATGTATGCAGCCTTCCCCCATCAGGGCACCCTGAAGGGAGGCTGCTTCTGAGAACCCCCAATCCGAGGGATGCAACACGAGGACTTCCTAGGAGGTCACCCAAATCCATACCCAAACCCGCCCAATTACCCACCGCGGGTATGAAGTGGATACCCATACCCGTCCCTGCAGGTACAAACCCATACTCATACCCGCCCCATTACCCACAGGTATCTAATAGGTATCCATTACGCACCCATACCTGCCTATACTAATTATTTGATATTATTTTTAAAAAATCAATTATATTTTTTATAACATTGATAAATAATTTATATAATTAGAATTTAAGCACGTGTTTTTTTAATTTGAAAGTTAACTAGATACAAAATGAAGAGGGCATGGTGGGTATAAAGCAAGCGAGGTGGGTAGGGAGCGGGGCGGGTCGGGTACAACTCTATACTCATACCCGCCCCATACCTACCATGGGTATGGGGCAGATACACTAAACCCATACCCACTACTTGCCTTACTTATACGTATACCCATACCTCCCCCAAATAGGGCGGGTACCCGTGGGTAACGGGCTTTACTCACCCCACTACCATCCCTAGTTGTAATTTTAAAAGATAAAGGATCAAGGTTACCTTTGGTAGGTGCTTCTTCAACTACAAGCTCCACCTAGGGATCTTTGTCTTAGGCCATCACATCTCTCTCAAGGCCTTCTTAAGCATTGGTTGCCATGAATTACAAGGGAAGGACTAGGGCAGTTCTAACATCAACCTTCTCAATGAGCGTTCCAAATTGTATTTGGACCCCTTGATTTGTTTCCTTCTTAGGACTACCATCCATTAGTACATCCTGATCTTGCTTTTGAGGACTGCCATTAGTTAGCATGTCCTAATCTAGAGGTTCATCCTTTGGCTCAACCTCTAGAGTCCAAGATTCCTCTATAGGTTGGGAGAAATCTTCTTTGCGGAAATCATTCTCTATATCAAACCATGTTGAATTAACACAGTACAGAGGTTCCACTAAAGTGATACTAAGGGGGCAGTACTCCTCCTCATCATTCTTGGCAAGCTGATTCCACCAAGAATCCATTTCTTCAAAAGACGAGAGACTACTCCATCTCTCATGCTTCTTACGTGGCTCACCCTTACCAGCAATGGTAAAGGTCTAGGCTCAGTCACTAGATCCTTGAGATCCATAGGCTTGGTTTGCCTACCCTTGTGGACTCTAGCTTCCTCTTCAGAGAGCACACTCCAGAAAGTATAAAGCAAAGCTCTTCATTGTGCTGCTTTCTTTCGCAGATGCCTTTTCTTCTGAGTTCGAGTAAGGCTGAAGGGACGTGCCTCCTCTTGGTCGAGGTGATTCCTTCTCCAAATTTACCAAAACGGACCCCAAAAGGCTGATGTCCTATCTGTCATGGTCCTTGACTGGTGTCCACATCAATCAAATGGTGTTTTGGATTTTTCTTTGGGTGCCCATTTCTCATGAGATTTGAGCCTTTAAAGGGGGATCCTCTGTAGGCTTGTACATGATAGAATTCTCGAATGGCATCTTTAACTCCAAAAGAGGATCAACAGGGGAAATGTGCTGAGGAAGCTGTTAGGATGAATTTAAAAAAATTTCCCTAAATGAATAGATTAATGTAGCGGAACGGTTTAATATTTCTAATTTTAAACCTCAGGTGATTTAAAATTCCTAATTTTAAATCTACAGGCCTGTACTCTAATACATTCATAATAATAAAAGGAACATAAAACTAGCTTAATAAGAATACTGTAAATAAATAGAAAAGCAAAAAAATAAAAGGGAAAGAAGAATACCTAGAAAAGCTCCAAAATAAAGAAAACCAGAAATTCGAGACCCAGAAGTCTTCTACGCAATCTCCTAGAAATACCCAGAGTGTGGGCTTTGAAAAATATAAAACTTGAGAGAAAATTTTTAATGGAAATTTTTTCTCTTATTTGATCTCCGAAAGTCAATACTTTCATAAACCTTTTAATTTTAGAATTGGATGCTAAACTCTAACTCCAAAACCCCTATTTATAGAAGGCTACTAGCACAGAAAAAAATAAGTAAAGGTAATGTGGGATTAACAAAGGTCCAAAACAAATTAAAGAAAATGACGACGTATAGTCTATAGTGCAAACCACATTTTTAAACACTCACCACGTGCCACGTAGTACGTAGTGATTGGTTCGCTCCAAATGGCATGGATCGCTCCCTTAGGGATGCCCCAGAGCATGCCATGTCGCATGCTCCAATTAGTTCATGCCCGTTGGCGCGGATTGCCCCCTTGGGCAGCCCAGCACAAGAAACTTGTCGCGCGCTGATTAGTTACCTGCGTGCAATGCAGATTATGACTGGTTTTCATTTTTTTTTCCTTTTCCACATGTAAAAATTCATTCTATGAATTTTTAAATTTCAAATTTTATTTTATTTTATAATTTTCAACTTTTATTCATCTAATGAATAATGTTTTAACAAAATTAAATTTACTCATCTCACAAATAAATAATTCATCTCATGAAATTTTTAATATTTTATAAAAAAAATAGAGGCTTATACAAGGACCTCAGGGAAAATTTAAATCTAGCTTCAAATGGATTAAATTAATTACCATCTTCTGATTAAATTTAATTACCAAAGAGGGCTCCAACACGCTGTCACCGGATCCCATGAGAACTCCGAAGTTAAGCGTGCTTGGGGGAGAGTAGTACCAGGATGGGTGACCTCCTGGGAGACCCTCAGGTTGGGGGCACTAGAAAACAACCTCTCTTCAGGTTAACACCCAAAGGGGGAAGGCTGCGTACATCCGCCCCCCCCCCCCCCCCCCCCCCCCCCCCCCCAAAAGACCCTGCGTAGGCGGGAGCCCTTGTGGCACTGAGTATGTTCCTTTTTGTTCCTTTGTAATTCTACTAAATAAATCCCACTACACTCTGGACTTAAGTTATTTATTCAATAATTTCCAATTAGACTATATTGATAACAACAACTCCTCTATTAGACATCCATGACGAAAAATAATTAAAACTACTTCCAGTTTCCTCACAACTTCTCCATTAGTTACCTACTCGCCCTTTTCTGAATAGTTCATTTATACTTGAACAAATTCACAATATAAATTTCAAATATCAAACACTTGGAACACTTTGTCCAAGTTTCTGAATTAATTCAAACACTTGCAAATCAACTAAGGAGACATATGTATCTCATATTAGGCTATAGATTCCCTATTGAATACCTAATCCCTATCACACTTCGTGCAATTACCCGATGCACGTGGGATTTTGGTCATATTTCAAGACCTTACTTATAGTACACCAAGGTAACTAACATTCCATGCACAGGTCCAGAATATTCTCAGGATTTAGAGTCGTCGTTCAAATAGTACATCATAAATCACTGACTTACGATAGTAGTCTAGAAACAAGTAACTCACATGGTCCAACTCAATGTATTAGTCTTACTGAACACACCAACATAACCCTTCTGGATCACCATCCACATGACAAAGACAGGTCATCTAAAGTGTCACGTTATAGTCTTAGCAGACAAGTAGTCTAAACTTATCACCGACTATGAGTTTTTCAAATAACATTACATTCCATTTGCTCCAAGTCTATCTGTGGCTTAATCTCATAAACCACTTAGAACGAACATGTAAAAAGTAATCTAAGGACTACATCCATCTCATGGATGTTGATGAAAAGAAAATTACTTGCAAGACATATATACTCACTTACACAAATTTAACGAGAAAACGACTGGAACTTCAATTTCATTCATTAATCAAGTAACATTTATCAGATAAATTTAAATTTTCATGGCACTATTCCTAATAAAAGCATCATGAATTCCCTCATTGCTCTTGTATTTTCCCACAACAATGACGGCATGCCTTGTGGGATGCCCTCTCCAAATCTCGAGATATTCTCTCGATTTGTAAGGCTCTAAGTGCGCCCATGATCACTATTAATTTCCATAGCCAACTCCTCAGCCACTATTAACATAATGGCTAAATTGTTGCAAAGCTTGATGAACAAGTTATTGAAAATCGAACATTTGTTCATGAGATGGAGTTCAGTAATGTGCCAACGGCAAATTCCATCATTCGGAGTACGCACAAGCATTGGGAACCTTAATATTCCCTCAATGGCCAACCTTTCAAATAAGATGTTCACCACCCTTGCTTTTTGAGTGTTGTTCAAAACCATCTTTCCCCTGTAAAGGGGGAAGGACTAGTTTAGATACTACAGCAATCATTTTTAACAAAAGTGCCAATAACGTTGACTTGAAGAGGACTAGAGAAGGGCTCTTGATCAACACCCATCTATACTTCTCCAAGGAAGATTAGTTTCGTTGTCTCAATGGCACCTTGGACTTCATTTCTAAAGATCACATAGTACTTTATTAAATGAGTAAATGAATCATGCCATTTATAGTACACCTTTCCCTTTGTTGAATTCGGGTCAAGTTTTCTGTGTTTGCCCCTAATCTTGAGTTTGTTATTTGCCTAAAGCCAATCAAATATTAAATTAGATCATGAGAGGTCAAATGAGTACTTCCTTAAGTCTTAGGATTGATATGACTTCCTAGCTTTGATATTCTTCTTGACCAAAGGATTACAAACCATAAGAGGTCCATTAATGTACTTAGAAACGTCAATTTCATAGGGAGGATCTTCATCTTCTCTAATTAAGTCATGTCCATAGGTTCCATACATTTTGACATTTTTCTTGAAGCTTTCTTCTTTAAAGTCAGCCTTGTATCTAGCGGCACATTCTGCTAGTTGTAGGAGCATCATGAAGTTTAACCCCTCAAAATTCTTCTTAAATTCAATATCCAAACCATTCAAGGCTAGATTGGTGTATTCAACTTCTGAAAGGGCTACAGTGCATTTGACCTGGCACTTTTGAACCGGTTAATGCGTATTCTTCTGGCTTTTGTTTCGTTCAAGCCAAGTCAAACTTGGAAGTTCCTAGCTCCATTCTACGGAACTGGGCCTAGAATTGCATGGTCGTATCATCCCAACAATAAATGGAATTAGGTGGTACGCTAATGTACCACTGAAAGGGTTCCCTGTTAAAGAACTAGGGAACAACCTAAGTTTAAGATATTGGTTGTCAGTCGCTTCTCTACATTGGCAATCAAACCTTACCAAATGCTTAAGGGCAAACACACGACCTTCTCCTGAGAAAAGGGTGAACCTGGGGATTTTGTATCCTTGAGAAAAAAGGCTAATCCCTGTCAATATAATCAAGGTAAGGTTATTATACAAGGGTCTATTTACCCTCGTGAAGCCTAGCCCATACATCTGTTCAATAAGGGCGACCAATTGGTCTTGGAGGGGTAGGTTATGCACATGGTTGTGCGCCTGTCGTTGCCCCCCAAGTGGTTGAGGGCCTCGAGGGGGTTCAGCATGATACCCTTGAGCTCTTGTTACAATCGGGTGTGGGAATAGTTTTTACTCCCCATATCCAGGGTAATCCCCTTGATCATTTTGGCCATGGTTTGATTGGCCATGAAGTATGTTCCAACATACCTTGGGTTATATGGCATGCCTGAGGCCAAACGTACATGAGCAGGTTGTTACTTCATCCTTGCTTGATCAATCCCCAAGATCTGGTCTTGAAGACATGGGTGGTTAGCTTGCCCCTAATTTGATAAGTATGAAGAGCTCTAGGAGGAAAGGCCTAGTCCTCAAAAGAGGGTACCTGCCCTTGTATTCCAATTTCAAGGCTTTAAGCGGGCCTCAAGGCAACCTCTCCAACTTGAGGACGGTATAAATGGTTATGGCCCTCTGTCTCGAAAACAGGTGATGTTGGCATAGTGGGGTTGAGATTCCTTGAAAATAGAAAGAATCCCTCATTCGAAGGTCCAGCAACTCCAAGGGGCACTTTTTTCATTCCCATGGCTAGGATCCAAGTGTGTGACACTTAGATTAGCAACAATTGGGTTTCCCATTCTCTTGGGAACTATGTAGACAACCTGAGTAGCTAGTAACTGTGAGCTCGAGGAAGCATCACAGGAGTATCCAGTTGGAACTAACAGAGAAGGTACAGGCCCAAGTTGCTTGATATGCCCTTTAACGGCTTGCGCTAAGGCATTATGAGCCTCAGCCTATCTAACCGAGATAGGCTCGACCTCAACTAATGTCCGTCTTGCCACATCCTTAGCAATAAGGGTAGAGGTAGAAGACAAAGCTGGGTTCATCTCAACTAAGACTCTATCAGTTTCTATGTGAAGCTTTTCATTCATTCAGGTTCCAACGTCGTTGATCACAGCTCTCGTAGCAGCAGAGTTTTCACTCTAGGCTGCTAGAGTGCGCTCCATTTCAGTGTTGTTTCTCAAAGGCCTCTTTCATAGCTTTTTAAACCCATTGGTCCATGATTTCTAAATAGCGTTTGAGCATGGCCATGATACTCTTTCAAAAATAGCCATCAAGCCCAATACATTCATCTTCTGGTATGTCTTCAACACCATCGCTCTCGTTACCGCGGTTGTGAATGGTTTCATCCCCTCTTGATACAGGGCTATGTTTAAGAGGGTGCTCAAATGGGGAACTAATCAAGGCTAGGCCTTCTAGTTCCTAGAGCTGAAGAGCACTAGACCTCCTGGTTTGGATCATCAGTGAATGGTTAGAGATTACATTCTAGTAATCCATGATGGGGTTGAAAAAAATGAAGTCTTGTTTGAAGCCTCCACTGTGGTTGCCAAAAGGCGTGTTTGTTATATTTGTTTGTTATTAACTAGGATGTGGTCACCATAAATAAAAATGTAAATAATCGTGCAAAAGGGACTCACCGTGACTAGGGAGAGAGCCTAAATTCGAACTGCACGTCTTTGACCTCAGCCACGTTTTCTAAGAAAGGGAGGTTATATTTTAGCGGATCTAATTTCGATTATTTTGCAAGTTCTACTTATGCTTCAATTAAGAAGACTTTTCTAATATTTTTTGTGGCATTTTTATATTTTTTAACATAAAATTAAGGGGACATGGACCTAACTCAAGTGACAGTTACAGTGATGGAGTAGGGCCTAGAAACACCTTTTCTCGTACTCTTAAAAGTAAGAAACTGGGGTCAAGACAAACCCAAGAGCTCAACAATCCACTTATAAGCCCGAGTCCACATATATTTAGGCCTAGCACCCTTGAGTTTTAATAACTCGAATGAGTTAAGGTCTGACAAGATTTAAATGGAGCAAACTGTATTTGGGTCACTGGATTAGGACCAATGTAATCAAGGCTGTGCCTTGGTTGTCAAAGCCCTGAACAATGGCGCAAACCTAAGTTCACCTGACTTATTAAGCAATGACAGTAGTGATAAGACCAACGCAATCAAAGTCAAGCCTTGACCGTCAAAGCCTTAAACTAAAGCCTCAAACATTAACTTGTCAATTTTGGGAACATATTAAAACAAAGAGTTCAAACCTGAATGCCAAAACCCTGTATTACTGAAGAAGCAAGTACAGAAAGATCTATGCTATACTAGATTAAGTTAAGTTACACTACTCGTAGGTTAAAAGCACAAGTGATTAGTAAAGAAAACATGAAGAAGTTATGTATGATTGTGTGTATTTGTGTGTATGCAACTGTGGGGAAAAACATAAGAAATTTTGTTGGAAAATAAACTCTAATGCCGACTATTGGGTTCACAGTTCATAACTATGGTCACAACAATAAGCACCTACTAGAGAACTTAGAGTAGAAGACACTTCTCTCTACCTAAGCCCCCGGTCGGAGAGTCACGCTTCGTGACATCTCACGTGCGAGAGTTTCCGGGAATAGGTTTATCTCCATAAACCCTTTGCCCTAATACCGGTTGTTGAGATGAATTTCAAAAATTCTTCCTAAAGTTTACGTAGCAGAACAGGTTTAGAATTCATAACTCTAAACCTAGGGTCGATTTAAAATTCTTAATTTTAAATTTACTGACTTAAATTCATAATTTAAATCAACATATCTAAATTCTTAATTTAGATCTACAGGCTGTTTACTCTAATACATTCATAACAATGCATAAACTTGAACAGGTATAATAGCGAATACTGTAAATAAACAGAAAAGCGAAACTAAAAGAAGAAGGAAAGAAAAACATACCTGGAATTGCTCCAATAAAAGCAAAACTAGAAAGACCATAATATTCTTCAAAATCGAAACCCCGAGACCTTCTACGTAATGACCTCGAACTACCCGGAGGGTGGGCTTCGAAAAATATTAAACTAAGGCAAGAAAATTTTCAACATAAATTTTTCTCTCCAATTAGGAGTCCGAAACAATATCAAAAACCCAAAAGAAATATTTTAACTTGAATGCCAAACCTCAGAATAAGCCCCTGTATTGATAGGAATATACCGGAGCGAAAAAAATCTAATTTTTCAATGTGGGAACCGCTTAGTTTAAATTAAAACGCATCGTATAGCTTAAAACTACAGTTAAAACGCAGCGTTTCACAACTGTGCACGCATTTTTAACCATGTCACCACGTGCCACGTGGCATGCGGTGATTGGTTTGTGCCTGATGACACGGATTGCCGTTGGTTGGCCCAGCGTGCAACACGCGCCGCCCGCTGGTTGGCTACTACCCGCGCACACGGATTTACACGGTTATTTTCGCGATTTGTCCTTTTTTTTTGTTTTGGCTTTGTTTCCCACATTTAAAAATTCATCTTATGAATTTTAATTTTTTTTAATTTTTTTATTTTCTAATTTTTAAATTTTATTCATCTCATGAATAATATTTGGCAAAATTAATTTACCCATCTTATGGATAAACAATTCATCTCATGAATTGTTTAATATTTTTCTAATGGCTATCAAATACAGAGGCTTGCGTAGGGACCTCAGAGACAATTTAAATCTAGCTCCAAATGGGTTAAATTAAATCATCTCATGATATTAATTTAATTACCATTTAATGAGACTTAATTCCACTAAATAAATCTCAGTGCACTTCAGACTTAAATTATTTATTCGATATCTCCCTAATAGACTGTATTGATGATAACAACCCCTCCACTAGATGTCAATGACAAAGGATAAATATAACCACTACCATTATCCTTCTCACAGCCTCTCCATTACCGACTCACCCTTCACTGAATAATTCATTTATACTTGAACATATTCACAGTATAAATTCCAAATGTCAAACACTTGGAATACTTTGGCCAAAGTTTCTGAACTATTCAAATATTTGCGAATCAACTAAGACGACATCTGTATCTCATAAGAGACTGTAGATTCCCTATTGAATACCTGATCCTTGTCACGCTTCACGCCACTACCCAGTGTACGTGGGATTTCAGTCATTCGTTTAGACCTTACTTATAATACACCAAAGTAACTAATGCTCCATGCACAAGTCCAGAATACTGTCAGGATTTAGAGTCGTTGTTCAAACAGTATAACATGAATCTCATCTCCGATAGTAGTCTAGAAATAAGTGACCCACATGGTCCAACTCAATGTGTCAATCTTATTAAACACACTAACCTAGCACTTTTGGATCTCCATCCACATGACCAAGACAAGACATTTACAGTGTCACGTTATAGTCTTAACATACAAGTGGTCCAAACTTGTCTTCGACTACGAGTCTTTCAAACAATAATCCATACCATTTGTTCCAAATCTATTTGTGGCTTAGTCTCATAAACCACTTAGAACAAACATGTAAATTGTAGTCTGAGGACTACACCCATCTCATGGATGTCTCCCAAAAGAAAATCACATGTAGTATAAATGCTCACATACACAAATTTAACTAGGAAATGACTGGAACTTTAATTTTATTTATTAATTAAAATAATATATCCAGAATAAATCTGAATTTCAGGACACTGTTCCTAACAATCTCCCACTTATCCTAAATCCAATTTATGACAAAGTCCATACTCACCCCTTTTAAGTTTGAACCAAAAATTTACTGAGCCTAACCCTTAGTGAGCACAATTATTCTATTGTGAAGTAAGCAATATAATACTGCTTGACATTCCCCTCACTAATGGCTCCCACTCCAAAAAGACATACTTAGACGTCGAACGTCTATCATATTAATCTGACTGGAAATCTTAAATTAGTATAACCAACTGGAACTAGCTCGTCACCTTAAAAGATCAGCATAGGATCTCTAGTTCTTCTCAAGAACTAGAGAAAACACTTCACTGCCACCTAGTTCATTGGACTTAGATTAGACTAACACCTGCATACTATCCCATAGAATGGCAGACATCAAGTCTCGTGCATAACATGGCATACCTGAGGCTCCCACTGCCAAAGCATATGGTATATTCCTCAATTGGTCCTCCTCTTGAGGTGTCCTAGAACACTACTCCAAAAAGAGAGGGACTCCATGCTATACCTTGACAACATCTTGTCAATATAAGTGGCTAAAGAAAGACCCAACATCCTACTCTTACGACCTCACAGAAGCTTAATCCTAAGAGTAGAGTTGGCTTCTCCTATGTCTTTCATATTGAGCTATCATGACAACTAGGTCTTTACAGCTAATGACACCCCTACATCATTCTCAATGAGTAGTATATCATTGACATACAATATTAAGAAAGTCACTACTTTCTCTTAATGCCATTTGTACACGCATGGTTCGTTTAACCAATCGCTTTAAAACTGTAAGACTTAATTGCTTCATGGTGGCTAAAAGGATCAGATTCAATGCCACGATCAACCACTAAGGCTCCCGCTATGAACCTGTCAAGTGTCCAGACAATCATCCCACCACACCTAAGCTCTCGTGTACCTGGAACATTCTCGTTCCTATTAGTAGGTGCATCTAATGCTCCAACTATGACTTAAGTTGTGTCTAACTGTTCATAATTATTGTCTTTTTCCTTTAATATTATTTTGTTTTGTTTTGGAGCATATTTGCAAAATATTTCTCTAAGTATTTTGCATCGTATTTATGAAAAACTTTTTAAATAAAAAAAAATATCTTTGTTCCTTTTATCTGCAACGCCATTCTGCTGCCGTGTAACTAGAGCAGAAAGTTGAGATCTTATCTCATTTGTAGTTAGGAACTCTAAAGACTCACCTGAAAAATATTCACCACCTCGATCTAATCGTAGTGATTTAACCTGTTTACCTAATTGCTTTTCAACTTTTGCTTTGGACTCTTTGAACTTTTCAAAAAAGTCCGACTAATGTCTAATTAGATAAGCATATACACATCTTGAGTAATCATCACTAAACGTGAATAAGTACTCATACCCACCTCTTGCTTGAATCCGTATTGGTCCACATACATCTATGTAAACCAGCTCAAGCAAGCCACCAACCTTGTTTCCTTTACTCTTAAAGACAGACTTGGTCATCTTTCCTTCTATGCGGGATTTTGAGATTGGTAATGACTTCAAGTCCAAAGCCTCTATCAGTCCATCTTTTACCAGTCTTTGGATCCTGTTCGAATTAGTGTGATCTAAACGTTGGCGCCATGTGTAGGAAATATCCCTTTCAAAGTGTTTTCTTTTAAAAGATTGAACAAGTGAACTTACGTTAAATTCATTTAAACAATTACCTGAGTTTTGATAAGGAAATAACATGAATAAACAATTCATTCATGTACATTTGTAAATAAACAACTTATTTCTTATATTAAAATCTCCATTATCAAAATCAATTGAATAACAATTATTCATAAAATAAGACATAGAAACCAAATTCATGTGCAGAGAAGGTTTAAATAACAAAACTCTATCACCAAGGTCTAAGCTAACATCTCCTACACTTAAGACTACTATTATTGTACTGTCCTAACCATCAGGTACAATATCCATCGTGTAGCCTTTAGCCTAGCCTGAGCTCCTATAACATATTACAGATATGGTCAATTGAACCTGAGTCCACCTACCAAGAAACTGGTGGACTCTCAACTACGCATTACTCAACTAAGTGAGATATCAACATACCTTCACCAGATGGCTTAGCAGTTTTTGGAGGAAGAGTAGCTATGTACTTAGTGTAGTTTCTCCTCCAGTGGCCTAGTTTTCTTACAAAAGAAACAATTTTCTTTTGTTGACTTTTTTATGGACTTGGTTGCTACAATAACAACCTTGCCCTTTCCTTTTTTTTTTAGTAGGTCCCTTGTGGGTAATAACTAAGTCTAACTTATTTTTTAAGGCAAAGTAATTTGGTTCAGTGAGTACATTATGTATGTAAAATCAAGCGAAGTTCGCCAGCCCCATCCATATAAAATATTACTGTAAATGCAAACAATCGTGTAACTACCTTATATGAGTCATGTCTAATGCAGTGATATATATTCTTTCAATTTAGTATACACAATAAGTCAGATATCCACCAAACTATACTATCACGCATACAATGATGACCCAAACACACCACTCCCTACTCCCCGGCAGCGGGGTCGCACGAAGCTAGTTCAGGTGAGAACTATTCTCAATTATCCTGTTTTTCTTATAACTCTTACCAAACATAATTAACTCACCACTTTAACTTAGTCTCTAACATGACACAACAGAGCTCCTTAGGGAGGCTAATGCATCACGCTAGCTAAGTGTAAACCATTACCTAAACCTCCATACAAATGCATGAAATACTCCACGGCAGCGTGGTCCCATCGCTTCTTTGCACTTTGGTTTATCCTAAAGAAGTCTAACCCAGTAATCTGCAAACGGACATCCTCCGCAGAGAGGTCTATCGATCTACTATACTGCCAAACCGGTAATGGAGACCGTGAGGTTACAATAATTGAAACCTCGCTCCCACTTGATTTTTATAACTAGTGGTTTTTAATTAACTTGCATTTACAACATGGCTTATCACATAATCCCCTTTAGAATCTCATTCTAAGATTAACCAAAATTAATTAATTTATTTATTTAAAAACACTATCATTTTCAAGCATGGATTATCTTATAATCTCGCATTAGAATCTCATTCAAAAACCAATCAATAAAATTAATTAATTAATTTTAATTAAAACAATACCAACATCTAATTTAGATTATCACATAATCCACCTTCCAAAATCTAATTCCAAAATTAAATTAAAAATAATTTTATTAATAGCGATTTTGTGCTTAGACTATCCCGTAGTCTATTTTAGAATCTTATTCAAAATTAAACAAATTTTAGACTATCTCATAGACTATTTTAGAATCTTTTTCAAAAATAATATCAAATAACTTTTATTTAAAAAATAACACTGATTTGCAACTTAAATTATCTCGTAATTTAATTTAGAATCTCATTCTAAAAAGGAAATTAGTTCATAAAATAATTAACTTAATTATTATGTAAATTAGTATTGATGTCTACATGTCCCAAAAAAAATAAAATAAAATACAAACTTTTTTTATAGTCTGACGTCAGCATTTGACGTTGCTAATGTCAGCGTCTGCTGACCAAAAAAAAATTTTTTTTTTAAATTTAAAATTAAAATGTTTAATTTTAAAATAAATTGAATTTAATCTCATTAAATCAATATTATCTAATTTTTTATAAAATAATTAAATCTAATCTCTTTAGATCAACTTTATCCTTTTTATAAAAATTAATTAAATCTAATCTCATTAGATCATTTTTATCCATTATTAAAAATATTTGAATCTAATCTTATTAGATCAATTCTGTCCGATTTTATAAATCATGACTAAGAATGTACAATCTTATTATACGAACAGCATAATAGCAAATTTATGGGTTGTTCGGAATTAACGATTAATTCATTAATGATTTAAACAATTTAAATAAACAACCTGGCTAACTATTAACTCTTTTAACCGATTTAAACAATTTAAATTGATACTTTAAAATATTCTAATTAACAATTAACTATTTTAATGATTTAAACAATTTAAATCATTAATTCAAACAATCATCTGAATTGACTATTAATTCTTTATTGATTTAAACAATTTAAATCAAACCGTCAAATTAAGCCAACTTTCCTACTTGATAAAATCTCTATTTTATTAAATCGCAAATCTATTTATTTCAATCTTATTATACCTAGTCATTTTTTTTTTTGGTAAGTCAGCGAAATATATAGATGAAAAGGAAAATAGTACAAGCTAGAAGGGGCATACCCTAGGACACGGCCGAAGCCTACAAATATGAAACACCGTCAAAACAGTCTAGACAGAGTCCATATAGAAAGCAACCAAAGTACAACTAAGGAACAAAAGGAAACTAAGGCGCAAACCCCCAGTGCCGAAGCAAGGAGGTGTGACAATGAGCTCCTCTTAACGAAGGAGCAGAAAGGAAGCGGCTCCTGACCAAACCTGCAATCTCCTCTAGTACGGCCGTAACTGATCTGTATTGAGAACGCTGAACCCGAAAGTTGTGCTCATACCATGTAGTATACACAGCGGCAGAGAGGCAGAGTCGAGCGATGATACTGCCATTCTTTCGCCCCCTGAGATGTTGAGCAGCCCAAGTGATGAGATCGTCCCAAGGAAGGTGTTATGTTTCTTGCTTAATGTGATGTAATACAATGTAATAAGGAGCTTAATTGTATTGTTAGGCTCGGTAGCTTTCAAATCCCAGTTTTGGCGCCAAAGTCGGTTGGCCGTTAGTTGTGTAGGTCAATTGGCTGTTCAAGCTTGGCGGCTGTGTTTAAGTCGATTAAGCTTGATTAAGTCTTGATTCAATGTATGTATTTTCTATTAATAGGTTGATCTTGTGTAATCTTCATTCATCAAATGAAATATCAAACCAATCGCTTTGAGATTAGCCTTCTCTCTCTCATCTTAACTCTTCTATTTTCTCATCTCCTTCACTTCTTTCTCATCCCATACTCTCTTAATCTTAGTTTATGTTTGTGATTTGATCACAAACATAACAATTGGTATCAGAGCCTCGTTTGGCTTCCAAATTCAAACGAAATTGATATCACATATCCATTGATCGCACTGCAATTGGCTTAGGGATTCAATCTTGAATGTTTAGGTTAAATGCTTGCGGTTAACTCTTAATCGATATATAAAAAAGTTACAAAAAAAAAAAAAAAACAAACATATACACTTGATTCGTGGTCATCTATGGAATCAACTGATGCCGTATTGATCAGTGGAGTAACTACCAGATCGGCTGCAGCTAAAGATACTGCCAGGACCTCTTATACCAAAATTGTTGGCAACAATGATGCTGTTGATCGAGATGTTGTCACAAATGTGCAATTAAACAGTCAATTACAGATGATGAGCGATCACTTGCTTGTTCAAATCAGGGAGTCTAATGCTGAAACCGTTCAAAATTTGAACCAACAGACCTTGCAGATATGTCAGCAACTGGATGTGAAATTTGAACAACGGTCACAGCAGGTTGAACTTCTGGTAACTGATCAAATCACAAGGCATTCACAGGAATTGGAGGAAAGGATTTCCTTGAGGCTTGATCGTGAAAAGCAGCAGTTGGAAGTGAAACTAGCTGAAATTCGTGAGCAATTCAGGAGGCCAAATCCTCCTATTGTGCCTGAACCATTGATTCCAGCAAGTGTGTTACAAGTAAATCCTTCAATACAAGTTGAAACACAACATCGTGAGGGAGAAGCTGGAGCTCCAGTTAGAGCACATGATGCTGAGGTTACTGATAGGCAAGGTCGCAGTGAGCATGTACCATCTCGACCTTCAAACTGGGATGCTTCAACTGGTGACAGAGTTCAGGAAATGGAGCATACTTTCAGACCTCCAGAAGTAAATGCTGATCAATTGGTTCGACCACCTGATTCTTGGCATCAACAACGATCAGGAAGTAATGAGGAGTCGTCCAACAGCAGAAACAATAACCATAGACAACCTCGGGTGCAAATTGATGCATTTGATGGTACACAACCTCATTCTTGGCTTAGGAGGTGCGAGCGTTATTTTCACTTCTATGACATTGCTGAATCAGAGAAGGTTCAAATTGCGGCTGTGTATTTGCTTGGTGATCATGAGGTGTGGTTTTATAGCTTGATAAGAGGTAAACCTTCCATTTTATGGAATGAGTTTGCCAAAGCCTTGTGTTCTCGGTATAGTGATGAGGATGAGAGTGATATAATGGATAAATTCAATAAAGTGAAGCAAGAGACGACTGTGAAAGAATACATGACCAGATTTGAGAACCTCCGAGCTAGCATTGTGACTGAAATTGAGGCCTCTGAGTCGTATTATGTATCAGCTTTTATAAGTGGGTTGAAGCCTAAGTTAAAGAACTTAGTCAAGGCGGTAGATCCTACTGATTTGTCAGTGGCCTTTGCTAAGGCCAAGCTCTATGAATCCACGGTCATAGCAGCAAATGATGGCTTCAGATCTTGTGGGAATAGCTCCAAAATTCAGCAAGGTTCGAACAGAAACAGGCCAAATAGATTGGAGGACAGAACTCAGCAGAAATTGTGCTACCGATGTAATCAGCCTTATCAATTTGGCCACAAGTGAAATCCCAAGTTTCCCATAGCTGTGGAAGGCACTAAGGCTGGTGAACATTCTGATGGTGAGCAAATTTCATAGGAGTGCATTAATTCAGACCAAGAAAGTGAAGTAAGCTTAGAAGATGCTGAAGTGGAAATTTCTGTTAAGGCTCTAACCGATAATGGAGCACATAGCACAATTCGAATTAAAGAAAAAGCTGGGAAGAGGTCCATTATCATTCTCATTGATAGTGGGAGTACTCATAGCTTTGTGGATCCTAAATTGGTCAAGAAGGTAGGACATGAAGTGATCAAAATGCACCCTCTTGCAGTTACCGTGGCTGATGGAAAGACAGTCACAACTCAGAATAAATGCCAAAGTTTCTCTTGGTTGATGCAAGACCGCAAGTTCAGCTATGACTTTAGAATCCTTCCTTTGGGAGGGTGTGACATGGTGCTCGGAGTTGATTGGATGAGGACCTATAGCCCGGTATTGTTTGATTATACTCATCTCACAGTCTCCTTTGATGTTCAAGGCACGAAGGTTACCTTGCAAGGGACATCCGAACCAGCTCAATTACAGGTAATCAAAGGGAGTAAATTGAAGAAGGGCCTGCAGAGCTGTGCTTTCCAATGGGTGGGCCATCTATTTGCTATTTCCTCAGCTGAACTGATTGGCATTACCGAGCCAGAAGTGCAGATTCTTGTTACTGATTTTGAAAATGTGTTTGAGGTACCTAAATCCTTACCTCCCAAAAGGAGTTTGGATCATGTAATTCCTCTCAAAGAGGGTGCTAAACCGGTAAAGATAAGGCCTTATATGTATCCTCACGCTCAGAAGACAGAAATTGAAAGGCAAGTGGATGAATTGCTTAAGACCAACTTCGTACAAGCCAGCCATTGTCCCTTTGCTTCTCCGGTCATTCTTGTCAAGAAGAAAGATGGCACGGCTCGTATGTGTATTGATGATAGGAAACTCAACTCTATGACTGTGAAGGACAAGTTTCCTATACCAGTTATAGATGATTTGGTGGATGAATCATATGGAGCTCAAGTCTTCTCCAAGCTGGACCTTCGACAAGGATATCATCAGATTAGAGTGGGGGAGTACAAGACTGCATTCCGGACACATCATGGACACTTTGAGTTTGTGGTCATGCCATTTGGTTTGACAAATGCCCCAACAACATTTCAGGCTCTTATGAATGATGTCTTCAAACAATTTCTTAGGAGATTTGTGTTGGTCTTCTTTGATGACATCCTGATTTACAGTGTATCGTTTGAGGAGCATTTGAAGCATTTGAGAGAGGTGTTTTGGTCATGAGGAAGCACAAGTTGTATGCTAAGTTAGACAAGTGTTCCTTTGCTCAAACTCACTTGGAGTATCTTGGCCATGTGATTTCTGGTGAAGGAGTTGCCACAGATCCCACAAAAGTTCAAGCCATGAAGGAATGGCTAGCTCCGGTTACTTTGAAACAATTAACAGTTTTTTTTGATTAACCGACTATTACCGCAAGTTTGTGGCTAACTATGGAGCCTTAGCAAAGCCATTAACAAACCTATTGAAGAAAGATTCATTCAAGTGGTTGGATGAAGATCAAAAGGCTTTTGAAGCACTCAAGGTTGAAATGTGCAAAGCACCAGTTTTGGCAATGCCCAATTTCTCTTCAAGCTTTATTCTAGAGACTGATGCGAGTGGTAGTGGCATTGGGGCAGTGTTATCTCAAGGTGGAAGGCCTGTAGCATATCTTAGCCAAGCTTTGAGTACTAAACATCAAGTTCTTTCTACATATGAGAAAGAATATCTTGCCATTTTGCTAGCGGTTGACAAGTGGAGACACTACTTGGATGGGCACCATTTTGTTATTAACTGAGAATCTGAGGCATAGATTTAAATTGACGAAAAGGTGGGAGAGGCTATTTTTAATTGAAAATTCAGTTAAAATCCACTGAAATACTGCTATCTGCTGCTGGTGTTGTGCTGACCTGTGCCGCTGCTGTGTGGTGCTGCTTGCTGCTGCTGTTAACTGCTGTTAATTGGCGCCAAAATACCTTTTAATTGCTAGTTAGATATTTTTAGATATTTTCTAGATATTTTCTAGTGAGTTAGTTAGTTATGTTGTCTTGATACAATGTAGTAGCTTTGCTTGTTTTGCTTATAAATAGACCTTTCTGCTGTAAATATTGGCATTGAATCAAATATCAAACACAATCTCATTTTGAGATCAATATTCTCTCTCTCACCTAACTCTCTCTCTATTTTCTCATCTAATTTCCCTTCTTCCTCTCATCTAAACTCTATATTCTTTCTCATCTCATACTCTTTCTATCCCAACCTAGGTTAAGGCTCAAGAGAAATCTTCGAAACCTTAACAATTGGTATCAGAGCCTTGATTTGGCTTTCGAATCAAGCTCATATCTTAAAAAAAATTATAAAATCTGATTAGTTGTGTTGCAATTAATCAACAAAAGAGGTTGGATACTGATTTGATTTAGATTTGGTAATCAGAAATTCAAATCTGAATTGATTGAAGAATTTTGGCGGTATTGCATTGGTGGCTGTATAAACCTGGGAAGATTGCTTTCGGTTCGGACTTTAAGTGACCATATTATATTGAAGGAAGTTCAAGTGATTAGTATTGGTTGAGTACAATCAGCATCAAGCTGAATCAGATTGAAATTCAGTAGCATCGATCAAACAATTGCTGCAGAAGTAGAAAAATGAAGTAGTTGCAGTGCTGAAGTCTGGTGCTGAGCCACTTGATCGATCATCCATTTGATCGGTTGAGAAAGAAGCTTGAATTGAGCTATATGATCCACATTATACTTGATCATCATCAAAATAGCATAAATCATCGGAATGGAGGTGATTACAGATGTTGCAACTCAGAAGTTGAAGATTGAGGTAATGTTCTACTGAACTTCAAATTGCATTTCAATGGGGAATGAAGTTGCTGTTGGTTTATGATGTCGAATGTGTGTTGCTGAGCATAATAGTAGTGAGAATTCATCAGAATCTACGGTGAACTTTGAGCATTACGTGTTATTGAGTCAAGATTTTGCTTAGGCGATTAATTGTCAGCAAGGGCGATAATCTAACAGGAACTGAAAGTATTGAAATCCGATTTCGCTCATTGAGATTGCTTAAGTATTGTGTTAAGAACTTGATTTTGAGTTAGAGTCGAGCCTAAATCAGAAGTGAAAGGCGAATTACGTGACTAAAAGTGGCTGTCAGAAATTGTTAGGGTTGTTCGCTGTTCTGTTTGAGTTCGTCAGTTAGGGTTTATAATCATTGACGAGCATAGAATCGATGGCAAGTGCTTGTTTGTGCGATCAAAGGAGTACAACTTCATTAAGCAACAGATTGTTGAAGAGTTGCGAAACAAGTTTTACATTGGTGCGATTTTCGAACTTGTATTCTGCAAACATGGCTGAAGGAGCAAGGACCAGATCAGGTGCCGGTTTGAGTGCGGATGCTCCCATTGACAAGCATCAAGAGCTTAATGATATAATGGAACAACTGAACGCTAAGTTGGATCAGCAACTTATCCAAGCCAGAAACCAAACAGAAAGCATTCAACAAATGTTGAAGAAGCTTTTGGGTGAAGATGTGAACAAAGAAGATCGGGTGCAACAAATTGGGCCTTCTAGCCAGATTGTTCCACCAACGAAAGTAGTTCTACTGCAAGAGTTCAAGATTGAGCACAAAGAGGAAGCTATGATAGAAACAATTGTTGTTGAGGAAGAACTTGATCACGACAATGCCGAAGTTGAAGAACACAAGTCAGAAGAACCTGAGTTTGAACAAGATGATTCTTACGAAGACTTTATGCGAGAGTTAGAGTCTCTTGACGATGTTGAGATACAATATGACGTGCATCCGGATTGGGAATATGATTCACAAATCCGAGGAATGATCAAGAAAGCAAAGAGTAAGTCGAAGAGGAATCGTCTAAGTGAAGCATTGGGACATGTTGTGGGCAAAAAGAAGTTGTTCAAGTCAAAATTGAAGCATGTGGGTGTGGTTCAACCTAGTATGCTTGATGATCAACCGGAATTAACTCAAGATGTTGCTCTTACAGGTATGCATGCAGGAATACAAGGATTCGTGGCAATAGAGTCTGAAACTTCAACCAAAAAACTAGACGTTTCCACTGCAATATCACTTAATACATCTCCAAATCAGTTAAATGATACTCCATGGCAAGATGGAGGGTTGAACCGAAATGCTTTCAATTATAAGCAATGCTACTCTGCTGTTTTTGCTGCAGTATCATCAACTATAGAGCAGGACGTGTATGAGTTCATCTTTGGACATGATGGAGTGCTAACTTGGGACCACACCAACATCATCTTGGAGGTTGAGCAAGGTCTCTTGTGTTGGGTAAGAGATTACGAATGTATCATGGCTGAAATGTACCATCGGCATGCCGATCGGCAAGTTCGGCATGATCCATTCCTTCTTTTAAGTAGAATTGTGACTTATCCAAGTGCAAAATCCCGTGATAAGCTACCTCTGGATCCGGGTCAAGGCTCTCAAGACTATATGAAATTGAGGGGAGTCGAATTTTTGTTGAAAAGAAGCACCCAAGCTGCGAGAGTACGTTTCAAAGTCCAACGAAGGAGAGGCAATGTGGTTGGACAAGCAATTGAGTTGTTAGGTGTGTATTACTGCTGTAACATGCTGAGACTGAATTCTGATCAGATCAGTGAGTGTATTGCAGATGCATTAGCTGATGGACTCAATGTTGAAAGTCCCTTTGATCTGGGAAAGAAGGAATTACAAGTAGGTGGAGGGGTTACACATCCGGGGCTGTTGTTGGATGTTGAAGATGGCAATGTCGGTACAAGTATTGATGTAAAAATGGTAGAGACAGTGGGTCATCACGAATATAACATCAAAGCAAGTATTGAAGACCAAAAGTTTACATTTTACAAGCTGTATAATGCACGTGACAACGAAGTTTCCGTTGCTCCGGAATTGGTGTCGTTTTGGGTCATACAAAAGCACTTACCTAGAAGGCTGGTAGCTGTTGCTTGTGGGTTGAAGAGTTGTGGATGGTTAGAGGAGGTGTTGGGCCTCGAATATGACTTCACAACTAAAGCTCAAGATCAAGTAAAGCCAACGGTGATAGCAATTGAAAATCGAGACAGAATGCAAATGGAAGCTGTTGTTTTGGTGCAAAATCAGGCTGAGCTTTGGGTGATCTGTTGTGGTTACTTCGAATGGAAAAATAAAATGCATAAGCTTTAATACTTTCTAAATGAATGGGAGAAGGAGAATAACAGGGGAACAAGGTCATTTCTAGTTGAAAATAACTTACAATTCAGCAGCCAAGTTCAAGACTTTTCCCTTGCACTGAAAATAATCTTAGATGTTCAGTTGTGTCATTGGTATCCTTATTTAAAGTTCATCTTTCAGTCTGATGTTGGAAAATTGATTGTGACCCATGAGTATTTGATTTGGTGGAGCAAAAGTCCAGATACTCAAGCCCATGACACAAGGGCTCAACTGATCAAGGTGAGACAGCCTGAATTCAGTTTAGTCCCTGTTATGGCTGGGGGGATTACCATTCCTTCATTGTCGGTAGTGAATGGATTGTCCAAATGGAGAGTGATTGGTGCTATTATGGCCATGGGAAGATATCATGACTTGTTCACTTCAAGTAGCTTCCACATGGACTTACACCGAGCTACAAAATGTTGTTATGAACTGCATCAGGATTGTACAGCTGAGTTTCTGAATGCAGCAGCAACGATGGTGCAATTGGAGAGCCATCAAGGATTGGTTGAGTATGTCATGAGTTGGTTCAGTATTTGGGTGTGTGAGCTGAATAAGAGGGAACTTAGTGCTGCAGGACACGATAATTCAGCAAGGAATCAAGTTCCAGTAAATGATAAGCACTTTCGGCATGCCGATCCGCAAGTTCGAAATGAAATAATGTTGTTTTGGGAATGCCTACAAGCAAATTGTGTTGTTGGGTTCTTTTGGTTTGAGTTTGGAAGGCCTCCCGAGATGTTAAAGGACTTCGTATGCAGTTTTATTATGCTAAAGATATACAAACTCAATTATGCAGTTCTCTACCAGCAGAAATGCAGAAATATTGAAGCACATTGCGAGTCCCTGCAGCAAGACTGGGTTTTGAGCTGTGCTAAGGGCAACGAGAGGACTTGTGGGTGTGTTGTTGATATGTGGTTGATCAATACAGACCTCAGGCACCTGCTGCATTACAAAGCCAGCTGCAAGTATGCAATCTCACAAGTTCTTAGAGTTCATCACCATCAACTTCAATTTCTACCTCTACATCAAGAAGTGATTTCAAGTCTCATTCTCTTTATTCTTGAGGACAAGAATGTTTTTAAGGGGAAGGGAATGTTATAAATCGAGAATCCGAGGCATAGATTTAAATTGACGAAAAGGCGGGAGAGGTTGTTATTAATTGAAAATTCAGTTAAAATCCACTGAAATACCGCTATCTGCTGCTGGTGTTGTGCTGACCTGTGCCGCTGCTGCGTGGTGCTGCCTGCTGCCCTGTTAACTGCTGTTAATTGGCGCCAAAATACCTTTTAATTGCTAGTTAGATATTTTTAGATTTTTTCTAGATATTTTCTAGTGAGTTAGTTAGTTAGGTTGTCTTGATACAATGTAGTAGCTTTGCTTGTTTTGCTTATAAATAGACCTTTCTGCTGTAAATATTGGCATTGAACCAAATATCAAACACAATCTCATTTTGAGATCAATATTCTCTCTCTCACCTAACTCTCTCTATTTTCTCATTTAATTTCCCTTCTTCCTCTCATCTAAACTCTATATTCTTTCTCATCTCATACTCTTTCTATCCCAACCTAGGTTAAGGCTCAAGAGAAATCTTCCAAACCTTAACACATTTCCTCATTAGGACTGATCACCAAAGTCTTAAGCACCTGTTGGAGCAGAAGATTGTCACCAGGATACAGAGAAAAGGGCTGATGAAGATGTTAGGACTCAATTACGACATTGAATACAGAAAAGGAAAGGAGAACTGGGCTGCTGATGCATTGTCACGCAGATTTGAGGACCTTGAGCAGGGTTCTCTTGGAGCTGTTTCTGTGGTTTCTCCTGCTTGGATGGAAGAGTTACATCAGTCCTATGAGAATGATTTGTTTGCGCAAGAATGTATAGCTGATGCAATCGTGGGTAAAACTTGCAATCAGACTGCTGGTGCACAGATATCTGTTACCCGAGGCAATATCGGAATTCAGGGGAAGTTGTACATTGGTACCTCGACTGATCTTAGACACCAAATTATCAGTGCTGCTCATGGTTCTTCATGGGGAGGACACTCAGGCATGGAGGGAACATCTCAGAGGCTGAAGTGTTACTTTAGTTGGCCCGGAATGAGGAAGGAAGTGCATAACTTTGTTCAAAGTTGTGAGGTTTGTCAACAAGCTAAACTTGGTGATCAAAGGTATCAAGGACTTCTACAGCCTTGACCTCTTCCTGAGGGTATTTGGCAGCACATAAGCATGGATTTTATCAAAGGATTTCCTAAGTTAGAAGGAAAAGAGTTGATTTGGGTAGTAGTGGATCGATTCACTAAGTCTGGGCACTTCATTGCTTTGGCTCGTCCTGTGACTGCTAAGAAGCTAGCTCGGGTGTTCCTAGACAACATCTACAAGCTCCATGGCTTGCCTCAATCCATAGTTTCTGATCGGGACAAGCTCCTTACAAGTCAATTTTGGAAGGAATTTTTCGGACTGTTGGGAACGACCTTAGCACTCAGCTCTTCCTATCACCCCCAAATAGATGGTCAGACGGAGAGGATCAACCAATGCATCGAGCAATACCTTAGAGGTATGGTGTTTAATCATCCTAAAGTGTGGGGAAGATGGCTATCTTTGGCAGAATTTTGGTATAACACCCATTTCCATGCTTCAATTGGTACTGCACCTTTCAATGCATTATATGGGTATGATCCTCCTTCTCTCTTGATGTTGCATGAAGTGGGGGCAGGTGTGGTTGAGGTTAATGAGCTGGTGCATCAGAGGAAACAGGTTATGCAACAGCTGAAGCATAATCTCAGTGACTCTCAAGCCCGAATGAAGTGGTACGCAGTTAGGAAGAGAGGCGATCGAAATTTTGATGTGGGGGATATGGTATGATTGAAATTGCAGCCATATAGGCAATCCACAGCAGCAGTAAGAAAAAATGTTAAGCTTTGCGCACGATTTTTTGGTCCCTACAAGGTGTTAGAGAGAATTGGCAAGGTGGCTTACAAGTTGGAGCTTCTCTCGGACTCGTATATTCACCCGGTCTTTCATGTCTCACTTCTTAAAAAATAGGTCAAGAAGGGACTCAGCCCATCTTCAAGTCCTCCGGAAGTAGGATCCAGTGGTGCTTTGATCTTATAACCTACTGCAGTAGTAGAGCAGACGCAAGAAGCAGCAGCTGACCGTGCAGGACAGGAGGTTCGAGTGAGCTGGTGCAACTTGGATGATTCATTTACCACTTGAGAAGCAAAGCGTTTCTTAAAGAGCCAATTTCCTTCTTTTCATTCTTGAGGACAAGAATGCTCTAAGGGGAGGGGATTGTTATGTTTCTTGCTTAATGTGATGTAATACAATGTAATAAGGAGCTTAATTGTATCGTTAGGCTCGGTCGCTTTCAAATCCCAGTTTTGGCGCCGAAGACGGTTGGCCGTTAGTTGTGTAGGTCAATTGGCTAGTCAAGCTTGGCGGCTGTGTTTAAGTCGGTTAAGCTTGATTAAGGCTTGATTCAATGTATGTAGTTTCTATTAATAGGTTGATCTTGTGTAATCTTCATTCATCAAATGAAATATCAAACCAATCTCTTTGAGATTAGCCTTCTCTCTCTCATCTTAACTCTTCTATTTTCTCATCTCCTTCACTTCTTTCTCATCCCATACTTTCTTAATCTTAGTTTATGTTTGTGATTTGATCACAAACATAACAGAAGGGTTGGCCAAGTGACAGATGTACTCGGAGTGATGGAGCTCCAGACTGAGGAGGAAAAGGAACAGGCGAAAAAAAAGGTGCTCATGAGTCTCATCAGCAGCGCCGCAGAGAACACAAGCACTCTGAACCTCCAGTGCTCCAAAGAGCAGAAGTCGGTCCCGGGTCCAAAGTTGCTTCCGAGCAGCGAGCCAGAGAATGAAGGAGTGCCTCGGTATGTGCATCTGAAACCACAGAAGGTGATGAATAGTGTCCTCCTCTCTCCTACTCCGCAACATCTCCCAAGCGGATTTGGTGGTGAATTTCCCCGAAGGGTCACCCAACCACCAGATGGAATCCACTACGCCAGCCCGCGGGCTGAAAACAATCATGTCCCAGATGGGTCGGAGCTCCAAACAACCCTGCGAGAATCTCCACTGACCACCCTCAATGATGGAGGAGACCCGAAAATCCCAAAGTAGTCCAGAGGAGGTGAGGAGTCGAGCAGGGAAGCGCTCCGAAAGACGACCACATGGCAACCAATAATTAGTCCAAAGGGCAGTGTCAAGGCCATCGCCTATGACATGATAAATCTAACAGAGCAAAGGCGGCAAACCGAAAGAATCTGACGCCAGCACCAAGAAGCAGAACTCGTCTCCCGAATAGTCCGAAAGCTCCTCCCTCGAAGCCGGTTCAGGTGAACGCAGCGCGGCCATAATGAGGAAGGGTCAGAAAGGAGGAACCAGATATACTTCATAATCGAAGCCTGGTTCCACTCAGCAAGATGACGGAGCCTAAGGCCCCTCTCCCGCCGAGGGTAACACAAATGCTTCCAAGCAACCTTCGCCCCTCCCTGGGCCAACGAAGATCCTTTCCAAAGGAACGTTGCAAGAGTCGACTCAAACTTCCTGATCATCGTCTTCGGGAGCATGAAGATCGATGACCAGTAGACCTAAGTGGCGAAAAGAACAGATCGGATAAGCTGCAGACGACCAGCATATGATAGAGAACAGGAGGTCCAAAGCCATATACGAGAGAGAATGCGATCCAGCAGTGGCTTGCAGTCAATGTACCGCAGCCGAGAAGTGATAAGTGGTACTCCCAAATATCGAACTGGGCACTGCCCAAGACTGAAGCCTAGAGCACCCAAAATGTCCCGCTGAGTCGCAGAGTCCACCCCTGCTAGAAAAACTGAGCTCTTCACTGCATTCGAGAACAGCCCCGAGAGTACAGCAAAGCGGTCTAAAACCCCCCGAACAACGGATACACTACCCGTATCACCCCGGCAGAAGATCATCAGGTCATCAGCAAAACACAGGTGTGTCAACCCAGTACGGCAGCAGCACGGATGATAGCGAAAACGCGGGTCATCGATAGCACGGTGAAGCACTCCTCGGAGACCCTCCATAGTGATAACAAACAAATAAGGAGAGAGAGGGTCACCCTGACGTACACCTCGACTGGATTGGAAGAAACCCTGAAGTTCGCCATTGATGGCGACAGAAAAGCGGGCTGTAGAGACGCACTCACGGATCCAACCAATCATGACCTCGGGAATCCCCATACTCCTGATACCGGCAAGAATGAAATCCCAATGAACAGTGTCAAAAGCCTTACGAATATCAACCTTCAGTGCACAATGAGGCGAGACCTGAAGGTGATAACCGCACATCAACTCCTGTGTCAAAAGGATGCTGTCAAAGATCCGACGACCCGGAACAAACGCTGTTTGAGCATCACCAATCAACCCGGGAAGGACACCCTTCAACCTGTTTGCAATGATCTTAGTGATACACTTATAAATCACATTGCAACAGGAGATAGGGCAAAAGTCACCAAAAGTGGAGGGAGACTCCACCTTAGGCACAAGACATATCCTAGTCATGTATATCATGAATGTAATCAGAGGCTAGCTCTGACACCAATTGTTGGGCAAACATAAAAATTTTGTTGAAAAATAAACTCTAATGCAGACTATTGGGTTCACAGTTCTCAACTATGGTCACAACAATTGGCACCTATTAGAGCACTAAGAGTAGGAGACTCTTCTCTCTACTTAAGCCCCCGGTCGGAGAGTCACACTTCGTGACATCTCACGTCCGAGAGTTCCCGGGAATAAGTTTATCTCTATAAACCCTTTGCCTTAATACCGGTTGCTGGGATGAATTTCAAAAATTCTCCCTAAAGTTTACGCAGCGGAACAGGTTTAGAATTCATAACTCTAAACCTATGATCGATTTAAAATTCATAATCTTAAATCTACTGTCTTAAATTCAGAATTTCAATCAACATATCTAAATTCTTAATTTAGATCTACAGGCCGTTTACTCTAATACATTCATAAGAATACATAAACTTAAACAGGTATAATAACGAATACTGTAAATAAATAGAAAAGCGAAACTAAAAGAAGAAGGAAAGAAAAACATACCTAGAATTGCTCCAATAAATGAAAAATCAAAAAGACAATAATATTCTTCAAAATTGAGACCCTGAGACCTTTTATGCAATGACCTTGAACTGCCCGCAGGGTGGGCTCCGAAAAATATTAAACTGAGGAAAGAAAAATTTCAACAGAAATTTTTCTCTCCAATTAAGACTCCGAAATAATTTCAGAAACCCTAAAGAAATATTTAAACTTGAATGCCAAACCTCGGAATAAGCCCCTCTATTTATAGGAATATACCAGAGCAAAAAAATCTGATTCTTCGATGTGGGAACCGCTTAGTTTAAATTAAAACGCATCTTATCGCTTAAAAATACAGTTGAAACGCAGCGTTTCACAACAGTGCAAGCTTTTTTAACCCTGTCACCACGAGCCACGTGGCACGCGGTGATTGGTCTATGCCTGATGGCACGGATCGCCATCGGTTGGCCTAGTGCGTGACACGTGCCGCGCGCTGGTTGGCTCTAACCCGCACACACGGATTTACACGGTTATTTTCGCTATTTTTCCTTTCTTTTTTTTTTTTTTTTTGCTTTGTTTTCCACATGTAAATATTCAACCAATGAATTTTAATTTTTTTAAATTATTTAATTTTATAATTTTTAAATTTTATTCATCTCATGAATAATATTTGGCAAAATTAATTTACCCATCTTATGGATAAATAATTCATCTCACGAATTCTTTAATATTTTTCTAATGGCAATAAAATACAGAGGCTTGCGCAGGGACCTCAGGGACAATTTTAATCTAGCTCCAAATGGGTTAAATTAAATCATCTCATGATATTAATTTAATTACAATTTAATAAGACTTAATTTCACTAAATAAATCTCACTACACTCCAAACTTAAATTATCTATTGGATATCTCCATAATAGACTATATTGAAGACAACAACCCCTCCACTAGATGTCTATGACAAAGGATAAATATAACCGCTACCATTATCTTTCTCACAGCTTCTCCATTAGTTACCGACTTGCCCTTCACTGGATAATTCATTTATACTTGAACAAATTCACAGTATAAATTCCAAATGTCAAACACTTGGAATACTTTGGCCAAAGTTTCTGAACTATTCAAATATTTTCAAATCAACTAAGGGGACATCTGTATCTCATAAGAGACTGTAGATTCCCTATTGAATATCTGATTCTTGTCACACTTCACGCCGCTACCCAGTGTACGTGGGATTTCAGTCATTCATTTAGACCTTACTTATAGTACACCAAAGTAGCTAACGCTCCATGCACAAGTCCAGAATAATCTCAGGATTTAGAGTCGTCGTTCAAACAGTACAACATGAATCACTCATCTCCGATAGCAGTCTAGAAATAAGTGACCCACATGGTCCAACTCAGTGTGTCAATCTTATTAAACATACTAATCTAACACTTTTGGATCTCTATCCATATGACCAAGACAAGCCATCTAAAGTGTCGCGTTATAGTCTTAACATACACGTGGTCCAAACATGTCTTCGACTACGAGTCTTTCAAACAATAATCCATACCATTTGTTCCAAGTCTATCTGTGGCTTAGTCTCATAAACCACATAGAATAAACATGTAAATTGTAGTCTGAGGACTACACCCATCTCATGGATGTCTCCCAAAAGAAAATCACATGCAGTATAAATGCTCACATACACAAATTTAACTAGGAAACGACTGAAACTTTAATTTTATATATTAATTAAAATAATATATCCAAACTAAATCTATATTTTAGGACACTGTTCCTAACAGTAACTACAACAAAGTCGCTTGTTTATAGAAAAACTAAATAAAGGCTGGCCCTATTTTCGTGACATTTTCTTCCCATGTTAGGCCCCTACCTTAAGCACGTAAATGATCAATGAATGTGCCCTTGATTTGGTACTCGTGCGTAAATTCTTGAAGCCTACATCTGCCTTTTCAGCTAAAGTCTCTTCCAGATGCCCTATGTTCTCTTAGATTAAGCTTCGTGCCCACACATCTAAAATTGCACTCCAAGTAAACATGCGACACTTGGAAACCACCTATCTTGTAGTCTTCTTAGAAGTCCTGTGAGCTTGAGCTCCCTTTACCCTTCTACCATCTCGAGCCTCGAGTGGCTACCCTTGTTAGGGTGATAAACATTTCAAGATGCTAGGCTCGAGGTGCTATTATCTCAATACCTAAAGTCTGACTCTCCTCGAGGAGGACCTCATGTGATAAGCATGTGGCACTTTGCCTGAAATAGCATCATCCTTGCTTCCCCAAAATTTGGGTGTAAACAAATATTATCTAAACTTTTTTAAATAGTTTATTCTACCAAGGTACAAAATAATAGAAATACAATGACTCGAAATCTGTAAAATTTGACTCCATATTGATAAGAGCCATGGATGGCCCAAAATTAAAGTGATCTGAGTTCAAATTAACTTCACCTGTGCTACAGGTAAAAAGAAAAAGCGATCTCAACACGAATGATCTGACCCAAAACAAGTTTATTGTAAAACCAAAATGATCCTAACTTGAACAGGTATTTCCAAAATGAACCTAGATGACCTGCTTGCCAATTCTACTTATCTCCCCTCCCATGACTGTTAGTGCTCTTATATAGGATAGTGTTGTACCTCCTCAGTGCATTAAAAGAAAATGTTCCATGTCAACTTTTTTTTAATGAAAATTCACCAAATTCCAATAGTGGGTGCATGAATGATATAATTTTTAAACTTAAAAATACTCAATGATAAATTTTTGGGAAAATAAGTAACACACCTCGTGAACTTTCCTTCTAAATGCAATACACCACTTACACTTTCAATTTAATAAAATAGCCTCCTGAACTTTACAATTGAACACAACACACCCCCTGCAATTTTAATTTCTTAAAATAGCCCATTGAACTTTGTTATTACTCACAACACAGTCCCCTAACTTTGCAATTAAACACAATATACCCCTACACTTTTAGTTTCGAAAAATAGCCCTTGAACTTTGTTATTACACATAATTTACCCTTGAACTTTGTTAATAAATATAACACACCCCTTTAGACATTAATAAATTTAAAATTAAAAAAATGTACGAAATTAAAAAAATTTAAATAAATTACGAAAAAATATTTTTTTACAAAAAAGTTTGAAAATATATAATAATATCATTTAACTTTATTTTTTAATTTTTTTTAAAAAATGTTTAAATTATCTTTTCAGAATTTATTTTCAAATTTTATAATATTATTATTGTAATTAATTAAAATAATTATTCTATGTAAACATCAAAAAATCCTCTTATCTTTTACCCGATAACATAAAGCGCTCATCTTTCGCCTAAAGGTATAAAATCTCTATCTTTTATATAAAAGTAGAAAATCTCTTATTTTTAACTTGATAATTTTTTAATTTTAAATTTGTTAATCTAATTTTTATCAAAGTTAAAAAAAAATATTATTATACTTTTTCCAAAAAATTTCATTAACTTTTTTATTTTTTTAATTCTAAATTTATTAATGTCTAAGGGGTGAGTTGTGTTTAATTACAAAGTTTAGGGGGTTATTTTATAAAATAAAAAGTGCAGGGGGTATGTTATGCTTAATTATAAAGTTCAGGGGCTATTTTATGAAACTAAAAGTATATGGGGTGATGACTATAAAAGTGAACACCAGGAGGTACAGGGCCCAGGAGCCACTACCGCCTCCCAGCATACCCGCCACCAGGCGGTACAGGGCCCAGGAGCCCCTACTGCCTCCCAGCATAACCGCCCCCAGGCAGCACAGGGCCCAAGAGCCGCTACCGCCTCCCAGCATACTCGCCACCAGGCGGCACAGGGCCCAGAAGCCCCTACCGCCTCCCAGCATACTCGCCACCAGGCGGCACAGGGCCCAGGAGCCACTACCGCCTCCCAGCATAACCGCCACCAGGCGGCACAGGGCCCAGGAGCCATCACCGCCTCCCAGCATAACCGCCATCAGGCAGCACACGGCCCAGGAACCTCTACCGCCTCCCAGCATACCCACCACCAGGCGGTACAGGGCCCAGGGGCCACTACCGCCTCCCAACATGACCACCTCCAAGCTATACAGGGCCCAGGGGGCCAGTACCGCCTCCTTCAACACCCCCACCTAAGTAACCTCACGCATGGCAGTCGCCAATGCCCCCATTGGCTGAGGGGCCCAGGCAGTGCCCTACCCCACTACTTGCCACCCAAGCATACATTTCCCTATAAATAGGGGAAGGGACTTCACAAAGAAGGACAAGGAACTTGAGCCTCATTCCACCCTCAAGAACCCATCCAAAAAATCCCGAAACAATAGGCGCCGTCTTTGGGAAGGGCATCACCAACCTTTCTCATGTCAAACACCAGTCAATCCACCACACCCGAGGTGCGTCACCTCCCCGATTACGTAACACAAGATCAGTTCGAGCAATTTCAATGGCAGATGCACCAGTTCTTTTCGCATACGCCTGCCAACACCGAGCACATCCCTAAGCCTGATCATTCCACCTCGACATCTCCTCGGACCCAGGCTCAAGGCTTAAGCGAAGCCACGACTTCCACACCAAGTGCTTATCTCAACCACACCAGAGGAGACTCCAGGGGAGCCCCCAAACCAAGCGGATCCTACGTCGTGCTAGGTGCTCATTCACCATTCTCAGCTCGGATCCTATCAGCTCCGGCGGGAAAGGTAAAAGTCCCTAATATCGGCTTGTTTAATGGAACTCAAGATCCTGAGGATCATTTGGCCAGTTTTATGGCCCGAATGTATCTACAAGATGTAGGGGAAGACATTTGGTGTAAATATTTTCCCGCTACCTTGAAAGGGGTCGCACAAAATTGGTTCTCCTCCCTTCCCAATTCTTCTGTGGATAGCTTTACGGACCTCTCTGAAAGGTTCGTTCGGCACTTCGTTAGCAATAAACAAAGGAGAAGGACGGCAGCATATATTCTCAAGCTACAGCAGTACGAAACCGAGACCCTGAGGAGTTACGTGAAACGGTCCACACGATCCATGATCGACGTCGTCACCCTGTCTGATGGAATGGCCATCACTGCCTTTATCAACGGATTGCAGAATTCCAGCTTCAAGTTCGCGCTGGCAAAGGGGCCGCCTTCCACTGTTGACGAATTATGGCGCAAGGCCAACAAATACATCTTAGAGGAAGATGTGATGCAGATAGCACCCCGGACTGAGGCCCCGCAAGCGGATGTGATCTTAGGATCGAGAGATTGACCTAGGCCGCCCCAGGGTAATGCTCGACCATTTAAAAGGCCGAACGCACCTGCTTTCCGAACTCAGAACCAGCCGCCCATACCTCGCCCACTCCTAGACATAAAAAAGAAGGGACCACTCAAAAACCAGGACCCTATACCGTCTGATAGCGATAAGCCGGTTTGGTGTTCGTACCATCAGGTCTCTACCCATGACACGGCGGACTGCCGGGGCTTGAACTTCCATCTTAAGGAGGCCGAACGCACTGGCCAGTGGGAGGAGTACGCAACCTTAAAGAAGATGAAAACTGGGAAAATGCAAATCACGGGCGAGGTCATAAAAAATCTCGAAAACAAGGCGACCAAAGTCATCACCGCCATTGCTCCCAGGGTAGTCTTCCCTTCGTCAAAAGAAGAGACGAAAACCCCAAGCGGGAAAGCGGATGCGGCCCAAAGCGCGCCTCGATGTATTAGCTTCACCAGAGAGGATGCCAAGGGTGTGGATGCTCGGCAAGAGGAGCCCCTGGTGATCACGGCCGATATCGGCGCATACGCAGTATCCAAAATATTGATTGACCAAGGCAGCTCCGCTGACATCCTGTTCTTAGAGTGTTTCAGCCGAATGAACACAACTTAGCGTGTTGGCACCCGCATCATACTCTGTTGTGGGCTTTACCGGAGCCCTCGTCTTACCGCAGGGCCGAATAATGTTGCCCACCACGTTCAGAAATGAGAGTGAACGACGAACGATCAAGATAGAATTCCTTGTTATCCGCGCCCCCTCCTCCTACAACGTGATCTTGGGGAGGCCTTCCCTGAATCGTCTAAAGGTGGTAGTGTCTACTTACCATCTTGCAATGAAGTTTGAAGCAGAAAATGGTAGTGTTATGACAATTCGAGGACGGCGCGGCGCACTTTCAGAGTATTACCATACCTTTTCCAATCTGGCAGTCATGACAGCTGAGCCGACCAAACGGGACTCCCCTCCCGAAACACGCCCTTCTCCTACACCTTTGGAAAGGTATGAGCTGGAACCCGGATGTTATACCTATCTGGGTACTTTGCTCCCTAGGCACCTGTGTGAGGAAATTGGCGAACTCCTGAAGCAGTACCGAGATGTCTTCGCCTTTGCCGTCGGTGAAATGCCAGGTATACCGCCTGACGTGATCACTTATCAACTTAACGTCTGGGATGACAAGATTCCTGTTAAACAACGGCGACACAGTTTCTGCACTGAGCGCAACGAGGTTATTAAAGCAGAAGTCAAAAAGCTATCTCAGGCCGGGTTCATACAGGAGGTACTATATCCTGAATGGTTGGCCAACGTGGTACTAGTAAAGAAACCCAACAGAAGCTGGAGAATGTGCGTCGATTTTACAGACCTCAACGAAGCCTGCCCAAAGGACTCTTAACCCCTTTCCCAAAATAGACAGACTGGTGGATTCAACGGCGGGCTGCAAATTGTTGAGCTTCATGGACGCCTTTTCTGGGTACCACCAGATTCAGTTGCACCCGACCGACGAAGAGAAAACAGCCTTCATTATGGCAGAAGGCACGTACTGTTACAAAGTAATGTCGTTCAGGCTTAAGAACGCCGGAGCCACCTATCAGAGGCTGGTCAACAAAGTCTTCGCATCCCAGATAGGACGTAATATGGAGGTCTATGTGGACGACATGATCGTTAAGTCAAAACATAAGCTAGACCATATGTCCGACCTAAGAGAAGGTTTGGAGTCCCTTCGAAAGCATCATATGAAGCTGAACCCGGAGAAATGCTCATTCGTTGTACCCGATGGAAAATTTATGGGTTTTATTGTAAACTCCTGAGGAATTGAGGCAAACCCCAAAAAGGTGCAGGCTATACTCGACCTGAAGCCTCCTCGTTGCCCCAAAGACGTGCAAAGGCTAGCTGGATGCGTGGCCTCACTCAATCGCTTCATTAGCCGGGCTGTAGAGAAAGCGCTATCGTTCTTTAAGGTACTACGAGGAAAGCAGCCCTTTCTCTGGAATGAGGAGTGCGCGCAAGCTTTCGATCAACTAAAGCAGCATTTAGCACACCTTCCGGTGATCACATCCCCTGAGCCTGGCGAAAAGCTGGGGCTCTACCTAGCCATCTCGGAGAACGCCACTAGCGCGGTCTTAATAGCCGACCGGCAAGGGCGACAACTCTCGGTATATTTTGTGAGTCAGAACCTCAAAGATCCCGAAAGGAGGTATCCAGCCATTGAAAAGACCGCCCTAGCCTTGGTCACGGCGGCACGTAAGCTGAGGCCCTACTTTCAATCTCACAACGTCACGGTACTCACCAACCTACCACTCAGAAAGCTACTCTCCAAATTAGACTGCTCAGGACGCCTGCTCAAGTGGGCGGTCGAACTCTCTGAATACGATATACGCTATCAGCCCCGCAAGGCCATCAAGGCCCAGGCCCTGGTTGATGTTCTAGTAGAATGTGATTTCGAAGGTGGGCCGCCTGGATACACAGACCCCCTTAAGGAGGTGTCAGCTTGGAAGATGTTCGTGGATGGGTCTATAAACTCAGAGGGCCGGGGCGCGGGGATAGTGCTCATTAACGCCGAGGGAGAGCAGGTGGAATATGCGATAAGGCTATGCTTCAACGCTACCTACAACGAGACCGAGTACGAGGCGTTGCTACTGGGCATGGACTTAGCTAAGGCATCTGGAGCCACTCACCTGGAGGTATACAGTGACTCGAAGTTAGTAGTAAACCAAGTCACAGGCAGTTACGGGGTGAAAGATTTGCACCTGTCACGGTATCTAGAGCTGGTTCGGATCAAGGTCTTTGAATTTCAAGGGTTCAACATAAGGGGCATTCCCCGAGCAAGTAATCAGCGCGTTGACGAGCTAAGCCATCTGGCTAGCTCAGGCGGAAGGAACCCCGATGGGTGCGTCAAGATAAGCGAATCCCATGCCAAATACGTAGACAAGCCCGTATCCTTTAACGTGATGCAAGTGCAGCGCGAAGATAACTGGATGCGTCCAATTCTTAACTTCATCCTTCATAATGCGAAGCCTTCGGATCAAGCAGAAGCATGAAAGCTAAAAAGGCACGCGGTATATTTTACAATCGTCGATCAGCAGCTCTACAAAAGGTCGTTCACACATCCTTTGCTAAAATGTCTAACTTTGGAAGAGGAGGAGTACGTCCTAAGGGAAATCCACGAAGGAATATGCGGGATTCACATTAGAAAGCGAGCTCTAGCAGGGATGGCGCTAAGGGCAGGGTACTGCAGGCCGACAATGAGGAAAGACGCCAGCGCTCTCGTGAGAAGATGTGATAAGTGCTAGAAATTCGCACCGCTCGCCCATTCTCCTGCCGCACCACTACAACCCATCGTTAACCCCATACCTTTTGACCAGTGGGGAATGGATATTTTGGGACCTTTTCCCCTAGCCAGCGGGCAGAGAAAGTTCCTGATTGTGGCCGTAGACTACTTCAGCAAATGGGTGGAAGCTGAAGTGGTAGCCAGGATTACCGATAGGGCCACACGGCAGTTCCTATGGAAGAACATCATCACGCATTTCGGAATTCCTAGGGCCATCATCACCGATAACGAAACACAGTTCGCATCTCCAAGATTCCGAGCATACTGTCAGCACATGAACATCACTCTCCATTTCACTGCCGTCACCTACCCTCAGAGCAATGGGCAAGCTGAGTCGGAAAACAAACAGATACTCAATGGGCTTCGAAAGAGGCTAGACGAAGCTAAGGGGAGATGGATGGAAGAACTGCCCAGTGTATTATGGGCGCACCGAACAATTTACCGCGTGGCTACAGGGGAAACCCGTTTATGCTTTACGAAGCTGAAGCCGTAATCCCGGTGGAGGTAGGAGAACCCAGTTACCGCATACAGCATTATAATTACTTGCGCAATGAGGACTACCGGAGGTATGCTCTAGATTTAATAGACGAAGTTAGGGAGGATGCCCTCCTTCGAATTGTAGCTCAGAAACAGCGAATGTCCCAGTATTACAACAGACGTCTGAGAGTAAGAAGCCTAGAGGTGGGAGACTTAGCCCTGCGGCGGGCAACCACCGTGGGCCAAGGAATCAGAGCTGGCAAGGTAGCCGCAAATTGGGAAGGACCCTACCGTATTGCTCAGAAATTAGGAGAAGGGAGCTATAAGCTGGAACGTCTAGATGGTTCCCAAATACCTCGGGTATGGAACATTAAGAATCTTAAAAAGTATTACGCTTAGCCAGATGAGATATGTGGGAATTCTGTAAAATAGTGGACATATCGGTAGTAAGTTATGTCCTAGAAAATATGGGTTGTATCCCAGGTGTATAAATAAATAATACTTCCTTAAGAGTCGCATCAGCATTAACGATAAGAGTTCAAAAGGAATAGCAATGCAAAGAAGGACAGTAAGAGATAATGTACAACAAAATATCATTAGTTTCGTTAGGGCGTACGTACAATAAAGTAACAATCAGGTTCCCATCCTTAGATGTTAATATATACAGACACCTGCGGTACTTCAAAAAATAAGGGGGTTACAACAAAAAGGGGTTCCCCCTCCCCCAACTTTCTCTTTACATGCTCAGAAATGGAAAAGGAGAAAGCAGGAGCAAAGTTATCCTAACAAACAAACCTAGCTACTGCTTGCGCCTCTACGAGATTGGAGGATGTCCTGACGCAGCCGGTCCGCCACCTGCTGAAGGGACTCCTGGCTAAGTTGGGGGTGACTACTGGTCAGGCGCTGTCCAAAGGTAGACAGGCCAGAAACAAAACCCTCCCAGTAATAGGCGCTCGTAGATGAACGGAATTCTACACCGTCCTTGAAGCGAGAAACCGCCTCAGCCGCTTCCATACGGGCCTGCTGCACTTCGGCAAGGAGTTTCTCTGACCGCGCCTGCTGAGTGGATAACTCTTCCTCCAATCTCCGAGCCTCAGAGGCTAATTCCTCCTTCTCCCTCATCGCCACCCTAACCTGCTCCTCTCTCTTTCTTTCAGCTTTTTCCACCACCTCTATCGCTGCCCTCCTCTCCTCCCGTAACTGACCCAGCTCTAGTGTAACGGACTCGTGCTCACGCAACCATCCCAAGACTATAGCGGTAGAGAAAGAGCTGGCCTGAGAGGCAATAAGGCACGGCATGAGATTAGCACGTTAAAAAACAAAGGCTGTAACATATAGTTTTTACCTTAACCGCCCAAGTAGCTGCCATGTCTCGGGCTACGACGGGAGCACCTTCAGGAGAAAGAACGGGAAGAACGGCACGCTAAATTTCATGGATGACCTGACTAGGAGAGGGACGAGCGGGACCCTCGGTTGGTGCACCCTCATTAGCAGGGCCTCTTCTTCTCAGGAACCTTGCCTTGATGCTCAGCAGGAACGCTAGCAGAATCCCTGGGGACCGACACACCGATGTGAAAAGGGGGAAGGAGGTTGTCCTCTATCTCAATATCAGGGCGTACATCCACTGTCGCGCCCCGTAGGAACCTCTGCGACAAGGGTGAAGCCGGGGCAAGGGATCCTTCTCTCTGGAGCAAAGAGGAAGGCCCAGCCGTCTCCACAAAGGGCGGCTCTGGTGCCTCAGCTGGCATCGCCCAGGATCCACTCCTCTCCTCTACCCCTTCTAAGGATAAACCTACCTCCACTCCCTCAGGAAAATTCTCAGGCGGTAGGGCCGTGGCTGGAGGGGGCTCGGCTATGGTCACCCCGGACGGGACAGCTGCGACGGCCGAGACAACGATTGACCCCCCCTCTGTGATGACCTCGGCTATAGAAACTGCCTCAAGACAAGGGGCGATGGATGTTACACCGTCATCTTATTGAGATATAGGAGTAGGCAGTCTTTGGCCGTTTGGACCTGGAAGGGGTCTCTTAGCAGCAGGGGACGCCTAGACTATGGACGGCTCAGAAGCAACCCCAGGAGGAGGAGGCACTTCAGAACTCCTGCTCAGGGCAGAAGCTTCTACCCGAGGTTTATTCGATCGAGTAACCTTCGCAGGGGGTCCTTCTCCTCCGGCGGTAGCCGCCCTTTTTCCCCTTCTGACGGCTCTCTCACTCTTGTGGTCATCTTTCCCTTTCTTTTTCTTGTGCCTTTCATGGCATGATTCCGTGAGGGTCACAATATCCACATCGGCCTCGGATCCTAAAAAAAGATAGTTGAGCAGCCAAGATAAAATTATTAAAAGGCAAACAATTACGACAAAGCTCAACCGTCCCGAAGAAATACTCACCACTAGCGGGACAGGCACACAAGCCTGCCCGGATCAACACCTGCTCCTGGCATAATACCTCCCTGGTAGCTACATACCGCGAGCCTAAATCCCTTTGGAAATAACGAACCACCTCTTTATCTAAGGCGGACAACTCATCCTCTGAAGGGATACTGCACTTATTCAATGAAGTCCAATAATGGGGAATGCCTAGGGGTCTAGGAGGTCGGACCTAAACAAACCTATTCTGCCAAAAGTTCACCTTAGAGGGATTAAACTCCACAAACTTAATCCCGCTTTTCCCGACAAAACTAACAACGCCCTTAGCTTGCTTAGCTCTAAATAGATAGCCGAAGCTGCGGGTGGAAGGGGTCAGGCCAGCTACATGACAGGTAAGGAGGTAGCCGTAAATATTACGGAAACCATTGGGAGTGACCTGACTAGGGCACACAGAATATTGCCTAAAAACCCACTCCAAGATAGGCGGTAAGGGAAAGCGTAAGCCGGCCTCCAAAGCATCTATGCTAACGGCAAATAAGTCGGGGGAGTGAGGGTATAAAATGTTGTCACTCTCCCGAGAGCACGCACGGCCACTTCCTCAGGCGACGTCGGTGATGAGGGAGCCAGTTGGGAGAACGGCTCCACCATCATCCCTTCATCTGAAGATGCTCCTCGAGCACGGTCTGAACGTTCGGGTCCCTTCTGCACGCGTTTGGGTGCCATTTCACTAGTTCATCAAAATAGAAAAACAAAAATTAGAAGGGGTCTTACCTAGTGACAAAGAAGAAGTCTCGTTAATATTTTCCGCTGGAGGGGCGGGGACACTGGCATCAGGAAGAGGCAACTCCACCAGAGAGCCGGGCAAACATACCGACGGCGAAAACCCCTGATCGTAAAGTTCCCCCACCTCCCCGGGATAAACGGCAGGAACACCGGCTAAGAGGGCGGTAATGTCGGCCAAAAACTGAGGGTCCAGTACGACGTCCTCGCCTAGGTCTTCCATGAAATCCTCAAGCCCCATCGGGGGAGCTTGGGGTTCGGCCATAAGAACTCCAGTGGGAAGGTCCCCCGCCCCCCGACAGGCGAAAAAGAGAAAAGGGGTAAAACAATTGAGAAAAAGTTTCAAAAAATTGTGAAAAACAAGCAACCAGTATCTTTTACCGTCACGAAAAGGAAAGAAGGTGAAAGGCCAAAGAATTTTGGGGGCGAATCGCGGTAGCCAGGGCGGGGTCGAACTGTCCAGAGAGAAAGGGTGAGAGCGAAATGTTAAGGTTTAGGGTTTAGGCGTGCGGGTCTTATATAGACAAGGAAAGGAAAAGAAATAAAAAGAAAGAAGGAATCATAAAGTAGCACGGACCACCGAGTAAAACCTGCGCACATACCGAGGCGGTAGCCCTTAGCCTAAGGCGGAGACCATGGTTGTCTAAGTCCCTTGAACAATGGGGGCTTAGTCCTTCTTGCCCAAGATAAAACAAAGGGCAAGGAGGGGATGGGAGGTCATCCTTCACCTACCGTGAAGGACCCGCAGGCGGTTGGCTTTAACCTAAAGTGAAAGGCCTTGGTTGTCTAAGTCCCTTGAACAATGGGGGCTTAGTCCTTCTTGTCCAAGATAAAACAAAGGGCAAGGAGGGGATGGGCGGTCATCCTTCACCTACCGTGAAGGACCCGCAGGCGGTTGGCTTTCGCCTAAAGCGAAAGGCCTTGGTTGTCTAAGCCCCTTGAACAATGGGGGCTTAGTCCTTCTTGCCCAAGATGAAACAAAGGGCAAAGAGGGGATGGGCGGTCATCCTTCACCTACCGTGAAGGACCCGCAGGCGGTTGGCATTCTTGTCTAAGTCCCTCGAACAATGGGGGCTTAGTCCTTCTTGTCCAAGATAAAACAAAGGGCAAGGAGGGGATGGGCGATCATCCTTCACCTACCGTGAAGGACCCGCAGGCGGTTGGCTTTCGCCTAAAGCGAAAGGCCTTGGTTGTTTAAGTCCCTTGAACAATGGGGGCTTAGTCCTTCTTGCCCAAGATGAAACAAAGGGTAAGGAGGGAATGGGCGGTCATCCTTCACCTACCGTGAAGGACCCGCAGGCAGTTGGCTTTCACCTAAAGTGAAAAGCCTTGGTTGTCTAAGTCCCTTGAACAATGGGGGCTTAGTCCTTCTTGCCCAAGATGAAACAAAGGGAAAGGAGGGGATGGGCGGTCATCCTTCACCTACCGTGAAGGACCCGCAGGCGGTTGGCTTTGGCCTAAAGCGAAAGGCCTTGGTTGTCTAAGCCCGTAGAACAATGGGGGCTTATTCCTTCTTGCCCAAGATAAAACAAAGGGCAGGGAGGGGATGGGCGGTCATCCTTCACCGACCGTGAAGGACCCGCAGGCGGTTGGCTTTCACCTAAAGTGAAAGGCCTTGGTTGTCTAAGTCCCTTGAACAATGGGGGCTTAGTCCTTCTTGCCCAAGATAAAACAAAGGGCAAGGAGGGGATGGGCGGTCATCCTTCACCTACCGTGAAGGACCCGCAGGCGGTTGGCTTTCGCCTAAAGCGAAAGGCCTTGGTTGTCTAAGCCCCTTGAACAATGGGGGCTTAGTCCTTCTTGCCCAAGATGAAACAAAGGGCAAGGAGAGGATGGGCGGTCATCCTTCACCTACCGTGAAGGACCCGCAGGCGGTTGGCATTCTTGTCTAAGTCCCTCGAACAATGGGGGCTTAGTCCTTCTTGCCCAAGATGAAACAAAGGGCAAGGAAGGGATGGGCGGCCATCCTTCACCTACCGTGAAGGACCCGCAGGCAGTTGGCTTTCACCTAAAGTGAAAGGCCTTGGTTGTATAAGTCCCTTGAACAATGGGGGCTTAGTCCTTCTTGCCCAAGATAAAACAAAGGGCAGGGAGGGGATGGGCGGTCATCCTTCACCGACCGTGAAGGACCCGCGGGCGGTTGGCTTTCACCTAAAGTAAAAGGCCTTGGTTGTCTAAGTCCCTTGAACAATGGGGGCTTAGTCCTTCTTGCCCAAGTTGAAACAAAGGGCAAGGAGGGGATGGGCGGTCATCCTTCACCTGCCGTGTAGGACCCGCAGATTTCACCTAAAGTGAAAGGCCTTGGTTGTCTAAGTCCCTTGAACAATGGGGGCTTAGTCCTTCTTGCCCAAGATAAAACAAAGGGCAAGGAGGGGATGGGCGGTCATCCTTCACCTACCGTGAAGGACCCGCAGGTGGTTGGCTTTCGCCTAAAGCAAAAGGCCTTGGTTGTCTAAGTCCCTTGAACAATGGGGGCTTAGTCCTTCTTGCCCAAGATGAAACAAAGGGCAAGGAGGGGATGGGCGGTCATCCTTCACCTACCGCGATTGACCCACAGGCGGTTGGCTTTCACCTAAAGCGAAAGGCCTTGGTTGTCTAAGTCCCTTGAACAATGGGGGCTTAGTCCTTCTTGCCCAAGATGAAACAAAGGGCAAGGAGGGGATGGGCGGTCATCCTTCACCTACCGTGAAGGACCCGCAGGCGGTTGGATTTCACCTAAAGGGAAAGGCCTTGGTTGTCTAAGTCCCTTGAATAATGGGGGCTTAGTCCTTCTTGCCCAAGATGAAACAAAGGGCAAGGAGGGGATGGGCGGTCATCCTTCACCTGCCGTGAAGGACCCACAGGCGGTTGGCTTTCACCTGAAGCGAAAGGCCTTGGTTGTCTAAGCCCCTTGAACAATGGGGGCTTAGTCCTTCTTGCCCAAGATGAAACAAAGGGCAAGGAGGGAATGGGTGGTCATCCTTCACCTGCCGTGAAGGACCCGCAGGCGGTTGGCTTTCACCTAAAGCGAAAGGCCTTGGTTGTCTAAGTCCCTTGAACAATGGGGGCTTTGTCCTTCTTGCCCAAGATAAAAGAAAGGGCAAGGAGGGGATGGGCGGTCATCCTTCACCTACCGTGAAGGACCCGCAGGCGGTTGGCTTTCGCCTAAAGCGAAAGGCCTTGGTTGTCTAAGCCCCTTGAAGAATGGGGGCTTAGTCCTTCTTGGCCAAGTTGAAACAAAGGGCAAGGAGGGGATGGGCGGTCATCCTTCACCTACCGTGAAGGACCCGCAGGCGGTTGGCTTTCACCTAAAGGGAAAGGCCTTGGTTGTCTAAGTCCCTTGAACAATGGGGGCTTAGTCCTTCTTGCCCGAGATGAAACAAAGGGCAAGGAGGGGATGGGCGGTCATCCTTCACCTACCGCGAATGACCCACATGCGGTTGGCTTTCACCTAAAGTGAAAGGCCTTGGTTGTCTATGTCCCTTGAACAATGGGGGCTTAGTCCTCCTTACCCAAGATGAAACAAAGGGCAAGGAGTGGATGGGCGGTCATCCTTCACCTACAGTGAAGGACCCGCAGGCGGTTGGCTTTCCCCTAAAGCGAAAGGCCTTGGTTGTCTAAGCCCCTTGAACAATGGGGGCTTAGTCCTTCTTGCCCAAGATGAAACAAAGGGCAAGGAGGTGATGGGCGGTCATCCTTCACCTACCGTGAAGGACCCGCAGGCGGTTGGCTTTCACCTGAAGTGAAAGGCCTTGGTTGTCTAAATCCCTTGAACAATGGGGGCTTTGCTCTTCTTGCTTAATTAAAACGAAGGAGCGAGAAGTTAGGCGGTTGTCCTTCACCCCACGTGGAAGTCATGTAAGCGGTTGGTTATGCCCCATCTAACACAGGGGCGGTTATGTGTCCCACCTAAAATCAGGGACAGGCGGTAAACTCTCACCAACTTGAGAGCCCGCGGTTTTTATGCCCCATCTAACGCAGGGGCGGTTATGTGTCCCACCTAACATCTGGAACTGGCGGTAAACTCTCACCAACTTGAAAGCCCGCGGTTTTTATGCCCCATCTGACACAGGGGCAGTTATGTGTCCACCTAACATAAGGCACAGGCGGTAAACTCTCACCAGCTTGAGAGCCCGCGGTTTTTATGCCCCATCTAACACAGGGGCGGTTTTGTGTCCCACCTAACATCTGGGACAGGCGGTAAACTCTCACCAGCTTGAGAGCCCGCGGTTTTTATGCCCCATCTAACAAAGGGGCGGTTATGTGTCCCACCTAACATCAGGGACCGGCGGTAAACCCTCACCAGCTTGAGAGCCCGCGGTTTCTATGCCCCATCTAACACTGGGGCGGTTATGTGTCCCACCTAACACCCGGGATCGGCTGTAAAACTATCACCAATTCGATAGCCCGTGATTCTTAACCCTGCCAAATATCAGGGGCAGCTAATAAACTCACGCAAACATAAAACAGACGCAAACACAAGACAAGGGCAAAAGTCAAAGTACAAAGCCTTTATAACTGTAACACCTATGTATCGAGATTACATTACGATAGACGTCTGATAATACAACCGATACAACAAAAAGTTGCACACCAAAAAGAACCTGCCACGCCTCCCTAACGGCCTACTCAAACAGCAGATGAAGGATCATGAGGTCACTCCCACAACGAAACAAAGAACTTGCGTATGGGAACAACTGAGTATGGAATTCCCCATGATAATGTCCCAAGAAAGCAGGACGGCCACGATGGTCTCCCCTAAGCGGGCACCGGAAAACCTGGTTGCGGGCGGTAAACATCAGATGCTCTTTAGATACAGCAAAGCTTGTAATGGCCGGATCCCACCTGCCTCCAGACCACGGCAACCGCACAAATAACCGGTCCCGCCTTACCCAAGAAGTGGGATCCTCCATATTTGTCAGCGTCCAAATAGTAAACACCGGGCTCCGAAGTGTAATCAAGCACAATGAAGGAGGTCTCGTCGTGGTGTCCCACCATTTTGCAATCTTGGCATCTCGGCTCGAGGACAGATTGTCCCAAACCGACCCCGGAAGAGTCATATTATGAACAGCTCCCGTCACGGTATTCCAGAGAGCTATGTACGGACGGTCATTGTTGCCCACAATGTAGTGCCCCCAATCAGACAAAAAGAAAAGTTCCCCACGCAAACAGACATGATCTGTGAGGAAAACATTTCGGGGACCCACGTCCAAGCTCCCCCAAAAGCTGTAGTCGCCCCGCCAAAAGTACACCTAGTACTCGGTAGGCCAGAGGCCGTGACAGGGGGAGGACAAATCCATCGTCATAAGAAAGAGATAGAAGCCGAACTGGCGAGTGGAGTCATAGCACCCGAACACCAGATTTAAAGGCGTGTCCAAGACGTTAACCAAAATCTCCTTAGGCAATGGCACCGGTTGACGCACACCCAGCCCAGGGTTGCACACAAACAGCTTGGAAAGATTATAGTCCCGGTATAATACCAAGCCACCCTGAACGCCAAGAACTCTAACGTTGTCCGTCAACACTTCCATCACTTCCGGTGGCGCAAGGGGCGAAAAGTCCCCGGTAGATGAAAACGGCCCTAAGCTATCACGAGAAAGCTCACTACCCGATTGCAAAGAGACCCCATCCGCATCACGCTCAAGCGCATGGAAAGATTGTTTTGTGACAAAATCATTATCAGTCAGTGAATTATAAAAACCCGAGGAAGCACAACAGAATCTCAAAAGGGATTTGGTAGGGAGCCATGATAACATCTCATGAACAACGTCCTCCATAGTTTAACTTTTAGAAGATGTTAGTAAACAAATGGAGGAAATCCGAAGTGCCCAAATGAGGAAGGAGGGAAGGTATATTTATACACTTTAAGGCCAAACAATCTTTGGCCTCAAAGTGGGGGGCTAACTGATGACTATAAAAGGGAACACCAGGCGGTACAGGGCCCAAGAGCCACTACTACCTCCCAGCATACCCGCCACCAGGCGGTAAAGGGCCCAGGAGCCACTACCGCCTCCCAGCATACCCGTCACCAGGCGGATCAGCGCCCAGGAGCCCCTACCGCCTCCCAGCATACCCGCCACGAGGCGGTACAGGGCCCAGGAGCCACTACCGCCTCCCAGCATAACCGCCACTAGGCGGCACAGGGCCTAGGAGCCACTACTGCGTCCCAGCAGTACAGGGTCCAGGAGCCCCTACCGCCTCCCAGCATAACCGCCACCAGGAGGCACAGGACCCAGGAGCCACTACCGCCTCCCAGCATAACCGCCACCAGGCGATACCGGGCCCAGGAGCCACTACCGCCTCCCAGCATACCCGCCACCAGGCGGCACAGGGCTAAGGAGCCCCTACCGCCTCCCAGCATACCCACCACCGAGCGGTACAGGTCCCAGGGGCCACTACCGCCTCCCAACATGACCACCTCCAGGCGGTACAGGGCCCAGGGGGCCAGTACCGCCTCGTTAAACACCCCCACCTAAGTAACCTCACGCCTGGAAGTCACCAATGCCCCCATTGGCTGAGGGGGCCAAGCGGTGCCCTACCCCACTACTTGCCACCCAAGCATACATTTCCCTATAAATAGGGGAAGGGACTTCACAAAGAAGGACAAGGAACTTGAGCCTCGTTCCACCCTCAAGAACCCAACCAAAAAATCCCGAAACATGGGGTGTGTTGCATTTAATTGTAAAGTTCAATGAGCTATTTTATGAAAGAAAGAGTGCAGGGTGTGTGTGTGTTTAATTGTAAAGTTCAAGGATCTTTTCATAATTTGCCCTAAACTTTTCAAGCCTCATTGCACCTCATTTTATAAATTGAAACATAAAGTATTTAGGTGATAATTGCTCAAACATTACGGTAACAAAGTGATAATTTCCTTAATTTAAAATCATTACAAATATTATCATGTTTTGCACATAACAATCTTTTGAAAACTAAACAAACGCGATTTCAAAAATATGAATATAATTACAATATCCTTTAACATACAAAGCGAATTTAAATAGTATACTTGTATTATGAAAATATAATAGCAAGGGCATGTGAAAATATCAAACTACAAATAATGTGTAATAGAATAGATTCATATTTATCTTTATTTTTATCCTCTAGTCCAAGATAATAGAAGATCTTAAATATTTTAAGTAAATTTGTATCTACATAAGACAGTTGATTTGTATCTTTCATCTAAGATTTAGATGAGAAGATAATTTACTTTTGTAGATCTTTATCTCTTATTTTTACATCTATATATTGAGGAATGAAAAGAGGAGCAAAACTTATTCAAGCCCTCAATTTATTTTTATACTTTACTTTGTTCTTTTGTATTATCAAAGCTCTAAACGGACTCAAATCCAAATGATCCATCAATGGCTTCCCAAAACAAAAGTTTGCTCCTCATAGCCCAAAATTCGGCCATCAATCAAAACAACCCGACCGTGCCACCAATCGGAATCAATCTTAATCGAGAAAATTACTTTCTTTAAAGAAATCTTGTTCTCTCGGCAGTCCAAGCCTTCGACCTTGATGATCTTCTCCTCGAAAACCCACAGCCCAAAAGTCACTGCCACCACAGTCTTTGAACCCAAATTAAACATCTCCTTGGGTTCACAAACTCAAGTTAATCCTACAAAATCTCTGTCTTTTTAATTTTCAGCCTGGAAAAGGAAGGATAAACTTGTCTTACTATAATTAAAGTCAACCATAAGTGAGAGAGTTTTAAGCCATGTCGCTAGAGCAACCATTGCAAGAGAGGCGTGGCTCAAACTTGAACAAATTTTTCACTCTCAATCTAAAGCACTTATCATGCAAACCAAATGGCAATTACAGACTCTTCTCCAATGTACTTTCTCTGTGTTTGATTATGTGGAAAATAAACGCCTTCTTGTTTATCAACTAGCCGCTACCTTGCATCCTATACCCGAAAAAGATCTCATTCAACATATATTACGCGGCCTTGATGCTAAATTCGGTCCTTTCATGACCTCAATCAATACTATATCTGATCCTCTTATAGTTAATATAGTCTTTGTTATGTTGTTAAATGAAGAAGAGCATCTTGAACGCCTTATCCGAACACAAATCTTGATTGCTAATGCAACCCAATATCAACCCTAACATAATCAACCACATAAGTATCAAAACAATCAAACCCCACACCACAATAATTCTCCCAACCCGAACAACAACAACCACAATAGCAACCGCAACCATCAAAACTGAAACAACCCCAACCGTGGCAATAATCAAAACCGACAAGGCCGCCCTCAGTGTCAAATATGCCTTAAACCCAGTCACTCTGCTATTAATTGTTACAATCGATTTAATCATGTCTATACCTCTGATAAGGCGGCAAAAGTATCTGCTATGCTAGCATCTCCTTACACCCCGACTAATTTTGGATGGTACGTGAATTCTGGTGTTTCCAATCATCGGACAATAGATCTCAACAATCTTTCTATTCACATAGACTATTAAGGTTCTGACAAGGTCCAGGTTGGCAATGGTATGCTTCTCCCAAGACTTCATATCGACATTGCACTTATTCCTATGTTACAATTACCATAAACTCTACATGTTCCTAAATTGACCAAAACTCTCCTTAGTATTTCACAATTAACTAAAGATAATAATGTTTTTATGGAATTTCATACTAACTTTTGTCTTGTGAAGAATATGCAAGGCCAGGTACTTCTTCCGGGAATGCTTGATCAAGAGCTTTACCGAGTTGCAAGCAGCACTTCCTCTTCTACCAAACCCTTTACTACTTTTATAGGGGAACGGGCCTCTCTTTGAAGTTGGCACAATCGCTTGGTTCACTCTAATGAGAGGATGGCTCGTAGCTTAGTTTCTAGCTTCAGTTTACCATAGTTTTTGACATTTGCCTTAGTTTATTCTAATGTATGGGTCCATTCCCCCATTTCATCTCTAAATGGAAATTTTTATTTCGTCAATTTGTTGATGATTGCACCAACTATATATTGATTATTTTATACAAAACAAATCTCAAGTTTTTGACATTTTTAATCATTTTCGCAAAAAGATCAAAACACAATTCGATGCTAATATTAAACAACTTCAAACCTATTGGGGGGCGAATTTAGACATATATCTCAATTTCTTCATTCTCTAGGCATAAACAATAAAGTATCATGTCCACATACTCAAGAGCAAAATGGGGCGGTTGAAAGACGTAATTGAGATATTTCTAAAAAAGGACTTTCTTTACTAGCACATGCCTCTCTTCATTTAAATTTTTGGGAGCATGCCTTTATTACCACTGTGCATCTTATGAATCGGCTTATAACTCCAAATTTAAATTACCGCTCTCCCTACCAAATTTTGTATAATCGCATGCCTAATTACCATTTTCTCAAAACTTTTGGGTGTCTTTGCTTCCACTTTCTTCAACCTCATAACAATCATAAACTTGACTTTCAATCTCAACCATGTATTTTCCTGGGTTATAGTACTAAACACAAAGGTTATATCTGTTTTCATGTACCCTTGAATCGTATATACATTGCCCGACATGTTAGTTTTCCTGAGTCTCGTTTTCGTTCCCCTCCATGTCTTCACCTTCTTCTGAATTTTCTTCATCTTCCAGTTCAATGTCCCTTCCCTCTCTTTCATTTCTCTAATCAGTGTCTTAACAAACTTCTCCTCCTCCACCCGCAACACCTGCTCCCGCGTCCTCCATCACCACTGGCCCCCTTCCACCTTCATCGCTACCTGCACTGCTTGGTAATGAACCGTTCTCTACACCCATCCCTGAGGATGTCCCTATGTCCTCCTCAGATGCCCCTACATATTTTCACCCTTCGTCTACATCCTCTCACCTAATGACCACAAGATCCCATACAAACTCATTAAAACCTAAAGCTCTCACTTCCAGCCAACACCCGTTACCATTACTGGAGTTGAACCCACATCCTACACTAAAGCCTCGAAGGAGGCTATGTAGCGTCAAGCCATGAATGCCAAAATTTCAGCTTTTCATTGTACCTCTACCTGGACTTTAGCTCCTCCTCCCCCTGGTGCCAATGTAGTGGGTTGCAAGTGGGTGTTCCTGGTTAAATAACACATTGATAGTTTTGTTGAACAATACAAAGCTCGTGTAGTTGATAAGAATTATAATCAAGAGGACGGTATTAACCTTTTTTAGACTTTCAGTCCGATTGTGAAACCAACTACAATTCGCCTTGTATTATCACTTCGTGCTTCTTTTAATTGGTCTATGCATCAACTCAATGTCGATAATGCTTTTCTCAATATTGATCTCACTGAAACTTTTTTTATGAAACAACCACCTAGTTATACTGATGCTTGTCGTCTCAAGAAAGCACTATATGGTTTAAAACAAGCATCCTGGACTTGGTTTCACAAGCTTAAGGATTTTCTTCTTCAACATTATTTTAACAGTTGTTATTCGAATTCGTCCTTATTTGTTCTTCAAAACGGGTCTTAGCTCACGTATATTCTTGTTTATGTTGATGACAACATTGTCACAAGTAGTGATAATAATTTCATCAACAACTTCATTACTACTTTGCATAGTACATTTTCTTTGAAAGATCTGTTTCTTGGTAATCAAGTGGACCGAAACTCGAAAGGATTTTTTTCTTTTTCTCAAAAGAAGTATTTAACAAATATTTTAGTTCGCACTAAAATAGAGGGTACAAAGTCTATTTCTACGCTGGCCGAGGCTTGCTGATCACTCTCACAAGTGGGTGAGACCATGCAACGATTACTAAACCTAAGATCTCGTTTGCGATGACCCGGGTTTGTTAGTTTATGTCCTCTCCTACTCTTATCCATTAGCAAGCAGTTAAACGTATTCTTAAGTATCTTAAGGGCACTATTGACTATGGCCTAAGTATCTGGCATACTCGAACCTCCACTCTCTTCACCTACTCCAATGCTTCCTAGGTGGATGATCCTGTCTTTTGTCGAACTACGCATGGTTATGCTATTTTCTATGGTGGTAGCTTTATTAGTTGGTCTTCCTGTAAACAAAATATTGTTGCCAAATCTAGTACTGAATCAGAATATCAAGGTATTGCATTTGCTACTATAGAGGTGATTCGTATCCAGCAACTTCTTAGAGAGCTTCACATTCCCCTATCACAGTCACCTCTTCTCTTTTCTGATAACATTAGTGCCAATTTCAAGACTGGAAATCCGGTATTTCACAAAAAATCCAAGCATATTTCTATTGATTATCATTTTGTTAGTGAACAGGTTAAACAAGATAATCTTCAGGTCACATATCTACCTTCTACCACTCAACAAGCTGACATTCTACGCAATGACTTATCTTCCGATCGGTTTCGTCTTCTTTGCTCCAATCTCGACGTTTGTCACCCACCGTCGATCCTGCTGGAGGATAATAGAGAAGATTTAGAATTATTTTTTTTTATCTTTATCCTCTAGTCAAAGAGAATATAAGATCTTTAAATATTTTATGTATATTTGTATCTAGATGAGACAGTTGACTTGTATCTTTCATCTAAGATTTAGATGATAAGATAATTAAGTTTTGTAAATTTTTATCTTTTTTTATTAAAAAAAAATCTTTATCTTCTGTTTTTGTGTATATATATTGATGAATGAAGTGAGGGAAAAAGCTCATTCAACCCCTCAATTAATTTTTATACTTTCCTTTGTTATTTTAATGTCATACAATAAAGAATCACAGTGCAAAAAAAAAAAAAAATTATGCACTAAAGAATCATTACTTATGATAAATAGCAAATATATTCTTTTTTTATAAATTAATGAACATCTATCACATTAATTCAATCCCTACATAAATTAAATACTCAAATTTATATGTACTCAGTACTAATATTTTATAAAGTTGTATCACGACTATTGTTTACATATCACTTTCATTACAAGACAACGAAGCAGATGAACTATAGACATGAGTATAAAAAAAAATCGAACGAAATATTTGCAAAGGAGTTGATTATAATAATTAATGTAATATATAGTCAAGGACAAATGCAAGTAATTTAAAGATGAATAATAAATATTAGTGTTTTTACTTGTTTTAAAATATATGTGACACCCCTACATCGCACGGGAAAAAGCTTGTTTTTATTATTTTGAAGCTTGCTCTTGTAAAATTTCATAAAAAGTACTCCAACAATAATAAAATTACTCTGTCTCTAATATTATCATTTCTTTTTTTTTTTCGTGTTTGGCCAAATAAAACTACCCATTCAGTAATTAAAAGCCATACACCTTTCACCAAAAGAAATACATACATTTCGAAGACTTAAGTTCCATTTTGATCACCAAAGTGGCTAAAAATAGACCTTTTGGTCACTGAAGTCAAAATTTTGAAGATCTAGTCACCAAACTCCGAATAAAGTCCATTTTAGTCACCCAAATGATTTAAAATAAACAAATTGGTCATCTTAGTTAAATTTTGGAAGACTAGTCATCCAACTCATACCGAATTGGTTTAAAATGGACAAGTTGGTCATCCAAGTAATAATTTAAAAAATTTTATCACCCGATTTTAAATAACTCATTTTTGTACATTGGTCCTCATATTTTCTTTTTGAATGTCTATGTTCTATTTGCAACAAACTAGTTCACATCTAGCAATTAATGTTAGGTACAAATTAAAAGATTATAAACCAATTTCGACATTATATAAAACTTGATAAAATACTCTTAAAAAATGAAAATTCGAAGAATATTTAAAAAAAAAACAAGAATCAATAGATGTTAGGTGCATTAAATGAGATGAAGACCAATTTGGTTATAAAATATTTTTTAAATCTTCAATGTTTCTCAATTTTTAAAAAATATTTTCTAATGTTTAAAGAACTTGGTATTCCTTGATTCTTTTTTTTAAATAATATTTTCTCTTGTTTTATTTAGTGAAACTATCAGTTAGGTATCTAGTGATTTAACAATTTATCACCTAGGTACGCTAATTTTTTCAATATATACAATGCAGTACCTTGAAATTTAAACATTTTATCATTTAGGTAGCTTAAAGTTTTAAAATTTTATCAATCAAGCATCCCTTGGACAAAATGCGATAATTTATATTGGAAAATGCTAAGTTAGAACATGATTCCAATAGTATGATATATTTATTAGAATTTGATGATTTTTGCCAAAAAATACTAAATGATACTTTATTTCGGAAATTTTTAAATTAGTTATTTTTTCATTTGGATGATAAATTATTTATCATTTTAAATCATTTTAGCAATGAAAATGAGTTATTATTTAAAGTTGGAAGATAAAATTTTTTTAAATTATTATTTGGGTGACCAACTTGTTCATTTTAAACCACTTGAGTGACTAAATGATACTTTTATCATGAGTTAGGTGACTAAGTCTTCTAAAATTTAATTTGGGTGGCCAATTTGTTCATTTTAATTCACTTTTGTAACCAAAAGGAACTTTTATTATGAGTTTGAGACTAAATCTTCAAAATTTTAACTTAGGTGACCAAAAGGTCCATTTTCGATCACTTTGGTGACTGAAATGGGACTTAAGTCTACACTCCTTATCACCAAGAGCTCATTTGATGATTAGATTGTGAGATAAGGTCATCATCGCGTTGCCTTTGTGACCCACTTTATTTCTCAGCCTAACACCTACCTAGGGTTTATTATAATGGCATGTATGTTAGGGCAGCCCCTTCCTAGGTGGCATACATAACTTGTGTCAAATGGTGATTCTCATTTAAGGAAACTCGAATTCACTTTCTTTTTTATTTTTTTTGGGAATAGGAAGAATTTTAATACGGTCGTGTTTGGAACATGGAATTGAAGCCTAGAATCGGGGTTAAGATGGGATTGGGACCCAAAATTCCAATTCTACTGTTTGGTTTATCCGTTGGAATTAAAATTACAATTTCACTTCTCAATTCCTTATAATTGGATTTTAACTGAAAACATACTTTTCAATTCCTCAGGGTTATGGTAAGGAATTGCAATTTCATATCAATTTGGTTGACCTGAAACCCAAAATAACTCCACCTGATTAATTCAAACGCAAAATGACTCAGAAACAAAAGACTTAGAAACAACCTAAAATTTGACCCAAACCTAGAAATCACCATAATTGAATGAATTGAACTTGAAATGACGAAGATCAACTTAACTTAAAGTCCAGAATGACCCAACCCGATTGACCCAAAACTCAAGATGACTCAAAATCAAAATGTGAAACTACTCGACTTGAATGTGAAGTAAATAAGCTAAGCAGAAATTGAATTTACTCGACCAAATTAACCCAAAATGTAATATGACACAAACCCAAAATGAATCGACCCATCTCAAACTCAGCCTAAGATGACTTGAAATTTAAAATGATATAGCCCATTTGTCCTAAAACTAAGATAACTTGAGCTTGAAATGACCTAAATCAATTCAAACCCTATTGAGTCTGGCCTGAATCTCGAAAGGACATAACCCGATTAAATAAAAATCCAAGATAACTTGAACACCAAATGATCCAACGGAATAGTCGACCCAATTTAACTCAAAACTCGGATAACTTAAACTCAAAAGGGAATAGCTCCAACCATAGTAACCCGAACGCAATGCGAACCACTCCAACTAAAACCCGACCGTAGATGACTTAAAACTCAAAATACTTCAACTGGATTGACCAAAAACTGTGATGACTCAAATCATTAAGGAATTATAAATCCGACCTCCATTTCCTTTGAAAAACCAAATAATGGAATTTTAATTCCATCATATGGGAATTTGGAATTGGACTTCCACTATCCAATTTCAATACCATATACCAAACAGACCCTAAGGGTATTGTTAAATTGAGAATAATTTTGTTATTTCAATTGTCCTGTTAAATTTCATAGAAGTAGTGTAACAACAACAAAAAGGGTGAATTACAAATTATAACCTGAGGTTTAATGTATTAATTATTTTAGTTTACAAACTTTATGAAATTATTTTTTCTCTAGAATGTTAGATGTATTTAATAGAACAATCTAAATGACGGGATGAAATATTGTAAAACTTGTCACTATTTATTAGTAAACCCAACATCCCCTTTTTATTTCTCTCATCCACGCACAAACCATACTGTTGTAACATTACTAAAGAAGAATAGTTCAATGAAAGATATATTTTACACCTTTAGACACCACCATTCCGGCTATTTTATTAAAATGCATTCACTTTTAGACTAAACTATTATATCACATAGTTTGTGAATTAAAAAATTAATGTATCAAATCTCAATATTGTTTTGGTAAGTCACCACATAGATTTAAATTTCAAGGTACTAATATGTAATTCCTTTCTCAAATAACAATTTAAAATATTATTTTATATAATTGTGGACTAAAATATTATAAAGTACTAATATGTACTCGAGCGTTTCTGTGGTACAGAAAAAAGTTTTCTGCATTTTAGAGAGGAAGGGCTACCTGCTCAAAAGGTAAATATGGCTTGTGTGTCAATACACATGATCTATGTGTCGACACACAAGGGAACCAATGAATACTCAGTGTGTCGACACACAGCTTGTATACGTTGTTGGAGATTTTGAGCCCCTTCTTGGTGATTTTAAGTACGTGATTGTATGTCAACACATAGAGTATGTGTGTCGACACACAATATCACCACAAATGTACCCAATTTCACATGTACACAAGACGAAGTGCATGTGTGTTGACACACTTATGTATTCTATAACACCAATATTCTACTCATATTGACTACTAATGCACTCAAAATCACCATCTACGTACTCAAAATCACCAACAATGGACTCAAAGGCAAAATAACCTGTGTGTCGACATACAAAATACAGATAATGCCTAATAATTTTTTCTCTTTGGTCATGTTCTTTCTCTCTCTCTCCTCTCGCTCGAATGCTAAATTCAACTTCAACCCAAAATCTTACCAAAGTCATCAATTTCTCCCAAATCTTGTTCAAATTTTTATTTCAAATCAAGTTTCGATCTATAATTTAACATTCAAACCTTTGATTTTTATCAGAAATTCATCTTTTTTCACAAACCCTATCTCAAAATCGAACCACCCAAATGTTTACTTAAGTTTGCTTGCTTTACTTTACTTTTCTTGCTACTTTAAGTAAAAAACCATCTATTTGTCTTAAAATTTCATTATCCCTAATAGTTTTGGACAAATCTCAAAATTTCACCTTACTACACCAAACCCTAACCACACCTCAAAATTTCTATGATCATTTTTTTTTTTTTTTTTTTTTTTTTGTAACCAAAGGTCATGGGCTGCACAAAGAGGGCAGAAACTACTTCAAAGATGAATCTCTTATGTCCTCTACTTCATCACTCTCCCTCCCTCTACCCTTTCCTTCTCATCCTCCTTTATGCATGAGTCGGGCCTTACAACAAATGACATTTTATGTATTATGATATATGAATAAGAGAAACTAACGTACATGGTTTAGCACTCATGATCGTCCTTGAAGATGTGTGAAACACAAAGCCCAATGTTATTCCATTGAAGAGAAACGCAATCCTCTTCCGGAATATTCCTTCTTCCATTTGGAGTTCCCAAATTGTTTAATGAAGGAGGTGGCATGCCACCATTGGAGTTCCTTAATTGGAGTTTTCAAATTGTTTAATTAAGGATGTGGCATGTCACCATTGGAGTTCCCTTGATTAAACTATTTGGGACACATTTTTAAGGAACTCCAATGATGGCATGCTACCTCCTTCATTAAACAATTTGGGAGCTCCAATTAAGGAACTCCAATGGTGGCATGCCACCTCCTTTTCTAAACAATTTGGAAACTCAAATGGAAGAAGGAATATTCCAGAAGAGGATTGTGTTTCTTTTCAATGGAATAACATTGGACTTTGCGTTCAGCACATCTTTAAGGACGGTCATGGGTGCTGAACCATGTATGTTATTTTCTCTTGTTCATATATCATAATGCGTAAAATGTCTTTCATTGTAAGGCCCAACTCATGTAGTTTTTATAGGAGGATGAGAAGGAAGGCGTTGATGGGGGAGAGTGATGAAGCAAAGGAGGTAAGTGATTCAAGAAGATGGTAGAGAGAAGTCAAGAGTGGGTTCACAAGATGAGGATGAAGAATAGAAGGAATAGGCTTCTGGAAATCTTGTAATTGTAATGGCGTGCAAGTTGGATTTTGTTATACATCATTTAATTTGAATGAAATGCTACCCATTTGATAATGTTTGAGTGGTTTTTTATTTATGCTCTTAATCAATGCTACGCAAATGTTGAACATGATGATGATTTTAACATATCGAATGTATAATTCCACAATGTATCAATATAGGGCGATGTTGTACAGTCGAAATCAATAAGTATGGCTGTACCTGTTATTTCTGGGTTGCTTCTACCAAAATATTGATAGGGACCAAGCAAAATTATTTGTATCGTGTATGTTGCTAGATAAACTGTATTGTGGGTCCTATATTTGGTTAAATACACAACATTATGTTGTTTGTAATCATTAGGAAAAAAAATATGTAATTGCTTCTATGATTCGAAACATACCGTATTGTACTGGATTGGAGGGTGTTGCATCGTAAAGTGCGGTAGGGGTTGTTGAACAGTTGTACTGTGGTAACCACCACTACCTAATGTGAAATAACTAGCATTGATCGAGGACGATTGGTTATGGTCGTATGTGCTAGAGCTTCCACCTACGTGTGCGGCCTGTTCACTTGATGTTGCATGGTGTTTTCCTTGCATACAATTGTGCTTGAGATGGCCTTCTCCTTTGTATTACTTGCATACCTTTGTCTTGGTCGGTCTTTTTTGACCTCTTAATTTAGAAATTGGAGGGTCAACCACCGCAAAGGTAGCTTGATCGGTTTGATTATTACGTAGGTCAACACTCTTTGTCATCTTAGCACTCAATTGATCTATACATTGTATTATTTCTTTGAATGCATTGTCAGTTTGCAATGCAAGGAAACATAGTTGGTTCCAACGGGTGTTCAATGCACTGTATCTCATCATACGCTACATTTCAGTGAGCACCAATACTTCAGAGCTGCTGCAATAGGAAGGCTTTGCATATATTGTCCATTGTTGGGCAACACAACCGAGAGGGATGGAGTCCATGTCCATATATTTCATCACAGCAATCATGTGTAGACATGGGAAACCGACCGACTCTAGCTTCTTGCAACCACATTTCATTATCTATGTGGATGGACAGTGTACAACTGCCCATGTAGAATCGCTATTTGAATATTAACCTAAAGTGTATGCCATGTATTCCCCAACTTGTCTGGCATCTCTGAACATAAAAAGCGACTAGTACGACAGCTCGTCTTGAAATATCTTGAAGGCAGCTTGTGTGTACTGTTGACTGGCATGCGTTTCGATATTGATCAAGGGACCTCTGATAACTGGCTTGGAGTGTAGAGTATCGAAGTTGGCGTTGGCCTCTTTTTCCCTATTCTCTGGAAGCCAGTGATCAAAATACTGATCAAACTCAAACAACTTCAACCTACATTGCAAACCAGTAAAAAAGTGACCCTCCAGATATGCATCTGCCCAATGAAATCTTTTTTAAAACAGTGATTGAACCCATTCATTTCCGGTTAGCTCCAATTGCTCAACTAATGTTTTCCACGCATGCACAAACTGTTCAGGTGTATGATTTATAATTGAGTATTGTACGAATTCCTTAGAAAAAGGCTGACCTACATGAGCTTGCGCACTTCATTTCAGGTGCCACAAACAAATCGATGCACTGTCATAGGGAGGACTAACAATATGGCATTTGCCAAGCTCTTGTCCCCGTCTGTGATGATAGTCAATGGTTTTTTTTCCATCCATTTCCTCTAGTAAAGTTTCCAAAACCCAGATGTATGTCTTTGTGGTTTCATCACGGAGCAATGCACATCTGAACACAACCGTTTGTCGATGGTTGTTCACCCCAACTAAAATCACGAACGACATCCTATAAGTGTTGACCTTGTACGTCATGTCGAAGGCCATAGTGTCTTCGAAGTGACGGTAGTCTATCCGCGACTTCAAATTCGCCCAAAATATGTTTCATAGACAATTTTCCTCCTCAACATCGTACTTAACGAACATTGACAGATCATTTGTTCTCTTTCTGTATAGATAACCCAGTACACCTTCCGCATCACCCCCTTCTGTTGCATCCCTGCGCTCCTGAGCAATGAAATTATACATGTCCTTCTTCATATGTCTGACGTTTTCAGTCCCCCCTGATTGTTGCACCGTTATGCGATGAATTTGCGACTGTTGTGCACCTAATTTTATATTGACATTATTTGGGCCTTATCTCTTTCGTCTAAGCCTCTATCTGATCGTAAGTATGACACATGTGCGGTAGCAACAAGTGGATGGTTGTGGTTCGATATGAACTCTTTCACACACTATACACTGCTCTGCTTATCATACTTGAACTTTATTCTAGCTTGGCAGGAACACCTTGTGAGCGGCTTCTCTTGCCTATTCATTTTGATTGAAGTATGTGCGTATTTGACCTCTCTCCTTCTCTAGAGCACACTAATGCCCTATATATGGGAAAATCGGTCTTTCTATCCTTATTCATGTCACCTTTATGCACACTAAACCATGATACTTTAGCATGGTCATAGTAAAATTGTTCTGCTTCTTCTAGAGACGAAAATACTAGTGACATAACATCATTATCTTCTAATTCATTTAAGGATTTCCCCCCGTAAGACCATTGACTTTGCTGAAAAGATGCATCCATAATCTGCAATCGTAATAATAAAATCCGAAATTAGTTACTTCAATGACATTTGACAACTCACGTACTCAAAGTCAAGGAATGTACTCAGAATCAACATGACTCCAGATAAACTATGTGCTGACACACAGATTACATGTGTCAACACACAGACTCAAAAAAAAACGAACAACGTCCTATGTCTGTACACAAAATCACCACATATGTACTCAATAACACTACTAATGTATTCAAAATCACCACACAGATATTCAAAAACACCAAGAACATACTCGAAATCGCAACTCACTAAACATCAACATGAATGTACACAATATCTAACTATGTGCATAAAATCACAACACATGTACTCCAAAAAAAAATTGCAATATGAAATTAAATGTCCAATGAACATAAATAAAGTTATTTATTCAGAAAAATATATAATACAATTAGGAAATGGAACACAAATGACTTACCGACCAATATTTTTCCTTCAATATACTCCAAATCACCAAATAACCACTTGTATTGTGTGGAAAAAAAAAAGAAGAAGATAGGGAGATTTGCGTTTACATCATCGACATTTCACTTAAATGTTAGGCGGGAGAAATTAATGTATAATCTTTAAATTTTCAACAACCGTGAACACGTGTGTCAACACACAAAACATGTTGGGTCCTTCGAGAACTGTGTAACACCAAGCACTCAAAGTTAAAACCCATCATATATGTCACAAGCTATTACAGAAATGATCACATCAAAAATTTATCATTTATTACCTTAACATCACTGGAATATCTATATTCTCGAACAATGTACCCTCTCTTGGCCATCACTTTTGCATCCGTCCAAAATCAGCAATGAGGATTCGTCCGAATTGATGGGTAATCGAAACGTGTCCATCGATTGAGCACTCGCAAAAGAAAATCTGGAGCATTTCACGAAGTAAGAAAATTAGGCCACACTTTATGTAGAAGTACAATAACAATTAAGCAAGAATTGTTCTTGCCATGAATAAAAAAATGCATCTATTCAGTCTTCTCTTGTTCCTTTTATACTCTAAAACTCTCTCTACAACTCCTTTGTATATAATTTTTGCCCAATTTATTTGCGACGTCTTGTTCGTGTCAATTACGAGGTTGAACCACGACTTGTTTGGGTTGAGTCTCGCAGTTGGACAAATAAATGCAATCAATGCATACAGTACCACCAAAACTTGAATCGGTCATCAACATTACCGTGTGAGACTAGTGCTTCTTCCATTTGACTGCATGTCTAACCGCCAAACTCTTTGTACAAGCTATTCATCCTTGGTTCATCTCCGCAATCGTCAATCTCTATACTTTGGCTTTTAAATCCCAATAGTACCTCGACATCTAATTTGGTCAAAAAAAATTCTTATTTGAAACGGTCAAAATTTGTGATATTAGGTCAAAATTGTCAGCTGCACCTAAACACACATCCATATTTAATTTTTTTCACTTTATGTGCATCAAAGCACTCAAGCCTAATGCTTCGATGGCTGTCCTCTTGTCTTCGGACAATCGGTTCATCAATTCAATTGCACGTTGCGGTGCGCAACATGTATATACCTAAATATGAATAAATGTAAGTAACTTCAAATGTATAATAAAAGAACTAGTACAATTTTTCAACGTGTGTTACCTTGGGCTTGGACGAGTCTTCAATTTGCAGACTTCGATACAAACTTGAGTCATTCCTTGACTCAAGAAAGTCTGGTTCTTTCTCCTCGTTAGACAAAGACCCCCATAAGTTGCTCATCCTTCTTACCCACTGTAATAGTAAACATAATCAATCAATTAACTATGACAGACATCACATTATTTGGAGCTATACTAAATAGCCTTCGTTTTACATTTTTGTCGTCCGTCGCCCCTGTTTGATTGTTCCATCTTCTTGTTTTTTAAACTCCAACATACAATATGAACCATAAGTTTCATCTTATAGGTGTAATCCATGACATAAGATAAATTGATCCTCACCAAAATATAATGAATGCATTTCTTGGCCTTTCATTGCCCATTTTATCTTCTAAGTCCTTTGTCTCTGAAACACTAGTCGCCAATAAACAATATTTTTATTAATAAACAGGTTTATTGAAAAATAACTAGAAATGAAGCCAAATACAAGCTAAACAAGCAAAAATCAACAAAACCCACTGCAACACCAACAAGAAACCTATTACTTACAAAAAATATTGGTTAGAGAAAAGAAATGACTAACTTATAACACACAAAAAGGTTATCGGCATGCATTTTGTTGTATTAGAAGGCATATAACCACAAATGAAGCCAAATACAAGCCAAACAAGCAAAACTCAACAAAACCCACTGCAACACCAATAAGAAACCTATTACTTACAAAAATGGAGTTTAGAGAAAAGAAATGACTAGCTTTAGCAAACAAACCATAACTCTAGCAAAAACATCTAAATCAAGTAAAAAATACGAAACTCCTAAGCTATATTCTTGGTTATAAAATGTAAAAAAGAGTGTTAAATGATGACATAGTAAGCAAACCCTAAAAACAGAGTTGAAATAGCCATAGATGAAAGCGGGCCTAACGCTAATGGGGTTCGCCGTGGTGGTTGTACGGTGGAGGGATGGCCGCCATTCGCCAGATTTGAGAGAGAGAGAGAGAGAGAGAGAGAGAGCGAGCGCGGTGAGAGAGAGAGAGAGAGAGTATAGGTGAGAGAGAGAGCGCACAATTGTGTACATTATTTTTGATTTCGAGTATCTTGAGTATGTGTCGACACACATAATCCAGAACCAAACACAGATCCTTGCGTGTCGAAACACATAAATAGTGTGTCGACACAAAGTCTATGTACTCCAAATCACCATCACGTACTCAAATTCACAAATTATGCACTCAATATCACCAACGATGTACTCAAATTGACAAAAAAATGTACTCCAAATCACCAACCACGTACTTAAATCCAAAAGCAATACCCTTGTGTGTCGATACATAAAATCTTTGTGTCGACACACATAATATGTACTCGAATTCACTATCTATGTACTCAAACTCACAAATAATGTACCCAAACTCACCCACGTACTCGAACTCACTATGACTCAAAATCAAGTGTGTGTCGACACACATACTACGTGTGTCTACACATATAGTCCATAAAAAGGGTACATGCACGCAAAATCACATGTGATACATGTGCTCAAATTCACCACCCATGTGCTCAAATTCACCACCCATGTTCTCAAATTCACCATCCATGACATTTAAAATTGTATTACGATATTATACGATAAGTTCGTGAAATATTAATGAATCGTATAATGGTATGATTTTAAGCTTTGAATTGGGGTTTTTACTCTAAAATAATTAATTATTAGAAATCATCATCCACTTTCATTCATAACATCATTTTTAGTTTCTAATGCATTTAATATATTTATACACTTGTAAATTATGTTAATAATGTATCTAAAATCACCACCCATGTGCTCAAATTCACAGCTGCTACACATCACTACTCATGTACTCACTTTTTTACTCAAATTCATCATTCATTGAACATCTCTACTCATGTACGCGAAAATCACCGCCTTTTACACAAAAATTGTCACGTGCATGACATGATCTAGGCCGTGGCATTGTCAAGGCAAGGCATCCGTGTGGAATATTCTATTTAGATATTATCAAAGTTATTATTAAGTACATTGTATCTAGTCATTAATTAAAGAGTTGCTTGTTAGTCTCTAGGCGCTTGCTAGTTCTAATGCATTGGCTGGGTATTCATGTACGAGAAGGAGTTGATGGCAGTATTCATGGCAATAGAAATATAGAGGCACTACCTGATGGACAGCCTCTTCATTATCAAGATCGACCATGCCAGTCTACGCTTCCTACTAGAGCAACGCATCAGTACCCAGCTGCAGCAAAAAGGATTGTCAAAACTTATGGGCCTGAGCTACCGGATCTTATACAGCAAGGGAGCCAAGAACAAGGCCTCAGATGCGCTGTCAAGGCGTAAGGAAGACACCGAAGGGGCATCATGTGCCCTCCTGACAGCGATGGTACCACAGTGGTTGCGTGAGGTATTAGAGAGCTATGAGTAGGATGCGCCTGCTTCCAAACTTGCTGCTCAGCTAATAGTTGACCCAGCAGGACAGGGCTCATTCTCGTACAAAGATGGGGTGCTTCGTTACAAGGGAAGGATCTATGTGGGCTGTTCTGCAAACCTATGGAAAAAGATTATGAAGGCCCTAGATGACTTTCCCATTGGAGGGCTTTCAAGGATACATGGGATACTCACGAGAATCAAAGGGATGTTCTATTGGCAAAACATGAAGCGCAGCATTACGAAGTGGGTTGGCAACTGTGATATATGCCAACACACCAAAGGGAAGCACGTTCCTTACCCAGGGTTGCTACAGCCTCTACCTGTACCGAACCAAGCATGGGACAGTATCAGCATGGATTTCAGTAAAGGGCTACCCAAGTCCTTAGGAAACACGATCTTAGTGGTGGTGGACAGGTTCACCAAGTACGTGCACTTTATGGCACTTGCACATCCCTATAATGCAACCAAGGTGGCCCAGGTTTTCCTTGACAATGTATACCGATTGCATGGGCCGCCAAAGGACATTGTGTCAGACCGGGACAGAACCTTTCAGAGCTTATTTTGGAAGGAACTTCTACGACTGACAGGTATTGAACCCAACATGAGTAGCGCATACCACCGACAATCCGATGGCCAAACCAAAAGGGTGAACCAGTGCTTAGAGAACTACTTATGCGCAATGGCCCTCCACAAGTCCAAGCTGTGGGCCAAGTGGCTTCCACTGGCAGAGTTCTGGTACAACACTAATTATCACTCATCACTCAAGACTGCTCATTTCCATGCCGTCTACGACTATAAGCCACGCTTGTTGGCCTTAAACTATCCTAGAATCTCCACCTCCGTAGCAGTAGAGGACTTCGCAAATGAAAGACAAGTCATGGTTAACTTGCTTAAAGACAATCTCCAAGAGGCGCAACACTGCTACAAGCAGCAGGTTGACATGCGCAGGACTAAGAGGCACTTTGAGGTGGGAGACTTAGTTTACTTAAAGCTGCAACCATACTGCTAGGCATCGGTGGCTATGAGAAGAAACCTGAAGCTGTTAGCACGGTACTATGATCCCTACAAGATCCTAGCACTTGTGGGAGAAGTAGCTTACAAGCTCGAGCTGCCCATGGGCTCCAAGGTCCGCCCAGTTTTCCATGTCTCATGTCTGAAGAAGAAGCTGGGGGAGAATGTGATGCCAAGCACTGAACCTCCCTTCTGTGATCAAGGGGGACAACCAAAAGTCAAGCCTCAAGCTATTCTGAAGCAACGCAAGGTGACGCGCATAGGAAGGAAGGTCAACCAGGTCTTAGTCCAATGGGAGAACTTGCAAGAAGAAGCAGCCACTTGGGAGGATTGGTCCTTCATCGAAAGCAATTTCAGATTTCAATTCTTGAGGACAAGGATTGATTGAAGGAGGAGCCAATGTCACGTGCATGACATGATCTAGGCCGTGGCATTGTCAAGGCAAGGCATCTGTGTGGAATATTCTATTTAGATATTATCTAAGATATTATTAAGTACATTGTATCTAGTCATTAATTAAAGAGTTGCTTGTTAGTCTCTAGGCGCTTGCTAGTTCCAATGCATCGTTTGGGGAAGGGGTGTTTAGAGGAGCCAGTTGTGTGGCTTTCCCATGGCTATATAAGGATGTACTTGTTATCATATTTACTTATCCAATTAAATATCAAATATTTACTTTTCTCTTCTTTATCTCTCCCAATCTTCTCATCTAAAATTCTTTATTTCTCTTCTCAACTAACCTATATTTCACCATTACGAGCCGAAGTCCGTGAATATCTAATCACCAACTCTCGGGTTTGTGACAAAAATTTCATGTAATCATGTTTAGTGTTTCCATAAATGGTATTAGGTATATAAAATTAATTAAAATTTGTTAATTTTAACCACTAAATTTCTTTTTGAATCAATAAATTTATAATTTATTATATCATTATTGTTTTATTTAAATTATTTAATTATCCTAATAAATTAATATATGAAGTTATTTATAAATTTCTTTTCAAACCAATAAATTTTTAATTTATTATGTCATTTTAACTACTAAATTTCTTTTCAAACCAATACATTTTTTATTAATTACTATTATATTTAAATTATATATAAACATATAATTATACTAATTAATTAATATATGAAGTTATTGATTAAATATGAAGTTATTACTATATGAAGTTATTAATTAATTAATATATGGAAATATGCCCTGTGTGGTGACACACATGATCTGTGTGTAGACACACAAGGGAACTGGTAAGTACCGGTTCCCAGAGCAGAAAAGCACTTTTCTGTAGGTGCAGAAAAGTGCTTTTTTGCATCGTAGAAGTTCTGATACGTACTTTACATCAAACATCACCATTTATTTTTCTCCTTTTTTTTTTGGTGTTCCTCATATACTACCCTTTTGATAATTAAAAATGAAACATCTTTTACCCAAAAAAAAAAAAAAATACATTTGTTTGTAATGAATAAGTAAAAATCGCAATAGGGTAGTGTTGATAAACTATAATTGAGCAGCTTGCTACTATAGAGGGGCAAGTAGGTTACACAGACAATTATTTAGACAAAAATGAAAGCAAAATCAACACTATTTGCCTAATAGAGGCGAAATCAACACTATTCGCCAAGGAGGGGCGAAATCAACATTATTCGTGCAGTAGAGGCAAAATCAACACTATTCGCCCAGTAGAGGCAAAATCAACACCATTCGCCCTATAGAAATACAATGCAATTCGCCTAGTAGCAAAACAACTTAATTCGCCCACTAGGTTCAGCTTAACATAATTCACCTATTTTATCCCTCAAAAACACATTTATGCACAAGTACAAAAGATAGAATCAAACATGTACAAACATTTTTCTTCTTTAAGTAAAGTCATACTCATCCAAAAGTATGCTTCCTCTTTAAGTAAAGTCATACTCATCCAAAAGTATGTTTCCTCTTTAAATAAAGTCATACTCATCCAAAAGTATCCTTCCTCTTTAATAAAAGTCACACTCATCCATAAATAATTTTCCTATATAAAAAGGACTACACGCCTCCATCACCTTCACCCATTGCTACGATCATCTCCCCGGAGCAATAATCGTTCAAACTTCTTACTCTCCTCAGGGAATATCAAGTCGAGCATGCAACTAGAGCTTAAGTTCAGCTCATCTTAACAAGTCCCACCTCGTACAGAACTCCAAAGTGATGAATACGCACACTGACCAAATTTATCATGAACATAATAGCGCCATATGTGGGAAGGATCACAAGCTCACTCCTAGCTTGGTGTTCTTGTAAAATTCAAACATTTTTAAGGTCATTCGAGGTAAGTTTCCGCATTTTTTGGTGTTTAGCGCATCTTTCTAAGAAAAATGAACTTAGTCCAGTAATGTAAGTCAAAAAAGCTCTCTACTATTCCTTTGAGCACTCTTAACCATATCAATACATGCAAAGAGGTATGTTTGAGTAAGTCAAATATTGTAACCTACTTTTTACCTCTTTCTTATCTTTTCCTTGATTAAAAATTATTAAAAAATAATAATAATACTAATAATAATAATAATAATAATATCATAGCAAAATAGAACTCCTCAAGAGCTTTGTTTTGATATATAATAACTCCTATTGAAAGTTATGCTCGTTTTAATTTACAAGGTATGCCATACAACTAGCACCAACGTTATTAGCCCAGTTCATCTTTCACCTCTCTTTCATATTTTCTTTGATCAAAAACTCATTATATTTACATATAAATCTTCAAGATCTTTGTTAATATATAATTCAACCCATAACTCCTAATAGATTAAAAGTTATGTTCGTTTTAATTTACAAGGTATGTTATACAACTAGCACTAATGTTATTTGCCCGGTTCATATTTTCACCTCTCTTTCATATTTTCTTTGATCAAAAACTCATTATATTTACATATAAAACTTCAAGAGCTTCGTTTTGATATATAATTCAATCAATAACTCTTCACGGATTGAAAGTTATGTTTGTTTTAATTTACATGGTATCTTATACAACTACCACCAACATTATTCGCATGGTTCATCTTTTCACCTCTCTTTTATATTTTATTTGATCAAAATCTCAAAAACTCATTGTATTTAAATATAAATCTTCAAGAGCTTCATTTTTATATGCAACACAATCCATAATTCTTTACGAGTCAAAACTTATCCGTATTTTAAGTTACCAGGTACGTTATATAGCAACCACAATCGGAATTCACCCAGTTCGAATTTTCACCTCCTTTTCATATTCTCTTTGATCTAAGCCACATTATAGTTACCTAAGATACTTCCCAAGTTTCATTTCGACAGCTGATTTGTTCCATAGCTACTCGCGGATCGAAAGTTGTGCTCATTTTAAGTGATGGATTCAAGCTATATAACTATTACAAGAGCAAAACGACCACTTCAACTTTTCACCTCCTCTTTATGTTTTCTTCAATCAAAAGCTTTATAAGTCATCATAATTACATAAAACACTTCAACAGCTTCACTTTGATAGGCAAATGAATCCGTGATTCCTTACAGATTAAAAGTTGTGGCCGTCTTAAGTCACAAGGTTAAGTTATGTAGCCCACCAAATTCCACCATCTGATGAATTCCCTACCCCGCGTTATCTACAACCAAGCGTTATCCGTAAAACCTAGTGTTATTCTTGACACTTCGCACACCACACCACGATCACCATCCCAGCCGCCGTCATCATTCTCACTAACGACCGTCACTACCGCGACGCTTGGGACTTCAACCACCATAGTGGGATCAAAACAACGATAGCCTTTATAGTAAACCATTTACCAACGCCAAATTTATAAAATCTTTCACCCTTTGAAAAACTTTTTCATCATGCGCATGAGTATACATCTTTTTGCGTCTTTAGGTGTGCTTGTTATTCTCAACATCATATCTACCGCTCATGAATTAGCCCCTCACTGCATATCATGTGTCTTACTTTGGTATGCAACACGTTATAAAGGCTATCGTTGTTTTGATCGCACAAGGGGTCTTGTACATACTAGTCGTCATGTGCATTTTGCAGAAGACCAGTTTCCATATACTGATCTTGTAGCCAATTCGGTGGTGAACACTGGTGCTCGTTTGACTCAGCTTCCTCTTCAAGTAACTTATGTGGCAAACGAATGTCCTTCCCCAAAACCTGTGACCGAACTAATTACCGACACTGTCGATCCTAGTCCATCCACATGTGCTGCTCCCCATGTTATGACAAATGCCACACCCAAGCATAACTGTCACTCTTCCTTGCACACCACACATTCGAGTACTAAACAGTCTATCCGTTTCAAACCCACAGGTTATCAGTGTTGCCTGGTCGAACTCAAGGGTTGGGGACCTTTCATCCTCATGTCCTAATCCTAAAATAAGTGGTGATGGCACTGTACCCTCTTCTAAAGGTGTGGTCCAACCATAACATAACATACATCCGATCCGTACTAGACTCAAAGATGGCATACATAAATCCAAGCATATACTCTCTCTCTCTTTTGTAACTGTTGTACCAGAACCCACCTGTTTTTCGCAGCCCATTAAGAACCTGCAATGGTAGGAAGCCATGCCTAAGGAATTTAATGCCCTTAATAAGAATCCAACTTGGAACATAGTTCCCCCCTCACCACTTCAAAATTCCATAGGAAGTACATGGAAATACAGGGTTAAGTATAAAGCTAATGGGTCTGTTGATCATTTTAAAGCTCATCTTGTAGTTCAAGGCTTTCATCAATGTAAGGTCTTAACTACTTTAAAACATTTAGTCCGGTTGTTAAACAAACTGCCATCAGATTTATTCTTGCCTTGGTTGTAGCAAACAAGTGGTTTATTCACCAACTTAATGTAACCATTGCATTTCTACATGGCCTTTTCAATTAAGAAGTTTACATGAAATAACCTCAAGGTTTCATACATCCTAAATTTCTTAACCATGTTTGTCGTCTTCATAAGGCACTGTATGGACTCAAACAAGCACCTCAAGCTTCATTTCATAGGTTTAGCTTATTCCTATATAGACTCGAATTTCATTGTAGCAAAACCGAACCTTCACCATTCATTGTTCTTTATCTAGAATCATTTGCTTGTAACTCTATGTTAATGACATTACATTTACTGGATCACACTCCTTACTTATTCATCATCTAATTAATCAGTTGTCATCGTAATTTGCAACGAAAGACATTGGGCATCTTGTTATGACTGATGCCACACCCAAGCATGACCGTCACTCTTCCCTGCACACCACACCTTTAGTACTAGACAATCCAGCCGTTTCGGACCCATAAGTTATTAGTGTTGCCTGGTTGAACACAGGGGTTAGGGACCTTTCATCCCCATGTCCTAATCCTAAAATATGTGGTGATGGCACTGCACTCTCTTCTGAAGGTGAGGTTCAACCATCACATAACACAGATCCCATGCGTAGTGTATACTATCTCTCTCTTTTGTAACTGTTCTTCACGAACCCATCTATTTTTCGCAGGCTATTATGAACCCGCAAAGATAGGAAGCCATGGCTGAGGAATTTACTGCCCTCAATCAGAATCAAACTTGGAACTTAGTTCCCCCCTCAACATGTAAAAAATGTCGTAAGAAGTACATGGAAATATAGAGTTAAGTATAAAGCCGATGGATCTATAGATCGTTTTAAAGCTCGTCCTGTAGTTCAAGGCTTTCATCAACGAGAAGGTCTTGGCTACTTTAAAACATTTAGTCCGGTTGTTAAACTAACTATCAACAGATTTATTCTTGCCTAATTGTAGCAAACAAGTGGTCTATTTGCCGACTTGATGTCAAAAATGCATTTCTACATGGTTTTCTCAATGAAGAAGTTCACATGAAAAAAAGCTCGAGGGTTCATACATCCTAAATTTCTTAACCATGTCCGCCGTCTTCGTAAGGCTCTGCATGGACTCAAACAAGCACCTCAGGCTTCATTTCATAGGTTCAGCATATTCCCATATAGTCTCGGATTTCATTGTACCAAAGCTGATCCTTCCCTATTTGTTCGTTTTTCTTTGTTTGGAATCATTTGCTTGTTACTCTATGTTGATGATATTATATTTACTTGATCATTCCTCACTTATTCATCGTCTAATTAATTAGTTGTCATCTTTGTTTGCAATAAAAGACCTTGGGCCTCTTGTTATCACTGATGCCACACCCAAGTATGACAATCACACTTCCCTACCAACCACACCTTCAGTACTGGATAGTCCATCCTTTTCGAACCCACAGGTTATTAGTGTTGTCTAGTCGAACTCAGGGGGTGGGGACCTTTTATCCCCAGGTCCTAATCATAAAATAAGTTTTTGTGGCACTACACCCTCTTCTAAAGATGTGGTTCAACCATCGCATCACACACATCCCATGCATACGAGATTCCAAGATGGCATACACAAATCCAAGCATATACTATCTCTCTCTGTTGTAACTGTTGTTCAAGAACCCACCTATATTTCACAGGCTATTAAGAACCCGCAATGGTACGAAGCCATAGCTAAGAAATTTAAGGCCCTCGATCAGAATCCGACTTTGAACTTAGCCTCTCCCCCCCCCCCCCCCCCCCCCCCCCCCACCCCAACCCCCCAACGTCAAAATGTCATAGGAAGTACATGAAAATACAGGGTTTAGTATAAAGCTGATGGGTCTGTTGATCGTTTTAAAGATTATCTTGTACGTCAAGGCTTTCATCAACGTAAAGGCCTTGACTACTTTAAAACATTTAGCCTGGTCATTAAACCAACTACCATCAAATTTATTCTTGCCTTGGTTGCAGCAAACAAGTGGTCTATTCGCCAACTTGATGTCAAAAATGCATTTTTACATGGTTTCCTCAATGAAGAAGTTCATATGAAACAAACTAAGGGGTTCATACATCCAAAATTTCTAAACCATGTTTGCCGTCTTCGTAAGGCTTTGTATGGACTCAAACAGGCACCTCGAGCTTCGTTTCATAGGTTTAGCACATTCCTATATAGTCTCGGATTTCATTGTAGCAAAGCTAGTCCTTCACTATTTATTCTTTGTTCTTTGTCTAGAATCATTTGCTTGTTACTCTATGTTGATGACATTATACTTACTGGATCACACTCCTCACTTATTCATCATCTAGTTATTCAGTTGTCATCTTAGTTTGCAACGAAAGACCTTGGGCCTCTTGTTATGACTGATGCCACACCCAAGCATGACCATCACTCTTCCCTGCACACCACAGCTTTAGTTCTGGACCGTCCATCCGTTTCGGACCCAGAAGTTATTAGTTTTGCCTAGTCGAACTCAAGGCGTGGGGACCTTTCATCCCCATGTCCTAATCCTAAAATATGTGGTGATGGCACTGCACCCTCTTCTGAAGGTGTGGTTCAACCATCACATAACTCACATCCCAGGCATAGCACATACTATCTCTGTCTTTTGTAACTATTGTTAACGAACCCACCCGTTTTTCACAGGCTTTTAATGGGTAGGCATAAAAGCCAGAGATGTACTGGGGTATAAGCTCTGGTATGCGGACAAGGTTAGAGGCAAGAATTGAGTTGGCATCATTGGGGATAGCAGCCTCAAGGATAAAGTAGTCGAAGTGTCCAGGGCTTCTGATAGGATCATAAGTATCAAGATGGTCCTAGATGGGGAAGCATTCACAAACTTGTCTAAAAGAGCGTGAGAAGGCAGCATTCTTAGAAGACTTAGACACAACGATGCATGGCATACCCCAAACTGAACAAGTGATGATTGGCGGGGATTTTAATAGGCATTTTGGCACGACTGAGGATGGTTATGCATCACACCATGGAGGATTTGGTTTTGGAACCAGGAATGCAGAGGGCAAAACCCTCCTAGACTTCGTGATCACTTATGACCTAACGGTTGCTAACACCTTCTTCAAAAAGCGTGAGGAACCCATTGTCACATACCAAAGTGGTGGGACAAAAACACAGATTGACTACATACTATTAAAGAAAAGGGTACAAAGAAACTGTAGGGATTGCAAGGTCACCCCGGGAGAAGACCTTCCTACACAACATAGGGTGTTGTGGGCAGATATAAAGGCCAAGAAAAGGGCCAAAAGAACCTACAAACCCGTGCAGACACATACCTGTTAGAGGGATTTGAAGGGGGGAAAGTATAAGGTATACAAGGAAAGAACGAAGTCCGAGTTTAGGTGGGACTTCGCGGGAGACACAAACCAGATGTGGAAACATCTGGCCCAAAAGATTAGGGGACTAGCATGGGAAGTTCTGGGCTTCCGAAGGGAAGGGTACCAAGCAACAGAGAGTCCTTATTGTGGTGCGAGGAGGTATAAGAGAAGATTAAAGCCAAACGAGTCTGTTTCAAAAAGTGGGATCATAATAGAGATGAGGATAAGCGACATCTGTATCTGCAAGCTAGGAAAGAAGCAAAGAGAGCAGTCAGAGAAGCACAATCAAGAGCTTATGAGGACTTCTACAAAAGGCTGGAGACCAAGGAGGGAGCGAGGGATATATATAAAATTGCATAATCTAGAAAAAGAAAGACTAGGGACTTGGATCGAGTACAATACATAAGTGGGGAAGATGAATAGGTGCTTGTGGACAGGCAACTAATTAAGGCAAGGTGGAAAGCCTACTTCCACTGATCTGTTCAACGAACAAGGAATGACAGAAATATCCTTAGGTGATCTTCAAACATCTGAGGAGCGCCAGAACCACTGTTATGGTAGGAAAATTAGCCCCGAGGAGGTCAAGGAAGCCCTAAAACATATGGAAGCCCCAAGGTTGGCCCAGATGGTATACCCATAGAGGTATGGAAATGCCTTGGACAAAAGGGCATTAGTTGGCTGACTAAATTATTTAACCAAATCCTTCTGGGGGAGAAGATGCCTAACAAATGGAGGAAGAGCACATTGATCCTGATCTATAAGAACAAAGGTGACATCCAAAGTTGCGGCAACTATCAGGGTATCAAACTAATGTGCCACACACTGAAGTTGTGGGAGCGGGTCATAGAAGAAGGTTAAGGCAATAGATAAAGGTGTTCGAGAACCAATTCAGATTTATGCCTGAAAGATCAACAATAGAAGCCATCCACATTCTAAGACGGATGATATAGCACTATAGGGAGAGACAAAAGGACCTTCACATGGTTTTCATTGATTTAGAGAAGGCATATGATAGGGTGCCAAGAGAGGTCCTTTGGAGAGTTTAGGATAAGAAAGGCATCCCCATGCCATACATCCGGGCCATTAGAGACACGTATGAGGATGCACAAACAATGGTGTGTACGGTGGAAGGGAAGACAAATGCTTTACCCGTAATAGTAGGGATAAACCAAGGGTCTACCTTGAGCTCCTATCTGTTCATTCTGGTTGTGGACAAGCTCACTAAGCACATCCAAGGTAGTGTACCTTGGTGCATGCTTTTTGTAGATGACATAGTGTTGGTGTGGAGTCGCAGGAAGAGGTAAATGACAAGCTGAAACTGCGGAGAAGGGCACTAGAGTCGAAGGGCTTACGACTAAGCAGAGCCAAGACTGAGTACATGGAACTCAAGCTCGATCCCTCCACCACGCCTAGCAGAGAAGACGTCAAGATTGGATCTGAGGCCATATCAAAGAAGGAGAATTTCAAATACTTGGGGTCCATGATACAGCCCAACGGCGAAGTTGACGAGGATGTCAACAGCCGGATTAAAGTGGGATGGCACAAATAGAGGATGGCCTTCGCTATACTTTGCAATAGAAAGTTTCCCTTAAAGCTAAAGGGGAGATACTATAAGACGATAGTGATGAAACAACATCATACATAGAAGATAAAGGTGGCAAATGTTGCATTGCCTGTGTGGACACACAAAGAAGGATAGGATCAAGAACGACATCATAAGAGGTGAATCTGGTGTAGCCTCCATTGAAGATACATTGACGGAGCAACGTTTGAGGTGGTTCAGACATGTTAGAAGGAGGCCGATCAACGCACCAATCAGGAGATGCGAATGGTACCATACCACGCTAGGCAGGAGAGAGAAAGGCAAGCCAAAGAAAGATGGCTGGAGACGATCCGATAAGACCTCACCCACCTAAACCTTCGGGAGGAGATGGCCTTAGATAGAGCCCAATGGAGGGCTAGCATAGGGGCAGTAGATGTAGCAGTTTGGAGTAGGGTAGTCTAGCTTATTAGTGCTAGGCCTTTGACTTCCTCTTAGCGCACTTATGTAGCGTACTTGCTCTCATGATCTGCTACTTTCCTACTTGCCATTTTATTTCTGCTTAAGTGCTTACCGGCAACTGGTTTTTTATCTGCCTATTAGTTGTCTAGTTGCCTAACGTTTGGCCTACTTTGAGTTATTTGCATTGCTCGCCTTGTGTTTTTTGATGCCCATGCTTTGTTGCTCTCTTACTGCCAAGCCACCATACTTTATGCTGCGGACCAGCTTCTCAGGTAGGGGTCCTCGAAAATAGCCTCCCTTCAGGGTAGCTCCCGGAAGGGGGAAGGCTGCTTACATCTATCCCCCCAGACCCTACTTTGCTTTTGCGGGAGCCCGTGGAGGCACTGGGTTTGTTGTTGTTGTTTTGTCTTAAGAACCCGCAATGGTAGGAAGCCATGGCTGAGAAATTTAATACCCTCAATCAGAATCAGACTTGGAACTAAGTTCCCCCCCTCACCATGTCAAAATGTCGTAGGAAGTACATGGAAATATAGAGTTAAGTATAAAGATAATGGATCTGTTTATCGTTTCAAATCTCGTCCTATAGTTCAAGGCTTTCATCAACATGAAGGTCTTGACTACTTTAAAACATTTAGTCCGGTTGTTAAACTAACAGTCATCAAATTTAATATTGCCTTAGTTGTAGCAAACAAGTGGTCTATTCGCCAACTTGATGTCAAAAATGCATTTCTACATGGTTTTCTCAATGAAGAAATTTACATGAAACAAGCTCAATGTTTGCCGTCTTCGTCAGGCAATGTATGAACTCGAACAAGCACCTCAGGCTTCATTTCATTTGTTTAACACATTCCTATATAGTCTCAAATTTCATTGTAGCAAAGTTGATCCTTCCCTATTTATTCATTGTTCTTTGTTTCGAATCATTTGCTTGTTACTCTATATTGATGACATTATACTCACTTGATCACACTCCTCAGTTATTCCTCGCCTAATTAATCATTTGTCATCTTATTTTGCAAAGAAATACCTTGGGCCTCTTGTTATGACTGATGCCACACCCAAGCATGACCGTCACTCTTCCCTACAAACCTCACCTTTAGTACTGGATAATCCATCCATTTCAGACCCATAGGTTATCAATGTTTCCTGGTCGAACTCAGGGGGTGGGGACCTTTTATCCCCATGTCCTAAACCAAATATAAGTTGTTATGGCACTGCACCCTCTTCTGAAGGTGTGGTTCAACCATCACATAACACACATCCCATGTATACTAGACTCAAAGATGGCATACACAAATCCAAGCATATACTATTTCTCTCTATTGTAACTGTTGTTCCAGAACCCACCTATTTTTCACAAGCTCTTAAGAACCCGCAATGGCAGAAAGCCATAGCTGAGGAATTTAATTCCCTCAATCAGAATCCCACTTGGAATTTAGGCCCCCCCCCCCCCCCCCCAAATCCCATGTCAAAATCTCATGAGAAGTACATGGAAATACAGGGTTAAGTACAAAGCTGATAGGTCTGTTGATTGTTTTAAAGATTGTCTTGTCGTTCAAGGCTTTCATCAATATGAAGGCCTCGACTACATTAAAACATTTAGCCGGTCATTAAACCAACTACCATAAGATTTATTCTTGCGTTGGTTGTAGCAAACAATGTGGTCTATTCGCCAACTTGATGTCAAAAATGCATTTCTACATGGTTTTCTCAATGAAGAAATTTACATGAAACAAGCTCAATGTTTACCGTCTTCGTAAGGCACTGTATGGACTCGAACAAGCACCTCGGTCTTCATTTCATAGGTTAGTACATTCCGATATAGTCTCGGATTTCATTGTAGCGGAGCTGAACCCTCCCTATTTATTCATTGTTCTTTGTTTGGAATCATTTGCTTGTTACTCTATGTTGATGACATTATACTTACTTTTTTTTTTTTTTTTTTGGTAAGTACATTATACTTACTTACTTGATCACACTCCTCACTTATTCATCGTCTAATTAATTAGTTGTCATCTTATTTTGCAATGAAAGGCCTTGGGCCTCTTGTTATGGCCGATGCCACACCCAAGCATGAGCGTCACTCTTCCCTACAAGCCACACCTTCGGTACTGGATAGTCCATCCATTTCATACCCATAGGTTATCGGTGTTGGTTGGTCGAACTCAGGGGGTGGGGACCTTTTATCCCCATGTCCTAATCCTAATATAAGTTCTTATGGCACTGCACCCTCTTCTGAAGGTGTAGTCAACCATCACATAACACACCTCCCATTCATACTAGACTCAAAGATGGCATACACAAATCCAAGCATATACTATTTCTCTCCGTTGTAACTGTTGCTCCAGAACCTACCTATTTTTCACAAGCTATTAAGAACCCGCAATGGTAAGAAGCCATAGCTGAGGAATTTAATTCCCTCAATCAGAATCCAACATGGAACTTAGTCTGCCCCTTACCACATCAAAATCTCATAGGAAGTACATGGAAATGTAGGGTTAAGTATAAAGCTGATGGGTCTGTTGATCGTTTTAAAGATTGCCTTGTAGTTTAAGGCTTTCATCAACAGGAAGACCTTGACTACTTTAAAACATTTAGCCCAGTCGTTAAACCAATTACCGTAAGATTTATTCTTGCCTTGGTTGTAGCAAACAAGTGGTCTATTCGCCGACTTGATGACAAAAATGCATTTCTGCATGGTTTTCTCAATGAAGAAGTTTATATGAAACAACCACAAGGGTTCATACATCTTAAATTTCAAAACCATGTTTGCCGTCTTCGTAAGGCTCTGTATGGACTCAAACAAGCACCTCAGGCTTCATTTCATAGGTTTAGCACATTCCTATATACTCTTGGATTTCATTGTTGCAAAGCAGATCCTTCCTTATTTATTCATTGTTCTTTTTCTGGAATCCTTTACTTGTTACTCTATATTGATGACATTACACTTACTGGATCACACTCCTCACTTATATTCATCTAATTAATCAGTTGTCATCTTAGTTTGCAACGGAAGACCTTGGGCCTCTTGTTATGACTAATGCCACACCCAAGCATGACCGTCACTCTTGCCTGCACACCACACCTTCCATACTGCACAGTCCATCCGTTTCGGACCCACAAGTTATCAATGTTTCTTGGTCGAACTCAGGGGGTGGGGACCTTTCATCCACATGTCCTAATCCCAAAATATGTTGTGATGGCACTGCACCCTCTTCTGAAGCTGTGGTTAAACCACCACATAACACACATCCCATGCGTACTAGACTCAAAGATGGCGTACATAAATCCAAGCATAGACTATTTCTCTCTTTTGTAACTGTTGTTCAAGAACCCACCTATTTTTTACAAGCTATTAAGAACAGGCAATGGTAGGAAGCCATGGCTGAAGAATTTAATACCCTCAATTAGAATCAGACTTGGAACTTGGCTCCCCCCTCACCATGTTAAAAATGTCGTAGGAAGTACATGGTAATATTGGACTAAGTATAAAGCTGATCGATCAATTGATCGTCTTGAAGCTCGTCTTGTAGTTCAAGACATTCATCAACGTGAAGGTCTTGACTACTTTAAAACATTTAGTCTGGTTGTTGAACTTACTACCATCAGATTTATTCTTGCCTTGGTGGTAGCAAACAAGTAGTCTATTCACCAACTTGATGTCAAAAATGCATTTCTACATGGTTTTCTTAATGAAGAAGTTTACATGAAACAACCTCAGAGGTTCATACATCCTAAATTTATTAACCATGTTTGCCATCTTCTAAGGCTATGTATGGACTCAGACAAGCACCTCAGGCTTCGTTTCATAGGTTTAGCACGTTCTTATATAGTCTCGGATTTCATTGTAGCAAAGCTGGTCCTTCCCTATTTATTCATTGTTCTGTGTCTAGAATCATTTGCTTGTTACTCTATGTTGATGACATTATACTTACTTGATCACACTCTTCACTTATTCATCGTCTAATTAATCAGTTGTCATCTTAGTTTGCAACGAAAGACCTTGGGCCTCCTTTTATGACTGATACCACACCCAATCATGACCATCACTCTTCCCTGCGCACCACACCTTCAATACTGGATAGTCCATCCGTTTTGGACCCACAGGTTATCTGTGTTGCCTGGTCGAACTCAGGGGGTGGGGACTTTTAATCCCCATGTCCTAATCCCAGAATAGGTTGTTATGGCACTGCACCCTCTTCTAAAGGTGTGGTTCAACCATCACATAACACACATCCCATGCGTACTAGGCTCAAAGATGGCATACATAAATCCAAGCAAATACTATCTCTCTCTTTGGTAACTGTTGTTCAAGAACCCACCTATTTTTCATAGGCTATTAAGAGCCCGCAATGGTAGGAAGCCATGACTAAGGAATTTTATGCCCTTAATCAGAATCAGACTTGGAACTTAGTTCCCCTCTCACCATGTCAAAATGTCATTGGAAGTACATGGAAATATAGGGTTAAGGATAAAGCTGATGGATCTGTTGATCGTTTTAAAGCTCGTCTTGTAGTTTAAGGGATTCATCAACGTGATGGTCTTGAATACTTTAAAACATTTAGTCTGGTTGTTAAACTAATTACCATCAGATTTATTCTTGCCTTGGTTGTAGCAAAAAAAGTGGTCTATTCGCCAACTTGATGTCAAAAAAGCATTTCTACATGGTTTTCTAAATGAAGAAGTTTAGACAAGCTCAAGGTTTCATGCATCCTAAATTTCATAACCATGTTTGCCTTCTTCGTAAGGCACTTTATGGACTCAAACAAGGACCTCAGGCTTCGTTTCATATGTTTATCACATTTCTATATAGTCTAAGATTTCATTGTAGCAAAGCTGATCCTTCCCTATTTATTAATCTTTCTTTGTCTAGAATCATTTGCTTTAACTCAATGTTGATGACATTATACTTACTTGATCACACGCCTCACTTATTCATCGTCTAATTATTCAATTGTCATCTTAGTTTGCAACGAAAGACCTTGGGCCTCCTTTTATGACTGATGCCACACCCAAGCATGACCATCACTCTTCCCTGCGCACCACACCTTTAATACTGGATAGTCCATCCGTTTCGGACCCACAGGTTATCAGTGTGGCATGGTCGAATTCAGGGGGTGGGGACCTTTAATCCCTATGTCCTAATCCCAAAATAAGTTGTTATGGCATTGCACCCTCTTCTAAGGGTGTGGTTCTACCATCACATAACACACATGCCAAACTCAAAGATGGCATTCATAAATCCAAGCATATACTATCTCTCTCTTTTGTAACTGTTATTCAAGAGCCCACCTCTTTTTCACAGGCTATTAAGAATGTGCAATGGTAAGAAGCAATGGCTGAGGAATTTAATGCCCTCAATCAGAATCAAACTTAGAACTTAGTTCCCCCCTCGCCACGCCAAAATGTCATAGGAAATACATGGAAATGAAGAGTTAAGTATAAAGGTCGTCTTATTGTACAAGGCTTTCATCAACGTGAAGGTCTTGACTACTGTAAAACATTTAGCTTGGTCATTAAACCAACTACCATCAGATTTATTCTTGCCTTGGTTGTAGCAAACAAGTGGTCTATTTGCCAACTTGATGTCAAAAATGCATTTCTACATGGTTTTCTCAATGAAGAAGTTTATATGAAACAACCTCCGGGACTCATACAACCTAAATTTCTTAACCATGTTTGCCGTCTTCGTAAGGCTCTGTATGGACTCAAACAAGCCCTCAAGCTTCGTTTCATAGGTTTAGAACATTCCTATATACTCTCGGATTTCATTGTAGCAAAGCTGATCCTTCCCTATTTATTCATTGTTCTTTATCTAGAATCATTTGCTTGTTACTCTATGTTTATGAAATTATACGTACTAGATCACACTTCTCACTTATTCATCGTCTAATTAATCAGTTGTCATCTTAGTTTGCAACAAAAGACCTTGGGCCTTGATAAGTCCAATTTAGTATATAATTGTTCATATCATTTTGGTTCACTTTCTAACAATTTTACCTCAACTTTTTATTGCTACTACTCACTTTTGATCTTTTTCGCTTCTATTGCTATTTCCTTGTAAAAACACTCATTTTATACTAAATCTTGCTGGGTTATATTATCAACATCAATAAGTGAATGCAAGATATATCAAACAAAAGAAAAAAAAATGAACAAAAAGACACACTTTACACGGCTAAGGAAAGGAATCACCAAGTACAAGCATAATTCACTTAAAATTGAAAAAATGGATGGCAAATGCACAAATCAAGAGCAACGATGGATTAAACAACACATTCACATGTTCAAGTTGATTTCAAGGCTGAGCTTTGGGCAAAAGAAGCTGAAAAAAATGGAAAACAATAAGCAAGAACAACAAAATGCAGAGAATGAACGACAAGCTTGCACAATTCACTTCAACTTATAAATTTGGTTGGCAAAATGGACAAATCAAGTGAAATAACTTCTTCTACACTTCAAGAGTGTGTTAAAATTTACGTAAATACTAATTTTGGGCGGCCAAAGTTGGAGAAAATTGAAGAAATCAGCAGCAACTTAGCAACTTACAGAAACTGGGCAGCAATGGCAATGCGTTGGTGCAATGAGCTTTAAGCTTGCTATATTTTTTATTTTAAGTAATCCAAACCTTATGTACTATAAATAGAAAGGTTTGGAAGGTTTTTTTCATCATTCATTCAGGAAAAAAAAATACGAAGTAGAGAATTAGGTAGAAATTCGTAAAAAAGAAGGAGGAGAAAAGATAAAGTTTGGTTTGTGGTTTCTTATTTTCTAGTTCTTTTCTATCCTTTTATTCCTTAAGATCATGGACTTTGTCTTAGTTTTGATTTATATTATGTCTAGCATGAACTAAATTTGTTATTTCCAAGGCCACGATATAGCCTAAGTTGTAATATACGCTCTTTTCTAATTCGACGTATTCAAAGTTTGTTTATTGTGCTGTGTGAGTGTTTATCATTATTCTTCATGAGTTTCGAATGCTTGATCACCATTCAAAGCCTATAATGATTCATATCAAGTCCAAGAGGAGATTTATGATGAATGCTAAAGTGAGAAACACCACAAATTGAGCGAATGCTAGAGATAGATTAATGCGATTTGTGTGGTCTTAAGCAAAAACCATGGATCTTCAAAACTCTTTTATTATTTAAATTCATGCAAGATATTGATGATTTAATATGTAAAAGAGCATGCTAAATGTTGCTCGAGAAAGAATATTTATTAAATTAGGATTTTCGACCATCAACACGTAATAACAGCTTGAATATCAAGAATAGAAAGGCGAATTGATGCAACTAGGTGAAATTGGATGCCTTAGATCTTACTAAATTATAAAAATCTTCTAAAATCATTATACCTTTCATAAAATCAGTAACCATTTTCGTTCTTTTTCATTTTGATTTGTTTCATATCAAAAACTTCAATTTTCGGTATTTCAAATAGTGCTAAAGCTACTAATTTCGGTACTCACTCAATAAACAATTCTCATGGGAACGATACTCTACTCACTCTGTATTACTTGATATGACTTAGTGCACTTACTAAGAAAACACAAAGTAAAGCATCAGGCCTCTTCACTATTTTATTGGTATAGAGGCTAAATTCACACGAAATGGATTATTTCTCACTCAACATAAGTACACACTTGATCTCCTTATCAAGCATGACAAGCTCCAGGCCAAACCTATTCAAGCTCCTTTACCTGCCTGGGTCCCACCACCAATCACTGATTGTGAGCCCCTAACAGATCCGACTGAGTTCAAAGTGTGGTGTGTGATCTTCAGTACTTAGCCATGACTCACCCTAATATATGTTATAATGTTTACCGTGTGTCTCCGCTTATGCATGCCTTGTTGGGAAAAAAAACATGAATTTTTGTTGGAAAAATAAACTCTGATACCGACTATTGGGTTCACAGTTTCAACTATGGTCACAACAATAGGCACCTATTAGAGCACTTAGAGTAGGAGACTCTTCTCTCTACCTAAGCCCCAGGTTGGAGAGTCACACTTCGTGACACCTTACTTGCTAGAGTTCCCAGGAATAGGTTTATCTCTATAAACCCTTTGCCCTAATATCGGTTATTGGGACGAATTTCAAAAATTCTCCCTACTTTTATAAAGTTAAGGCAACGGAACAGGTATAGAATTCATAAATCTAAACCTTGGGTCAATTTAAAATTCCTAATTTTAAATCTACTGACTTAAATATATAAATTTAAATCAACATATCTAAATACTTTAATTTAGATGTACAGGCCTTTTGCTCTAATGCACTCATAACAATGCATAAACTTAAACAGGCATAACAACAAATATTATAAATAAATAGAAAAGCGAAAAGAATAAGGAAAGAAGAACATACCTGGAATTGCCCCGATAATAAAGAATACCAAGAAAATCCAGACCCCGTGATCTTCTACACAATGACTTCAAACTGCCCGGAGGGTGGGCTCCAAAAAATACTAAACTGAGGAAAGAAAATTTTCAACGAAAATTTTCTCTCCAATTAGGTCTCCAAAACAATTTTCAAAAACCCAAAAAAATTTGTTTGATTGAATGCCAAACCCTTGGAATAGGTACCTCTATTTATAATAGGCTACCGGAGAAAAAAATAGCAAATTCATCGATGTGGGATTCGCCAGCTAACATCAAAACGCGTCATTTTGTGTAAACGACAGCTCAAAATGCTGCATTTTGAAACAGTACAAACCGCGTGTGAGGGCCTTTCACCCCGTGCCACGTGTCGCGTCATGATTGGTTAACGCTCGTGAACGTGAATCTGCCCCTGGGCCTCCAGCGCGCGACATTAGCCCATCCAGGAGTACGCGGATCGCAACCTGTTTACACGCGATTTTTTTTTTTTTTTGGGCTTTGTTTCCCACATATAAAAATTCATCTTATGAATTTTAATTTTCCAAAATTATTTTATTTTATAATATTTAATTTCTATTCATCTCATGACTAATATTTGGCACAAATAATTTACTCATCTTATGGATAAATAATTCATCTCATGAATTCTTTAATATTTTTTCGATGAAAATAAATACAGAGGCTTGCGCAGGGACCTCAGGGACAATTTAAATCTAGCTCGAAATGGGTTAAATTAATCATCTCATAAAATAATTTAATTACCATTTAATGAGACTTAATTCCACTAAATAAATCTCGCTGCATTCCAGACTTAAATTATTTATTCGATATCTCTCTAATAGACTGTATTGATGACAACAACCCCTCCACTAGTTGTCCATGACAAAGTATAAATATAACTACTACTATTATCCTTCTCACAGCTTCTTCATTAGTTATCGACTTGCCCTTCACTGAATAATTTATTAATACTTGAATATATTCACAGTATAAATTCCAAATGTCAAACACTTAAAATGCTTTGGCTAAAGATTTCAAACTATTCAAATATTTACGAATCAACTAAGGGGACATCTGTATCTCATAAGAGACTCTAGATTCCCTATTGAATACCTGACCCTTGTCACACTTCACGCCGCTACCTAGTGTACGTGGAATTTCAATCATTCGTTTAGACCTTACTTATAGTACAACAAAGTAACTAACACTCTATGCACAAGTCCAGAATACCCTCATGATTTAGAGTCGTCGTTCAAACAGTACAATATGAATCACTCATCTCTGATAGTAGTCTAGAAATAAGTAATCCACATGGTCCAACTCAGTGTGTCAATCTTATTAAACACACTAACCTAACACTTTTGGATCTCTATCCCCATGACCAAGATAAGTCATCTAAAGTGTCACGTTATAGTCTTAACATACAAATGGTCCAAACTTGTCTTCGACTACGAGTCTTTCAAACAACAATCCATACCATTTGTTCCAAGTCTATCTATGACTTAGTCTCATAAACCACTTAAAACAAGCATGTAAATTGTAGTCTAAGAACTACACCCATCTCATGGATGTTTCCAAAAGAAAACCACATGCAGTATGAATGCTCACATAGCAAAATTTAACTAGGAAACGGCTGGGACTTCAATCTTATTTATTAATTAAAACAATATATCCAGAATAAATCCGAATTTTAGGATACTATTCCTAACAATCTCCCACTTGTCCTAAATCCAATTTATGACAAAGTCCATACTCACCCCTTTTAAGTTTTAACCAAAGGTCTACTGAGCCTAACCCTTAGTGAGCTCAATTACTCTATTGTGAAGTCAGCAATACAATACTGCTTGACACTCCTCTCACTAATGGCTCCCAGTCCAAGAATAAATACATGCTTAGACGTCGAACGTCTATCATTTTAATCTTGACTGGAAGTCTTAAAACAATGTATCCAACTGGAACCAGCTCGTCACTTTGAAAGATCAGCATAGGATCTCTAGTCCTTATTAAGAACTAAAGAAAACACTTCACTGCCACCTAGTCCATTGGACTCAGGTTAGACTAACACCTGCTTACTATACCATAGCATCGCAGACATCAAGTCTCGTGCACAACATGGCATACCTAAAGCTCCCACTGCCAAAGCATATGAAATATTTTTCAATTGCTCCTTCTCTTGAGGTGTCCTAGAACACTATTCAAAAGAGAGGACTCTATGCTATACCATGACAACGTCTTGTCAATATAAGTGGCTAGAGAAAGACCCAACATCCTACTCTTATGACCTCGTAGAAGCTTAATCTTAAGAGTAGAGCTAGTTTCTCCTACGTCTTTCATATTGAGCTATCATGACAATCAAGTCTTTACAGATAATGACACCCCCGCATTATTCCTAATGAGTAGTATATTATTGACATACAATACCAAGAAAGTCACTACTTTCTCTTAATGTCGATTGTACACGCATGGTTCATTTAACCAATTGATCAAAACTATAAGACTTAATTACATTATTGTGGCTAAAAGGATCAGATTCAATGCAACGGTCAACCACTAAGGGTCCCGCTATGAACCTGTCAGGTTTTCTGACAATCCTCCCACCACACTTAAGCTCTCGTGTACCTAGAACATTCTCATTCCTATCAGTAGGTGCATCTAATGCATCCACTATGTCTTAAGTTGTGTCTAGCTATTCAGAATTTTGTAACTTTCCTTTTAATGCTATTTTGTTTTTACTTTTGTAGTTTACTTGCAAAATTCTTCTCTAAGTATTTCGCATTTTTCACGTATATAAGGAGAACAACAATAATAAATCATAAACACGTGTTCCTTAGTAAATAAAAATTTTACTTCTTGTAATAAAGGTTCACAACCATGTTCAAATTGGATAACAATTATTCTTCAAACCACATAAATCAAATTCCTATCCATTGCAGGTACAAATCAGTAAGAATTTTTAAGAAGCAAAAACAAAATTCTAGCACTAAAATCTAAACTATCGCTTCCTACTACTAAGACTGCTACTCTTGTACCGCCTTCAGCTATCAGATATAACTCCCATCATGTAGCCTCCTGGTTGGCCTGAGCCCCTGTAACATATTACAAACTTGGTCAGTTGAACCTGAGTCCACACACCAAGAATCTGGTGGACTCACAACTACACAAGACTCAAATCAGTGAGATATCAACATACATTCACCAGATGGTTTAGCAGTCTCTACAGGAAGAGTAGCCATGTACTCTATGTAGTTTCTCTTCCAGTGGCTCATCTTTCCTCAAAACTAACACTTTCCTTTTGCTGGCCTTTTGTTAGGATTAGTCGCTACACTAGCAACATTGTCTTTGCCTTTCTTTCCAGTCGGTCCCCTATTCTGCTTGCTCCCACTAGTCCTCGATACCTGAGACAAGTGGAAACTCCCCTTGGCTTGCATAAAACCCTCTGGTACCTGTAGCTCTTTCATCAGCTCAGGTAATGAATAATCCTTATTATTCATTGGATAGTTTAGCCTGAACTGACTAAAAGAGCCGGACAGAGAGCTGAGGATGATGTCCTGTTGAGACTGACTATCAATCTTAGCACCTAGAATCTCCAACTCAGAGAAGCGCGCCATCACTTTCATGACGTGCTCCTAAACTAGGGACCCTTCTGACATCCTCATGTGCAAGAGCTTCCTCATCAGCTCTTGCCTAGCTGCCCTATCTAGACCACCAAACATTTTCTTTAAATGTTTGATCATCCCGGCTGTTGTTCCCATCTCAAGCATCTGATGCTTGAGTACATTGGAGACAGAGGCCAAAATGTGGCATCTAGCTAACTCATTACCCTTATTCCAGCGTTCATAATGCTCTTTAATAGTAGCTGCAGAATTATTAGCGGGCACCGTAGGTCGAGCTTCAGTGAGAACAAATTTATGACCCTCATGTATTAATACTATGTCCAGGTTCATTTTTCAGGTGAAGTAATTCGGTCCAGTTAAAGCATTATCTTTCAGAATTGAATGAAAAGCACCAGTCGTAGCCATTTCAAAAATATTGTAAATGCAAACAATCATGTAACTACCTTATATGAGTCATGTATAATGTAGTGATATATATTCTTTCAATTTAGCATACACAATAACTCAGATATCCACCAAACTGTACTATCATGCATATAATGATGACCCAAACACACCACTCCTTACTCCCCAGCAGCGTGGTCGCACGAAGCTAGCTCGGGTGAGAACTATTCTTAATCAACTTGTTTTTTCTTGTAACTCTTACTAAACAAGATTAACTCACCACTTCACCTTAGTCTCTAACATGACACAATAGAGCTCCTCGGGGAGCCTAATGCATCACGCTAGTCAAGTGTAAACCATTACCTCAACCTCCATACAAATACACGTAATACTCCACGGCAGCGTGGTAGCATCGCTTCTTTGCACTTTGGTTTATCCTAAAAGAAGTCTAACCCTGTAATCTGCAAACCGACATCCTCTGTAAGGAGGTCTGTCGATCTACTATACTGCTAGACCGGTAACGGAGACTGCGATGTTGCAACAATTGAAACCTCGCTCCCACTTGATTTTTAGAACCATTGGTTTTTAATTAACTTGCATTTATATCTTGGATTATCTTATAATCCCCATTAGAATTTTATTCTAAAAATAACCAAAAAAAAATTTAATTCATTCATCCTTTAAAACATTATCATTTTATAATATAGATTATCTCATAATCTTGCTTTAGAATCTCATTCTAAAACCAAATAAATTAACATGAATTAATTTAATTTAAATCCTTTTATTTAAATCGATACCAAAAACTAGATTATCTCATAATCTTTTTTTTAATAAAAAAATAATTCCAAAACTAAATTAAAAATAATTTTATTTAAATTAATAGCGATTTTGTACTTAGAGTATCCTATAGTCTATTTTTAGAATCTTATTCTAAAACATAAACAAACTTTAGACTATCTCATAATTTATTTTAGAATTTTATTCTAAAAATAAAATAAGCCTAGACTATCTTATAATCTATTTTATGACCTTATTCTAAAATAATTTCAAATAAATTTTATTTAAAATACACTGATTCACAACTTAGATTATCACATAACCTAAAATTAGAATCTCGTTCTAAAATAAATTAATTAATTTATAATTATGTAAATAAGTACTGGCGTCTACACGTCCCAAGAAAACAATTTTTATACAAATACTCGCTGACGTCAACGCCACGTTAGCGCTAACGTCAGCATCAACAAGTGACGTCAGATGCTGACATCAACGGCTAACGTCGTCAATTTGTTTTTTTTTTTTTTTAAATAATTAATTTAAAAAAAATAATTGAATATAATCTCATTAAATCTATTTTATCCGATCTCGTAAAATTAATTGATTCTAATCCTATTAGATCAACTTTATCCAATTTCGTTAAAATTAATTGAATCTAATCTCATTGGATCAATTTTATCAATTATTGTTAAAAATATTTTATTCTAATCTTATTAGATCAATTTTGTACGATTTCATAAATCATGATTGAGAACGTACAATCTCATTATACAAACAATATAATCACAAATTTATGGGTTGTTCGGAATTAACGATTAATTCATTCACGATTTAAACAATTTAAATCGTTACTATAAATAATCTAGTTAACTATTAAATCTTTTAACTGATTTTAAATAATTTAAATCGATAATTAAATAACCTAGTTAACTATTAAATCTTTTAACGGATTTTAAACAATTTAAATCGATACTTTAAATAACCTAGTTAATTATTAACTCTTTTAACCGATTTAAACAATTTAAATCACTAATTGAAACACGTTTTTCCCTCTTAATAAAATCTCTATTTTATTAAATTGCTAATCTATTTATTTCAACCTTATTATACCTATTTATGTACATTATGAATGTAATCAGAGGCTAGCTCTAATACCAATTGCTGGGAAAAAGCACGAATTTTTATTGGAAAAATAAAGTCTGGTGCCGACTATTGGGTTCACAGTTCTCAACTATAGTCACAACAATAGGCACCTATTAGAGCACTTAGAGTAGGAGACTCTTCTCTCTACCTAAACCCCCGGTCGGATAGTCACGCTTCGTGACATCTCACGTGCGAGAGTTCTCGGGAATAGGTTTATCTCTATAAACCCTTTGCCCTAATACCGGTTATTGGGACGAATTTTAAAAATTCTTGCAAGTTTTATAAAGTTAACGCAGCAAAACATGTTTAGAATTCATAACTCTAAACCTAAAGTCTATTTTAAATTCATAATTCAAATCAACAGGTCTAAATTCTTTAATTTAGATCTACAGGCCATTTACTATAATACATTCATAACAATACATAAACTTAAACAAGTATAACAACGAATACTATAAATAAATAGCAAAAAAGAATAAGGAAAGATGAACATACCTGGAATTGCTCCAATAATAAAGAATAGCAAGAAAATCAAGACCCCGCGATCTTCTACACAATAACCTCAAACTACCCGGAGGGTGGGCTCCGAAAAATAATAAACTAAGAAAAGAAAATTTTCAACGGAAATTTTCTCTCCAATTAGGTCTCCGAAACAATTTTCAGAAACCCAAAATAATTTGTTTGATTGAATGCAAAACCCTTAGAATAGGTACCTCTATTTATTGTAGGCTACAGGAGCGAAAAATAGCAAATTCATCGATATGAGATTCGTCAATTAACATCAAAACGCATCGTTTCATTTAAAAGACAGCTGAAAACGCCGTGTTTTGAAACAGTACATACCGGGTGTGAGGGCCTGTCACCGCGTGCCACGTGTCGCGTCCTAATTGGCGGACGCTTGCGCACGGGGATCTGCCCTTGGGCCTCCAACATGCTTCCAGATCCTCTCATGATTGTTTCCAAAAGAAAATCACAAGCAGTATAAATTCCCACATAGCAAAATTTAACTAGGAAATGACTGGAACTTTAATCTTATTTATTAATTAAAACATTATATCTAGACTAAATTTGGATTTCAGGAAACTGTTCCTAACATGCCTCCAGATCCTTTCATTGGTAAATGGTAAAATGTATCCTTGGGTACCTCAAGCACACTCCTGATCATGGCCTCACCATCACTCCAGGATCTTGCATGACCTTAACGGCTTATGTTGATGTTCACTATGGCAGTTGTCCAGATACTCAATGCTCCACTACTGGGTTTGCTTTATTTCTGGGCCGTAACCTCATCTCAGAGCGAGCTAAGAAGCAACACTCTATTGCTAAGTCCACTACATAGTCTGAATACCGTGCTGTGACCAAAGATTTATGATTCATGCAAAGCTTGAATCAAAACCTAAGATAGAGAAAGAGATAGATGAAAGAATAGAGAAGTTGTGAAAGAATAGAGAGGAATTGAGTGAAGGAAGAAGATTGTTATTTCATTGAATGAATCTTACAAAGGAATCCAAACACTACTAATACAACTAAAACTAGCAAAAGACGGCTAAAGAATACGTTGCATCAAGACTCAATCCACTAACCTACTTAACAACCACAATTCAAACACAATTTGGCGCCAACCGGCAAAGACACCAACTTACAACAGGGAATTATTAACTATTTACAAGATTAATCCCTAAACAAAAAACAATCATGACAATATCCCTCCCTTGAAATCATTCTTATTCAAGAATAGAGAGTAGGGAACTGGCTTTTAATGAAGTTCTTGTCCTCCCAAGTTACATCTTTGACTCTCAGATTGGCCCATTGAACCATAACCTACTCCACTGGTTTGTTATTCAGCTACTCCACTCGTGTTCCTAAGATTGCCAGAGGATCTTGCAAAATTAATCCATGAGAAGAGGCTACCGGAGGGTTAAATGAGCTTGTACTTCCCTGAGCCATGTGCTTCTTCAACAGCAAGACATGGAATACTAGATGAGTGCTGGCCTCTGGTGGTAATTCCAACCTATATGAAACGTTTGCCCAATTTCTTAAGTACCTTGTAAGGACCAAAGTATCTAGCACACAACTTGACACTTTTACGTATGGCCACTGATGATTGTCTATATGGCTGTAATTTCAAGCTTGAAGGCTCTATCACTCCTCTTCTTATCCGCAAAGAACTTCATTCTTGATTGGGCTACCTGCAAAGTATCTTTGAGTTGCTGCATCAGCTGCTTCCTTTGATACAATAAAGCAGTCACCTCTGTCACTATGGTTGTTGTCCCTTGAGGAAGGATCAGAAAGGGTGGATCATACCCATATAGAGCCTTGAATGGAGTTGTGCCTAAAGAAGTGCGAGCATGTGTATTGTACCAGAGTTTTGCCAATGTTAACCACTGATACCAACATTTCGGATGAAGGAAGGTCATCCTTCTCAAGTATTGTTCAACACATTGATTAACTCTCTTAGTTTGCCCATTCGACTATGGATGGTAAGAAGAACTCAAAGCTAATGTGGAACCAAGTAACTAGAACAATTCTTGCCAGAAATTACTAGTGAACAACCTGTCACGATCAGACACAACGGACTGAAGTAAGATGTTATGAACCAAGAATCCAGAGCATGGGCTGTTAGAGTCCTGGCTGCTGTCTTGTTGCTGTGGAGCTGCTGTTGCGAGTGTTGCTGTTGTTGGCCTGCTACGGTGGATGATTTGCAGCTATATGATGTTAGTTTAGTGTGGGAAGGATGTATTAGTTTGTTGAGATTGTAACTTGAATGAGTCTTGATGTAATTAGTTGCATAAGTCACTTGTTAAGTCATGTAATAAGTAAGCTCTAGTGGCATGTAGCCTAGGTGGTCAATGGCCGGTCAAGGTTGGCGGCTAATTAGTCAGATGGCAGTTAAGTCGGTTAGCTTGGTCCACATGCATTGTATCTCTAGATATTTTTAGTCTTAAGCCATCCTAGGAGGAAGTAGTATAAATAGATGGCTCTAGCTTGTATTCAAGAAGAACTTGATGTGAAATTGATATCTTTTGATATCTCTCTCTACTTCTCATCTCCTTTCCCTTCTTTTCTCATCAAAACTCTAAATTCTCGTCTCATCTCATACTCTCACTATCCCAACCAAGGTTGAGGTTCAAGAGCAATCTTTGAAACCTTAACAATTGGTATCAGAGCCTTGATTTGGCTTCCGAATCAAGCTCTAAATCAGAAAAATTACAAAATCTAATTGATTATGTTGCAATTAATCAATAAAAACAGTTTTGATACTGATTTAGTTCTGTTTTATGTGATCAAGAATTCAATTCTAAATTCTGAACTTGAAGAGCGTGTATACTGTCAAGAACCTGCGCATTGCCTGGGAATTGCTTCCGGTTGGGATTACAATTGATCGAATTACATTGAAGAAAGTTCAATTGATCAGTATTGGTTGATTACATTCAACATCAAAGCTGATTCAGATTGAATTCAATAGGATTAATCAAGCATTAGCTTCTAAAGTTGAGTTCTGAAGCAAAGTATTAGTTGCTGAAGTTGTGTGCTAAGCATAATTGACCTTGATCAAATATTCATTTGATCTGTTGAGAAGAAGTTTAAGTGATGCTATTGGATCAACATTACACTCGATCATCATCAAAAGATTAGAAACAAGCTGATTTGAGGTTTATTCAGATTCTACAATTCAGACATTGAGGTTGAGGCAACCGTTTTCTGAACTACAAGTAACATACTCGATCTGAATCTGCTTTTGTTGCTGAATTGTGATGAAATTGTGTTGATAAGCATAGAAGTGGTGAGAATTCATCAGAATCTGTATTTGATTCTTAAGAATTATATGTTATTGAGTGGAGAATTGCTTAGGCGAAAATCTGACAATGAACTGAGGACCGAAGTGTTGAAATCCGATTTTGTTCTTGAAGATTGCGGTGAATCGTGTGTTTAAATCATCATTACAGACAAAGATCGAACCTTATTCAGATTCTTAGTCTGAATTATTCAAAAAAGTATCACTGTCAGGAATTGTTTGAAGTTAGGGTTCGTTCGCGAATTCTGCATATTAGGGATTGCAATCAGTGACGATTGTGGAACCGATAGCAAGGGTTGTTTTGTGCGAACGAAGGAGTAGAACTTCATTAAGCAATCGGTTGTGGAAGAGCTGAGAAACAAGTCTCACTCTTCTGCGAATTTCGAACTCATATTCTACGAACTAAGCAGTTCCAGATCGAAGTTTTGTTGTTCATTGCAAACATGGCTGATGGAGTGAGGACTCGTTCGGAAGCTAGTGCAAATGCTACAGCCGGATCTCAGTACATTACTGCTGATCATCTTCAGGACCTACAGAGCAAGTTCGATCAAAAGCTTGATAGCAATGTAGTAAAGCTCGATCAAAAGATTGATCAGGTGTTAGATCAAATGTTAAAAATGCAGCAGTTATTTCTAGACAGAGATGTGAATAAAGAAGATCGGTTGCAGCAAATTGAGGCGAAGCTTGCGCAATTGCAGGATCAAGTTAATAAGGAAAGAGAATCCTCAATTAACGCGATCCTTAAGCCAGCTAGCCAGATTATTCCACCTACTAAAGTGGTTCTACCGCAAGAGTTCAAGGTTGAGCACAAAGAGGAAGTTGTAGTAGAAACGGTGGTTGTTGAAGATGCATTCGACCACGACAATGCCGAAGTTGTTGAACACAAGTCAGAGGATCCTAAGTTTGAGCAAGATGATCATTATGAAGACTCTTTACTAGAGTTAGAGCATTTTGAAGATGATGAGCTTCAGCATGACATGCTTTCGGAATGGGAATACGATTTTCATGTCATGGGAATGATAAGAAATGCAAAGAGTAAAGTGAAGAGGAATCATCTTAACGACGCATTGAAAGATTTTTGGGGGAAAAGGAAGTTTACTAAGCAGAAATTGAAGCATGACGAGTCAATGATTGACTCATGGTATTCTAAGGATGATTCAATACTACAAGTGGATCACTATGAAGTTCTTGCAAGCAATCAAGCAGAGAGCTATGCAGAACCGAAGTATTCTGCTGAAAAATTCGATGCTACTGCTATAATACCAATGGATACATCGTCAAATCTGTTAAGTGTTACTCCATGGCAAGCTGGTATGCAGAATCGAAGCATCTTCACTACTAATCTATCACATTCTGTTGAGAAATCCATTGTTGCTGCTGTGGTACTACCTGGTGTAGAACAAGGTTGTCTTTTGAGTGGAGAAAAGTTGTATTCAAATACACATTCTTATGACGAGTTGCCTCCTGATCCGGGAGAAGATTCTCAAGTTTATATGAAGCTGAAAAGAGTCAATTTTTTTGCTGAAGAGAAGTAATCAAGCTACGAGAGTGCGTTTCAAGGTTCAACAAAGGAGAAGCATTGTGTCTATACAAGCAATTGAGTTGTTGGAGGTGTATAAATTCAGTAATGTGCAGGAGCCAATTTCTGATCAGACCAAAATCAGTACAACAGGTGCTATAACTGATATGTTTGAAGTTGGAAGATCCCTTAAGGTTTTTGTGGAGTTTGGCTTCGGTTTTGGGTCTGGTCTGACAGTGTTGGGTAACAAATTGGCAAGTGTATTGAGTTCCAAACTAAGGCTAGGCGTTAATCAAGCTATGGACAAAGAACATGCTCCAATTGTGCAACCAAATGTGAGGCCTCCTGAATTTAATGTGGAAGTGCAGTACTTGTGGATTGGAACAAAAGCAGTAGCTAAACTTGAGCCATTCAACCAAGATCTCTCAAGTTGTTTTGCTGCAGAAGTAGAAGCAGTTCAGGGAGGATTTGATGGTGTTGTGAGCTTCTTGTTTGCAACTAAAGATAGTAAGCAAAGCCAAGTTAAGACGATGATGATAGCATTTGAAGATTGGAACAAACAGCTGCTGAAGCCTGCTAATCAGCTACAGATTCTGCATGTGTTTGGGGTAACCCGTTGTGACTATTCTGAATGGAAAAATCATATGCACAAGCTTCAATATCTTCTCAATGTTTGGATGGAAAAGATCAATGAAACATCAAGGATAACTCTAGCTGAAATGGGAGTGAATATCAGCAAGGTAGTTGGGGACAGAACAAATCTGTGTTTGAAAAGGTTTTCAGCTGTTCAAGAGTTCTGTTGGTGTCTCCACTTGTTGTATTTGTTACTCATGTGCGGCATGGTTAACGAGGAAGCAAAGCTTGACCATTTGAAGTATGCTTGGTGGCTGGATGAGCTTGGGGTCCAAAGAAATCTGCTGTACAGATTGAAAATGGTGAGCTGCAGCGTGAGCATTGCAATTGGGAAGGTTTGGTGTGTTCAAGTTAAGACGTTGGATCTTTGGCATTCAACAATGGTTTATGAACTCCTAATTTGTGTGATCTATGCAAGAGTTTGGGAAGAAAAGGCTAAGACTTTCAGATCTTATAAGTTCACAATCAAGATACAAGCAATAGAAGAATTAGTGGCTGCTGAAAATTTTTGGAGAATTACAACTCCTTCACTGTCAGCAGTAAATGAGTTGTTCAGATTGAGTTTGGTTGGTGCTGTTATGGCTTTTGGAAGGTGTAGTAACTTGTTCGCATTAATGAGCTTCCATCTGAACAAGAATCGAGCTGAAATTGGTAATAATTGCAGCTATGGGATGTTTGGGTTATACACTACTGAATTTCTGGGTTCTGCAGCTCAAAATGTGGAATTGGGAAGCAATCAAGAGTTCGTTGAGCATGGTTTGAGATGGTTTAGTACGTGGATGTTTAACCAAAACAAATTTTGGATAAGATCCAAGATGAAAGAGTTGCAGCTGCATTCTTATGGAATTACATTGTGTTTTGTTACCGTGATCAAGAAATGGGGCTGTTTGAGCTACAATGGGAAACGCCTACAAGTAGATTTTGAAGTTAGGTTCTCTTGGTTTGAGTTTGGAAGGCCTCCCGAGATGTTAAAGGACTTCATATCCATTTTTGTGTGGTTAACGACATACAAAATCTGTTGTGCAGCATTCTACAAGCCGAAATTCAGAAGTACTGATGCGTTTTGTGATTCTCAACAGCAAGATAGAACTTTGAGCTGTGGTAACTGCATCATGAGGTGTTGTGGGTGTGTTGTTGATGTTTGGTTTGATCAGTGCACACCTCCTGAAGAGAATTATACGTTCAAACGCAAACATTGTGTCGAAACAAGCATCATACATTGTGCACTGCTGCAATTTCAGATTGAGTTGCTTCAAGGTGTCTTACCTGCTGCAGAACATCAGCAAGTAGATGATCTTCATTATTACAACTCTCTTCTATTCTTGAGGACAAGAATGTTTTCAAGTGGAAGGGAATGTTATGAACCGAGAATCCAGAGCATGGGCTGTTGGAGTCCTGGCTACTGTGTTGCTGCTGTGGAGCTGCTGTTGCGGGTGTTGCTGTTGTTGGCCTGCTACGGTGGATGATTTGCAGCTATATGATGTTAGTTTAGTGTGGGAAGGATGTATTAGTTTGTTGATATTGTAACTTGAATGAGTCTTGATGTAATTAGTTGCATAAGTCTCTTGTTAAGTCATGTAATAAGTGAGCTCTAGTGGCATGTAGCCTAGGTGGTCAATGGCCGGTCAAGGTTGGTGGCTAATTAGTCAGATGGCAGTTAAGTCGGTTAGCTTGGTCCACATGCATTGTATCTCTAGATATTTTTAGTCTTAAGCCATCGTAGGAGGAAGTAGTATAAATAGATGGCTCTAGCTTGTATTCAAGAAGAACTTAATGAATGAAATTGATATCTTTTGATATCTCTCTCTACTTCTCATCTCCTTTCCCTTCTTTTCTCATCTAAACTCTAAATTCTCTTCTCATCTCATACTCTGACTATCCCAATAAAGGTTGAGGTTCAAGAGCAATCTTTGAAACCTTAACATAAGCAATGAAGTTTATAAATGTTATCCAAGAAGAGTTTAGCCAATCTCTCAGTTGTAATACGATGGCTAAGACCAATGAAATGACCAAACTTTGTGAATCGATCTGCCACAAACCAAATGATCTCCTTCCCTTCATACTTAGGCAAACCTTCTATGAAATCCATGCTAATATGCTGCCAAGCTCTATTCGGAATTGGTAATGGCTGAAGCATCCCTGGGTACTTAGTATGATCACTCTTGGTTTGCTAACAAACCGTGCATACCTGAACCAAATCAATCACTTTTGTCTTCATTCCAAGCCAATAGAAGTACTACTTCAGTCTCTGGTAAGTACCCTCAATGCCAGAATGACCTCCCAGAGCTGATTCATGGAATGCCAAGATGATCCTTAAATCTGAAGTGATGCCAATGTAAACCATTCACTTCCTTCGTACAACACCACTGACCACAGAAATATCAACTTCCATGTCTTGTCCTGCTGTAATACTGAAAGCTACTGTCATAGTTTGTGAAATACGGTACGAGAATAAAATGAAGTTTAATACGTACGTGTATTATTCGGTTTTTCACCCCAAACGTGTTAGAAACAGTGTCCTGAAATCCAGATTTATTTTGGATATATTATTTTAATTAATAAATAAAATTGAAGTCCCAGTCGTTTCCTAGTTAAATTTGTGTAAGCGGGCATTTATACTGCATGTGATTTTCTTTTGGGAGACATCCATAACATGGGTGTAGTCCTCATACTACAATTTACATGTTTGTTCTAAGTGGTTTATGAGACTAAGCCACAGATAGACTTGGAACAAATGGTATGGATTGTTGTTTGAAAGGCTCATAGTCGAAGACAAGTTTAGACAACTTGTACGCTAAGACTATAACATGACACTTTAGATGACTTGTCTTGGTCATGTGGATGGAGATCCAAAAGTGTTGGGTGGGTGTGTTTAATAAGTTTGACACGCTAAGTTGGACCATGTGGATTACTTATTTATAAACTACTATCGGATATAAGTAATTCACGTTGTATTGTTTGAATGACGACTCTAAATCCTAAGGATATTCTGGACTTGTGCATGAAGCGTTAGTTACTCTGGTATACTACAAGTAGGGTCTAAACGCATGACTGAATTCCCATGTACACTAGGTAGCGGCGTGAAGTGTGACAAGGATCGGGTATTCAATAGGGAATCTATGGTCTCTTATGAGATACAGATGTCCCCTTAGTTGATTTGCAAATATTTGAATTGTTTGAAAACTTTGGCCAAAGTATTCCAAGTTTATGACATTTGGAATTTATACTATGAATCCGTTCAAGTATAAATTAATTATTCAGTAAAAGGCAAGTCGGTAACTAATGAAAAAGCTGTGAAAAGGATAATGGTGGTGGTTATATTTATCCTTTGTCATGGACGTCCAATGGAGAGGTTGTTGTCATCAATACAGTCTATTATGGAGATATCGAATAAATGGCTTAAGTCTGAAGTGCGATGAGATTGGAATTAAGTCTCATTAAACGGTAATTAAATTATTTCATGAGATGATTAATATAACCCATTTGTAGCTAGATTTAAACTGTCCCTGAGGTCCTTGTGCAAGCATCTATATTTATTGCCATTGAAAAAATATTAAATAATTCATGACATGAATTATTTATCCATGAGATGGGTAAATTAATTTTGCCAAACATTATTCATGAGATAAATAAAAATTATAAATTATAAATTAAAATAATTTTGAAAAGTTAAAATTCATAAGATGAATTTTTACATGTGGAAAGGAAAACAAAAAAAAGGGTCGAAATTATCACATAGTGGTCAATCCGTGAGGCGACATGCCAAGTGGTTGATCCGCCTGTGCACAGGCGGGCCAATCTCGGCCCCCCACGTGTCACGCTTTTCTGAAAATAAAAGGCGCAATTTTCAGCTGGGTCAAAACTACATGTTTTACCAGCTTTTGGCTATAAAACGTTGCGTTTAGTTTTAAACTGGCGAATCCCACATCGAAAAATTGAGATTTTTCGCTCCGTATACTACTATAAATAGAAGTACTTATTCCAAGGGTTTGGCACTAGAATCAAACAAATTATTTTGGGTTTCTGAAAATTGTCTCGATGACCTAATTGGAGAGAAAAAATTTTGTTGAAATTTTTTTCCTCAGTTTAATATTTTTCAAAGCTCACCCTCTAGGCAGTTTAAGGTCTTTGCGTAGAAGGTCGCAGGGTCTCGATTTTCTTGGTATTCTTAGAGCAATTTCAGGTTTGTTCTTCTTTCCTTGTTCTTTTAGTTTCGCTTTTCTATTCATTATTATACCTGTTTAAGTTTATGTATTGTTACAAATGTATTAGAGTAAAAGGCCTGTAGATCTAAACTAAGAATTTAGATCTATAGATTTAAATTGTGAATTTAAATATGTAGATTTAAAATTAGAAATTTTAAATTGACTCTAGGTTTAGAATTATGAATTATAAACCCGTTCCATTGCGAAACTTTATAAAATTGGATTTTTGAAATTCGCCCCAACAACGAATATTAGGGCAAAGTATTTATAGAGATAAACCTATTCCTGGAAACTCTCGCACATGAGGTGTCATGAAGCATGACTCTCCGATCGGGGGGCTTTGGTAGAGAGAAGAGTCTCTTATTCTAAGTGCTCTAATAGGTGCCTATTACCGTGACCCCAGTTGAAAAATTGTGAACCCAACGATCGGTGGCAGAGTTTATTTTTCCAACAAAACTTATATCTTTTCCCAATAATTGGTAACAGAGCCAACCTCTAATTACATTCATAATATACTTAAATAGGTATAATAAATCGAAATAAATAGATCTGCGATTTAATAAAATAGAGTTTTTATTAAGAAGGAAAAACTTGTTCAAATTAGTGATTTAAATTGTTTAAATCATTAAAAGATTTAATAGTTAACTAGGTTATTTGAAGTACCGATTTAAATTATTTAAAATCAGTTAAAAAATTTAATGGTTAACTAGGTTGTTTATAGTGATGATTTAAATTGTTTAAATCGCTAGAGAATTAGTCGTTAATTCAGATTTAACAACCTATAAATTTGGGATTACATGATCTTTATTACGAGATCATGATCATTTAGTTAAGATTTGTAAAATCAGATAAGATTAATCTAATGAGATTAGATGACAAAATCGGATAAAATTAATCTAATGAGATTAGATTTAATTATTTACTTTAAATTAAATTATTTTAATTTAAAACTTTAAAATAAAATAAAATTTTGCTAGCAGACGCTGAAGTCATGCTGACATCAGTGCCAGCTGCTAACGTATGACAGCTGACATCAGCAATAAAAAAAAGTTTTTTTTTATTATTTTAATTTTTGAGACGTGTAGATCTCAGTACTTATTTACATAATAATTACAAATTAATTATTTTATTAATTACTTTCCTTTTACATTGAGATTCTAAATTAGATTACGAGATAATCTAAATTATGAATCAGTATTATTTTAAATAAAAGTTATTTTTAATTATTTTGGAATAAAATTCTGAAATAGACTATATGATAGTCTAAGTTAACTTTATTTTTAAAATAAAAGTTAAATTTTATGAATTAAATTTTAGAATAAGATTCTAAACTAGACTATTTGATAGTCTAAGCTTATTTAACTTTAGAATGAGATTCTAAATAAGACTATGGGATAGTCTAAGTTCTAAGACATTACTAAATTTAAATGAAATTAATTTTTATTAATTAATTTAATTTTAGAATTAGATTCTAAAATTAGATTATGAGATAATCTAAATTTATGCTACTGTTTTAATAAAAATTACTTTATATTAATTGATTTAGTTTTAGAATGGGATTCTAAAATAGATTATTAGATAATCTAAATAATATTACGGTACTTTTTAAAATTAAAATTAATTAATTAATTTTATTGATTAAATGTAGAATAAGATTCTAAAGATAGATTATGAGATAATCTATATTGTAAAGCGATAATATTTTAGATACATTAATTAGTTAATTATGGTTAATTTTTAGAATGAGATTCTAAAAGGGATTATGAGATAATCCAGGTTGCAAATGCAAGATAATTAAAAACCACTAGTTATAAAAATCAAGTGGGAGCGAGGTTTCAATTGTTGTAACTTCACGGTCTCCATTACCGATCTAGCAGTATAGTAGATCGATAGATCTCCATGCAGAGGATTTGGGTTTCAGATTACAGGGTTAGGCTTCTTAGGATAAACCAAAGTGCAAAGAAGCGATGCGACCATGCTACCATGGAGTATTACGTGTATTTGTATGGAGGTTTAGGTAATGATTTACACTTGACTAGTATGATGCATTAGCCTCCTCGAGGAGCTCTGTTGTGTCATGTTAGAGACTAAGGTAAAGTGGTGAGTTAACCATGTTTAGTAAGAGTTACAAGAAAACATGTTAATTGAGAATAGTTCTCACCCAAACTAGCTTCGTGCGACCCCGCTGCAGGGGAGTAAGGAGTGGTGTGATTGAGTCATCATTGTATGCATGATAGTATAGTTTGGTGGATATCTGACTTATTGTGTATGCTAAATTGAAAGAACAGATATCACTGCATTATACATAACTCTTGTTAGATAGTTACACGAATGTTTGCATTTATAGTATTTTGAATTGGATACGACTGGTGAACTTCACATGATTACTAATGCATAATGAACTCATTGGACCAAATTACTTTGCCTAGAAAAACCAAGTTGGACTTAGTTATTACCCACAAAGGACCTACTGTAAAGAAAGGAAATGGCAAGGTTGCTATTGTAGCAACCAAGTCCATAAGGAAGTCAGCAAAAGAAAAGTATTTCTTTTGCAAGAAAACTAGGCCATTTGAGGAGAAACTACATTAAGTACATAGCTACTCTTCCTGCAAAAACTGCTAAGCCATCTGGTGGAGATATGTTGATATCTCATTTAGTTGAGTCATGCACAGTAGAGAGTCCACCAGGTTCCTGGTGGGTGGACTCAGGTTCAACTGACCATATATGTAATATGTTGTAGGAGATCAGGCTAGGCTAAAGGCTACACGACGGGTGTTGTGCTTGATGGTCAGGGACAGTACAATAATAGTGGTCTTAAGTGTAGGAGATGTTAGCTTAGACTTTTGTGATAGAGTTTTGTCTTAAAGGATTGATTATTTAAACCTTCACTCTACAGGAATTTAATTTCTGTATTTCGGTTAATGGATAATTGTTATTTAGTTGATTTTGATAATGAAAATTTTAATATGAGAAATGAATTGTTTATTTGCATATGTACATGAATAAATTATTAATTCATGTTATTTCTTTGTCAAAACTCTAGTAATTGTTTAAATGAATCTAATACAATTTGACTTGTTCAATCTTCTAAAAAGAAAATACCCTAAAAGTAATATTGCCTACACCTCACACCAACGTTTAGGTCACACTTATTCGAACAGGATCCAAAGACTGGTAAAAGATGGACTGATAAAGACTTTGGACTTGAGGTCATTACCAGCCTGCAAATCCTGCATTGAAAGAATGATGACCAAGTTTGTCTTTAAAAGTAAAGGCAATAAGGTTGGTGACTTACTTGAACTGGTTCACATAGATGTATGTGGACCAATGCATGTTCAAGCAAGAGGTGGATATGAGTACTTAACCACATTAAGTGATGATTACTCAAGGCATGGATATGTTTACCTGATGAGACATAAGTCGGACGTTTTTGGAGAAATTCAAAGAGTAGAAAGTTGAATTTCAAAAGCGATTAGGTAAACAAGTTAAATCACTTCGATCAGATCAAGGTGGTGAATTTTTTTGGGTGAGGTTTTGGATTTCCTAACTGCAAATGAGATAAGATCTTAGCTTTCTGCTCTGGGTACACCGCAATAGAATGGTGTTGTAGATAAAAGGAATAAGAACGGTCTTTTCTAAAGTTTTTTGATTTAAAAGGTCTTTTGTAAATACAATGCAAAATACTTAGAGAAGCATTTTGCAAGCAAGCTGCAAAAACAAAAACAAAATAGTAGTAAAGGAAAATGACACTAATTCTAAACAGCTGAACACAACTCAAGACATAGTGGATGCATTAGATGCACCTACTGATAGAAACAAAAATGTTCCAGGTACATGAGAGCTTAGGTGTGGTGGGAGGTTTGTCGGGACACCTGACAAGTTCATAGCGGGAGCCTTAGTGGTAGACCGTGGCATTGAATCTGGTCCTTTTAGCCACAATGAAGCAATTAAGTCTTCTAGTTTTGTGCAATCGGTTACTCGAACCATGTGTGTACAAATGACATTAAGAGAAAGTAGTGACTTTCTTAGTGTTATATGTCAACAATATACTACTCTTTGAGAATGATATAGGGGTGTCATTAGCTGTAAAGATTTGATTGTTAAGAAAGCTCAATATGAAGGACATGGGAAAAGCCAACTCTACTCTTAAGATTAAGCTTCTGCAAGGTCGTAAGAGTAGGATGTTGGATCTCTCTCCAGCCACTTATATTGACAAGACGTTGTCAAGGTATAGCATGGAGTCCCTCTCTTTTTTAAGCAGTGTTCTAGGATACCTCAAGAGGAGGAGCAATTAAGGAATATTCGATATGCTTTGGCAGTTGGAGGCCTCAGGTATGCCATGTTGTGAACGAGACCTGATGTCTGTTATGTTGTGGTATAGTAAGCAGGTGTTAGTCTAACTCAAGTCCGATCGACTAGGTGGCAGTGAAGCGTTTTCTCTAGTTCTTAACAAGAACTAGAAATTATATGCTGATCTTTCAAAGTGACAAGCTGGTTCTAGTTGGCTATACTAATTTAAGACTTCCAGTCAGATTCAAATGATAGACATTCGACGTCTAAGCATGTCTTTACCCTTGGAGTGGGAGCCATTAGTGAGAGGAATGCCAAGCAGTATTGTATTGCTGACTTCACAATAGAGTAATTAAGCTCACTAAGAATTAGGCTCAGTAGACCTTTGGTACAAACTTAAAAGGGGTGAGTATGGATTTTATCATAAATTGGATTTAGGAAGTGTGGGAGATTGTTAGGAACAGTGTCCTAAAATTCAAATTTATTCTGGATATATTATTTAATTAATAAATAAAATTGAAGTCTCAGTCATTTTATTGTTAAATTTGTGTAAGCGAATATTTATACTGCATGTGATTTTCTTTTGGGAGTCATCCATGACATGGGTGTAGTCCTCAGACTATAATTTACATGTTTGTTCTAAGTGGTTTATGATATTAAGCCACACATAGACTTGGAACAAATGGTATGGATTGTTGTTTGAAAGGCTCGCAGTCGAAGACAAGTTCGGACCACTTGTATGCTAAGACTATAACGTGAAACTTTAGATGACTTGTCTTGATCATGTGGATGGAGATCCAAAAGTATTGGGTTGGTGTGTTTAATAAGTTTGATACGCTGAGTTGGCCCATGTGCGTTACTTATTTCTAGACTACTATCGGAGATGAGTGATTCATGTTGTACTGTTTGAACGATGACTCTAAATCCTGAGGGTATTCTGGACTTGTGTATGGAGCGTTAGTTACTTTGGTATACTATAAGTAAGGTCTAAACGCATGACTGAATTCCCACGTACACTGGATAGCGGCGTGAAGTGTGACAAGGATCAGGTATTCAATAGGGAATCTATGGTCTCTTATGAGATGCAGATGTCCCCTTAGTTGATTCGCAAATATTTGAATTGTTCGAAAACTTTGGCCAAAGTATTCCAAGTGTTAGACATTTGGAATTTATACTGTGAATATGTTCAAGTATAAATAAATTATTCAGTAAATAGCGAGTCGGTAACTAATGGAGAAGTTGTGAGAAGGATAATGGTAGTGGTTATATTTATCCTTTGTCATGGACATCTAGTGGAGAGGTTGTTGTCATCAATACAGTCTATTAGGAAGATATCGAATAAATGGTTTAAGTCTAGAGTGCAGTGAGATTTATTTACTAGAATTAAGTCTCATTAAATGGTAATTAAATTATTTAATGAGATAATTAATTTAACCCATATGGAGCTAGATTTAACTTGTTCCTAAGGTCCCTACGCAAGCCTCTGTATTTATTGCCATCGAAAAAATATTAAAGAATTCATGAGATGAATCATTAATCCATGAGATGGGTAAATTAATTTTGCCAAAGATTATTCATGACATTAATAAAAATTAAAAATTATAAATTAAAATTCATAAGATGAATTTTTACAATGGAAAGCAAAACAAAAAAGGGGCGAAAATATTGCACAGTGGTCGATCCGTGTGCTCACGGATTGACCAACCAACGTGCAACACGTGTCGCGTGCTGGCACGCTAGGGGTTGATCCACGTGTGCACGGGCGGGCCAATCGCAGCCCGCCACGTGTCACGCTTATTTGAAAATAAAAGGCGTAATTTTCAGCTGGGTCAAAACGACGCATTTTACCAGCTTTTGGTTATGAAACATTGCGTTTAGTTTTAAACTGGCAAATCCTACATCAAAAAATTGAGACTTTTTCGCTCCTGTATACTACTATAAATAGAGGTACCTATTCCAAAGATTTGGTATTAAAATCAAACAAATTATTTCGGATGTCTAGAAATTGTTTTGGAGACCCAATTAGAGAAAAAAATTTTCATTGAAATTTTTTTTCATCAGTTTAATATTTTTCGGAGCTCACCCTCCAGGCAGTTTGAGGTCATTGCATAGAAGATCTCGGGGTCTCGATTTTCTTGGTATTCTTGGAGCAATTTCAGATATGTTCTTCTTTCCTTTTTCTTTTAGTTTCGCTTTTCTATTCATTATTATGCCTGTTTAAGTTTATGTACTGTTATGAATGTATAAGAGTAAATGACCTCTTGATCTAAATCAAGAATTTGGGTATATAGATTTAAATTGTGAATTTAAATATGTAGATTTAAAATTAGGAATTTTAAATCAACCCTAGGTTTAGAATTATGAATTCTAAACCCATTCCGCTACATAAAACTTTATAAAATTAGGGAGAATTTTTTAAATTCGTCCCAACAACCAGTATTAGGGAAAAGGTTTTATAGAGATAAACCTATTCCTTAGAACTCTCGCACGTGAGATGTCACGAAGCGTGACTCTCCGACCAGGGGCTTAGGTAGAAAGAAGAGTTTCCTACTCTAAGTGTTCTAATCGGTGCCTATTGGTGTGACCATATTTGAAAATTGTGAACCCAACGATTGGTATCTGAGTTCATTTTTCCAACAAAATTTATATCTTTTCCTAACGAAACGTTCAGTCAAAAATTCGGTGAAAAATGCGTTGACTCATAAAAAACGTGTACAGATGTACTCATGTTTAAGACAGTTACATTTTCAAATATACGACTCAAAAATTTAGATCAATTTTTTTTTCAAAATTAGAGTATGTACAAGCTAAAACAATGAAAAATTATCACTTATGTAGCCTAAGATTCGACTATTTATGACATAAATATTTTGACATTTTAATATATCCAATGAGAATGTTTTAATATTTTATCATGTAGGTATTCTATGTCATAATTTAATGAATTTTTATACAAATCTAACAAATTTTACGCAAAAAATCCAATGTAGTGCATGCATACGATAATATACATAAATTATGTCAATGTTTTCAACAAAAATTCTATGAATTGTGATAAAAAGTTCGGTGAATTTTACTATGAACTACCTAAGTGATAAAATTTTTAAACCTTAAGGTATCCCATTGTATATTTTAAAACGAAAGAATAAGTGATTTTTTTATAAATATGTATAATATCTTTTATTTCAATATCTTTTTTAAGTGTCAAAGAATTTTTGGAAAAAAAAAAAGTGAGTATTTTTTATAAAATACGTATAATAGGTTCAATATTAAAAAAACGTGAATTTTTTCATATTTTTTAGAAAAATACTTAAACACGAGTATTATATGGCATTAATACATATATAGGTATTATTTCGCGTATAATACGTGAATTTACTAACTATGGCTACGATGCACTCTTGAGCAAATTTGTCCCCTTCATAAGACTTCTGAACCTCTTCCATCCAAGCTGGCACCACTGCTAAAATTGCTTGACATGAACCAGATTGTAATTCCTCTTCATCTTGCCCCCTAGAAAGAGCAATAGCCGCTAAATTTTCCCTTCCCCTATAGTACTCAATGGAGTAATCCCATCCTAACATCTTCATGAGCCCTTTACGCTGCACTCTTGTGGTGATGTGTTGCTCTAATAAGTACTTGAGGCTTTGGTGATCTATCCTAATAATGAAATGATGCCCTTCCAAATAATGTCTCCACCTTTGCACCGCCATTAGAATAGCCATATACTCTTTCTCATATATGGACAAGCTTAAGTGTTTAGGACTAAGTGCTTGACTCAAGTAAGCTAGTAGCCTTCCTTTTTGGGATAGCATAGCTCCCACACCCTTCCCACGAGCATCTGTTTTGATTGTAAAAGGGACACTGAAATCAGGCATGGCTAATACAAGGGTTGCATACATCACAAACTTTAATCTTTCAAATGCTTTCTGAGCCCTTTCTGTCCATTTAAATGCATCCTTCTTGAGCAATTCTATTAAAGGCTTACCAATTACCCCATATCCAGCCACAAACTTCTTGTAATATCCAGTCAGGCCCAAAAATCTTCTCAATTATCTAATGGTTGAAGGAGTAGGCCACTGTTTTACTACTTCTATCTTAGCAACATCAGTTTGCAACTCCATCGCTAGAGATTGCATGCCTCAGATACACTACTTGAGTTTGCCAAAATGAGCACTCAGTCTGTTTAGCAAAAAGCTTATGCTACCTCATGGTCTTGAAACTTGCTCAAGGTTATACAAGTGTAACTCAATTGATGGACTATACACCAAAATATCATCAAAGAAGACCATAATGAACCTTATGGCTTAAAGACTGTATTCATCAAAGCCTGAAAAGTAGCTGGAGCATTTGATAATCCAAATGGCATAACTACAAACTTATAGTGCCCTTGATGGGTCCGGAAGGTAGTCTTATGGACATCTTGGTCCATCACTCTCATCTGGTAGTATGCTTGCCTCAAATCTAATTTTGAAAAGAACTTGGAGCCATGTAGTTCATCTAATAGGTCATTTATAATTGGTATAGGAAATTTATCTTTGATTGTAAGCGAATTGAGTTGCCCATAGTCAATGCACATCCTCAATGTTCCATCCTTCTTCTTAACTAGTATAATTGGAGATGCATAGGGACTATGGCTTTGTCTGATGAAGTTCGTCTTTAAAAGCTCCTCTACTTGCTTTTTTATCTCATTTTTCTGAGCGTGAGGATACTTGTATGGTCTAAGATTGACCGAGCTTGAACAGAATGGAGTGGAATAGCATGATCCAAAGATCTCTTTAGAGGCAATGATGTAGGTGCTTCAAACAAATCACTAAACTCATGTATCAATTGATCAATAGCTGAGTAAGAATTAAACTTACCTGTCTCTAGCTCAACTTGAAAAACAGCTGACTAATCCACTAAAAAGCTCCCTTCCTAATTCCTCCTTCAAGCTTCTTTCCACTCATCAATTGTATTCGTCCATGTTCAAAAATTCCTTATAGCTGTACTATTGTGCCTTCCCTTTCAAAAGAGACTGGCAATTAAGTAAAATCAAACACCAAAGGGCTAAATGTCTTCATCCAATCAACCCCTAAGCCCATGTCACAACCACCCAACTTCAAAATTCTGAAGTCATATTCGAACTGGTGGCCTTGCATCTCCCAACAAAACTGTCTACATTTTGTCTGTGTGAGCATTGAGTTCCCATCTGCGACTGTGACTGATAAGGGACTAGTCTTAATCACCTCATGTCCCACCATTCTCGCAATTCTAGGATCAACAAAGTTGTGCGTACTTCCGCTGTCTGTCAAAATCAGCATTGGTTTATGTCTGGCCATTCCCTTGATTCTTATAGTGTTGTGAGATCCATTGCCAGTCAAAGCTCTAACTAAAATTTCCACCTCATCCTCTTCAAATATTGCAGTCATGTCCTCCTCCTGATCTAACATTTCTACTGAATTCACCTACTCTAGATCCTCTTGATCATCATCAACTTCATTCGTAGTCACTGCCATTAATTGCTTAGGATTGCAATTGTGTCCAAAGAAATATTTTTGAATGCATTTGAAACACAACCTCTGAGCTTTGTTCTTCTCTATACTCAAAGGTTTAGTAGCTGGTGAAGACATTTGAGTTGAAGATTGCATCATTGTCTTGCTTCTCTGCCCTGCTTCAGGGTAAGCTAGCACCGTAGACTTAAACAATTGAGCCTTGGCATAAGCCTTTGACAATGTAGGCGGATTAAGAGCTTTAATAAGGTTCTTTATTTCTGGTTTGAGTCCACTAATAAAGCTAAACACATAATACTCTTCCTTGGCCCCTGCAGTAATCGACATCATCCTTGCCTTCAAACTCTCAAATCTAGTCGTATACTCCTTGACATTACTCAATTGAGCAACCTTGTTAAACTTACCAATCTCTTCTCCTGGGTCCTCATTAGCGTATCTATCACACAATTCATCCATAAATCCTTGCCAAGAGAGAGTAGGATTCCTCAACATCAAACTATGGAACCACACTTCTTGATCACCTTGTAGATAGATGGTAACCAACTTAACCTTTTGTGACTCAGGAATGGAGTAGAACCAAAAGTACCTCTCACACCTTCGAATCCACGATTGAGTTTGTGCTCCATCAAAGGTATCAATTTCCACTCTTGGCTAGCGAAAATTGCAACTTCTAGCCACAGGAATCACCTCACTTAAACCATTTGATTGTTTATCAACCACAGAATCAGGAGGTCTTGCTTGTTGTGCTTCGGTAGGAAGAATGCCAGCTCCAACAGGAATTACTTATCTATTGATTTATTCTTGCATTCCATCAAAACTCTGATCCATTTGCTACTGTGATTACATCACTTGTTGCTGCAAAGATTGATGATTTGAGCTCATTTGGTGCATCATCTCTTGCATCTATAGCTGAAATTGAGCAAACCGATCATCAGCTGAATTACCTGGCATCGCAGCAAGTTTCTTGATCCTGGCTAGCTTGATTAAACTACAAACAAGCTAACCGATGATAAAAACAAGCTCTGATACCACTGTTATGATTCAAGCAAAGCTTGAATCAAAACCTAGGAGAGAGAAAGAGATAGAGGAAAGAATAGAGAAGTTGAGAAAGAATAGAGAGGAATTAAGAGAAGGAAGAAGATTATTATTTCATTGAATGAATCTTACAAAGGAATCCAAACACTACTAATACTATTAAAACTAGCAAAAGGCAGCTAAGGAATACATTGCATCAAGATTCAATCCACTAACCAACTAAACAACCACAACTCAAACACAATTTGGCGCCAACCAACAAAGACACCAATTTATAGCAGGGAATTATTAAATATTTACAAGATTGATTCCTAAACAAAACACAGTCATGACACAAAGTCGTTGCTGAATGTGATTGGATTTAGTACCTCATGCGTGATCTCGGGTTATGTCATTCTAGTCCAGTATAGATCTTCTATGACAATGTCTTTGCTACATATCTTGCAGCCAATCCCGCATCCAATAACCGTAACATACGTGTGGATGTTGACTTGCACTATATTAGGGAACAGGTAGTCAACGGCGATATCCAGGTTTAATTCACTCCAACTATTAAACAAGTTGCTGGCATCTTCACCAAAGGATTATCAATAGATTGCTTATGCTATCACAAATCCAATCTGTGCATTGGTTCCCCCCCGTCCCCCTCCGGCGCACCTGCATCCGCTCAGATTGAGGGGGTGTGTTAATATATTAGTCTAGGATGTACTTTATTATCCTTTGTTTATCCCTCTGAGACTATATTGTAATTTTCCCTATTTTTATTCCTCTGTATAATGATATGTCAGCAATAATATTGGGTATTGTTCTTCCACAGATAATTATATGGACGGGTTATATGGACAATCGTTTTTACTCATATTAAGGCGGGTATTGGGGGGGATGCCGATTAGGGGATTAAATACCCATAGGATACCTGCGGCTATGGGTATAGGCATATACCCACTGGGGTGGATATATAGGTATCCACTTAATGCTCGTGATGGATAACAGAGCTGTCATGGGTATGGATTTAGGTGGCAAGTATGACTATGGAGAAGGCACCCCTTGTACCCACCTTGCCCCATTGCCTTCCCTAGCTATGGTGGGTATTGGGTGAGGCGAGGTGGGATGAGTACAATATTACACCCATCAACAACGGATCCAAAAATATTGTTAAAGGGTGGGCCTAACTTACGAATTAGTTTTAGTAATTAAAAACATATTAAATTGAATAAAAACTGAATACGAAAATGTGTCACATTGTATTTACATTATATTTTCATATCTTAACCACTCTTGTTATTCAAGAAGAGTAGATGAAAGAATGAGATAATGCTGTGGCCCTCTCGTATATTTATAGAACTTATAATGGGCTTTACATCATATACAAAGCAGGCCCATTGGGCTCAATGACATATAGTAATAACACCTAGACAATATAGTCTAACATTCCCTCTCAACTGAAGCAGGAGGTAAACAAATGCAAAGGTTGGATCTAAATAGCAGAAAAAGAGTGTGTGGAAGATTCTTCATGAAGATATCAGCAATCTACTGTGAGGAAGGAATATGAAGTACTCGAACAAGACCCATTTGAACACGCTCACGAACAAAATGAATGTCAATCTCAGTATGTTTTGTGCGAATATGCTGGACGGGGTTGGTAGACATGTACATGGCTGAAACATTATCACAATAGACCAAAGTAGCTCGTGGAAGAAGAAGACTGAGCTCACTAAGGAGAGACCGAACCCAGCAACATTCCGACACGACGTTGGAGACCGCACGATACTCGGCCTTGACACTGGAATAAGAGACGGTGGGCCGTCGCTTAGAGGACCAGGAGATAATGTTGCCACCGAGGAAAACACAGAAACCAGAAGTACAAAGGCGAGTGTCAGGGCAACCAGCCCAATCAGCATCCGAATAAGCCACAAGTTGGTCCAAACGTGTCAGGGAGATAGTCAAACCATGACCAATAGTGCCCTTGATATAGTAAAGGATGCGCTTAACAGCCATCCAGTGCGATGATCGTGGAGCATGCATAAACAGACACACCTGTTGAACTGCATAAGAGATGTCAGGACGAGTAAAGGTGAGATATTGAAGGGCACCATCAATGAACCTGTATAAGGTGGGATCAGTCATAAGTTCACCGTCTTCTAAAGAAAGCTTGGACTTGGAATCTGTAGGTGTAGCAACAGGCTTGTAGGAGACCATGTCGGTCCAGTCTAGAAGATCTTGTGCATATTTAGATTGAGACAAGAGTAATCCTGAAGAGAGGTGAGATACCGAGATGCCGAGAAAGTAATTAAGACACCCCAAGTCTGTCATATCAAACTCATATTAAAGAGAGCGAAGTAGACCATGAAGTACCGCATGAGAAGAGGCCCTGAGAACGACATCATCAACATAGACCAATAATTTAGCCATATCATGTCCATGATGTAAGACAAATAAAAAAGAATCTGACTTACAGCTTCGAAAACCCAACCGTTGTAAAAAGGTAGCAAAACGAGTGTACCAGGCACGAGGTGCCTATTTGAGACCGTAAAGAGACTTATTACGCTTACAGACATGATCAGAATACTGAGAGCTGATGAAACCCGGTGGTTGCTTCATACAGACTTCTTCATTAAGTGTGACATTAAGAAAAGCATTTTTGACATCGAGCTAATGAATAGGCCAGTGTCGAGAAGTAGCAATAGTCAAAATAGTACGAACAGTAGCAGGTTTAACAGCAGGACTGAAAGTTTCACCGTAGTCAATGTCATACCGCTATGTAAATACTTGAGCAACTAACCGAGCTTTATACCATTCAACTTGACCTGTAGATGTTTGTTTAATACAAAAAACCCACTTGGAGCCAACAATGTTACCATGAGGGGGCGGAGGAACAAGATCCCATGTCTTATTACGAATAAGAGCATTAAATTCGTCGAGCATAGCATGCTTCCAGTTCTCATCAGTAAGTGCCTGCTTATTAGAAAAGGTACCTCAGGCAAAGTACTATTAGCAATCATACAAGGTTTGAGAAGAGGTTTTACAATACCAGCATGAGCACGAGTCACCATGGGATGAATAAAGGAAGTAGGGGGAGCCAAACCCGGTGCGGCCAGATGTGCAACCACGTTTAGTGGCATGGTTGGAGGGGCTGCAGGTGCAGCCGGTGGTACAGGAGTCACGGGGGCCTCGACGAGGCGGCAACTGCAGTGGGTCAGCAGTGGTTGGAGGATCGCGAACGGTGAAGACATGAGCGGAGGAGAAAAGACTTGATGAAGCCGGGTCATTGTACCTTGAGAGAAATTGCCCAATCGTGCAAATGGAAAATCTGCTTCATCAAAACAGCATGCCTCGAAATAATGACTTTATTAGTAGAAAGATCCAAACATTTATAACCTTTGTGATTATGTGGGTAGCCCAAGATAACACATAAGGTAGAGCGCGGAGCAAGCTTATGAGACGTGGTGGCACTCAAATTCGGATAGCAGGCACTACTAAAAACCCGAAGATGATCGTAATTAACTTGCTTCTTGTACAAACGTTGAAAGGGGATCTTTTTCTTAATAGAAGTGGACAGTAGAAGGTTAATAATATGAGCTGCAACAGAAACTGCTTCAACCCAAAATTCCAAAGGCATGCATGCTTGAAACAAGAGGGAATGCGTCATTTTACCAATAGTATGATGCATGCATTCAGCTTTCCCTTTCTGTTGGGAGGTGTGAGGGTAGGAAACCCTACTGAGAATGCCCCTTTGCAGAAAAAGATTATTAAAGTCACGATTGATATGTTCAGTGCCATTATCACATTGAAAATGTTTGATTTCCACACCAATTTGATTCAACACAAGATTACGAAACTGGACAAACAGGTCAAAAACCTCAGATTTGGCACGCATAGGATAAATCCACACAAAATGAGAATTATCATCCAATAATAGCAAATAATACTTAAAACCACTGAAACTGATAACAGGTGATGTCCATATATCAGAATGAACAATATCGAAAGGACGCATAGTACTAGTGACAGACTTTTGAAAAGGTAAACAACTATGCTTACCGAGTTGGCAAGCATGACACAAACTGGACTCAGAAGAACTCGACCAAGAAATAAATTTTTGTTTGACTAAAGTGGACAAGACTGACTCCCCGGGATGGCCAAGTCGACGATGCCAAAGTGATTTTGTGTTTTTGGAAGCAACTAGGGAAACATGTGGGGAGGATGCCACAGGCTGCCCAGGTTGACCAAGTCGACTGACTGTTTTTGGTTTGGGAACAGCGAAAAGAGGCCCCAATCTAGCACAACGAATAATGAGGGACATTGTTTTAGCATTTTTAATGGAGAAACCACCCGAATCAAATTCTAAAAGGCAAAAATTATCCTTACAAAATTGACGAACAGAGATTAAATTAGTGGGAAGATTAGGAACATAAAGGACATTATGCAAGTTGAAATGACCAATAAGTGTAATAAGAGAACCAGATCCAATCCCAACAATCGATAAACAAGCGCCATGACCAACTAATATTTTATCATAACCATGACAAGGACGAAGAGACATTGGGTTATTAGTCATATGAGACGATGCACCACTATCCATTATCCAGGGAAAATCAACTATAAGAGTAGAATGAGCGGTTAGAGATTGAAAAATAGCTTGAGGATACGCAAACCCTGAATAGAAATTAGAACCAGTGGCATAAGTATTAATTGCGGAATGAAAAAGTTGTGGATATGACATATTCTCACCATAAATAGGAGCACCGAAGAAAGGTAACCCGGGTTGTGAAGTAGAACCAATCATTGGGTTAAGCATAATTGACAGCAGCAAGCAAATAAAGATAGTGCAAACCAAATCAAACACCACGAATAAAATTACCATTTCAAGACTAGGGTTTGCCTATAGCGGTGTCGAAACAATGGGCTACCAATTCAAAACTAAAATTCTTGAAAACACGGGAGGGGTGCTGCAATGAGGCAGAGCCTCGGAGAAAAACTGGGCGGCTAGGGTTAGCCGGGAGGAGCGGCGGCTAGGGTTGGTTGGGCGGCTAGGGTGGCTCCGAAGAGGAGAGCCGGCGCTGGGTGGTGTCGGATTCCCGTGAGTTTTTAGGGTTTGTATCTCTTTTTCTTTTCTTTTTTTGGAAAATTGAAAAAGAAAAGGAGGCTAGGGTTTGCCTTTACGAGATGGCTCAAGAGAGCACTGATACCATGAAAGAATGAAAAGCACACATAATGCTGTGGCCCCCTCGTATATTTATAGAACTTATAATGGACTTTATATCATATACAAAGTAGGCCCATTGGGCTCAATTACATATAGTAATAACACCTCGACAATATAGTCTAACAGTAGGCAACTATATTTTTGCTTGGTCTTTTTATTCTATTCATTGCTGGCTCTTTTAGTTTAGTAAGATGTTCCATGCGAGGGGAGTGTTAAAGATTCTATTTGTGAGTCTAGTGAAAATCTTATATAGTTGTTGTAAGAAAAGAGATCAACATATAAGCATAATAGGCTGGCTATTATACCTAATGCCAATTAGTTTTAGAAATAAATATCATTTAAACTTATATATAAGCCTCATATAAGTGCAAGGCCTAGTAGAATTTCACAAGTAACTAAGATGGGTGAGCTTGAAAAGCTTACTCTAATCTTTATAGATGGGTTTATCACCTAAAATTTAGGTGTAGTTTTAAAAAATCACTTTACTTATCTAATTTTTCAATGTCACATCTAAACGTCACAAAAATTTTGAATGTCACACCTTAATGTAACACCGTTAACATCTATTAGTTTTTAATAAAGGGAAATTCAAAAAATTTATTTTTAAAATATAAAATTATTTTCTTAAATATTTACAAACTTTTACATATTCAATTTTTTTCTTAAAATACTAAAAATATTTTTAAATTATTTTATAAACTAAAATTTTTTAAGATTATGTTCTCGTCTTTTAAAAGCAACATTGATGTTGACAGCATTAATATTAAAGTGCAACATTAATTTTTTGAAAGTTTAGGTGTGGTATTGAAAAATAGAAAAATTTTTGTGGTGTTTTGAAACTGCACCTAAATTTTATGTGGTTTTCAATATTAAAAAAAAAAACCATTTTATAGAACAATGTTATAAGTATACAATTTGATTACATGACAAACGTTTATTGAATCACAAAATGAACCGTCTTTAAATGTTTCAATTATTTTTATAGCATTTTGTACTTAAACTATGTAAATTATATACATGAAAGCTTTTACATTTGCATACAATAAACTTGGGACATTTATTAATGTTAGCCAGGGTCGGCGTTTACATCCCTAATTAATTTGAAAAGTCAAACTAAAGTATTTAGCTAAGAAGTTGAGGCTGCGCTTGAGCCCACCTTGAGAGCAATTTAGATCCACTAATGATACCCGTATTCACTATGCCCCATTGCCATCTGTAGCTATGGCCGGTATGGAGGCGGGGTGAGGTTGGTACCTGCCGCATACCTGTGACAAGTATTGTAATGTATATCTGATCCGCACTAGTTGTGCGCCTTACTTATATCCATATGCGTCGAAAATAAGGAGGGTACCCCCACGAAATGGCTACTCATAGGAAGACATGTTAGTATTATGATAAATATATGGTTTAGAGAGTAATATATATTTTTTTTTTTAACACAAAGACGCTCAAAGGCTGTCAGGAGAGTAATAGCTAAACATATATATGTGATGTTTTGGATTTTCTTTTTGACATGGGTTTAATGTAAATATTTTAATTTTAAGACTAAAGAAATTCCTTAAGAACTTAGTTTCCACAATACAAGTTCCAAAACTCCTAAAAATCAAAAGTCAAAAATAATAATGCCAAATATGCCCTAATAATTTCAAAATTATTGTAAATATTGCATATTCTTTGGGTATAATTTTTATGGTCAATATTAAATATTATCGATACCTATAAAATAATTTGTTATGTGAAATGTCTATATATATAGAGGTTATACTTTCTATGGATGACACGTGCCCCTCATGTGGCATCATATTCAAAGCCTGGGCTTGCTCATGCTTTGTTTTTAGATTTTATAAATAGTTCATTTGAGTGGGGCGAATTTAAGGACGGAATTGACAATGAATTCAGAAAGATTTTAAGAGAAAATAATATGATTTAGGTTCCTAAGTTCTGGAATAAGACACTTGCTATTTTTCTCTAAATGTAGTTGAATTTGTATTTTTATTTTCGTTTTGTTGAGTATATTATGTCCTTAGTTTTATAACACATTATCAGCACAAGCCTCTAGCCAGCAGGGGATCATTACATACTTGAGGTAAGTCATCTTTCCCTAATCTTTGTGAGTTTATAATGTCTAATCTTAGTAAGCTTGATTTATTGCTCTTGATATATCTGGAAAAAATTATTTGCCATGGACCCTTGATGTTAAAATTCACTTTGATGCTATGGATCTTGGAGATACAATTAAAAAGGTGAAATAGCCCATCCCTGTAGGATTGCACGAAAGCAATGATATGTCTAAGACATCATATCCATGAAGGATTGAAAGCCGAGTATCTCATTATAAAGGACTCGTTTGTCCATTGGCTGAATTTAAAATAGAGGTTTGATCATCAAAAGTCTATGATCCTCTCCAAAGCTCACTATGAATGGATTCACCTGTTGTCGCAGGACTTCAAAACTGTAAACGAATATAACTCTGCAGTATTTAGTATTACCTCCCAATTGAAATTATATGGGAAAAATATTACTAAGGAGGATATGTTAGAGAAAATATTCTCTACTTTTCACGTCTTGAATATGCTCCAATAGCAACAATATCGAGAATGAGGATTTAAAAAAATACTTAGAGTTAATAGTATATCTCCTCGTTCCTGAACAAAACAATGAACTATTGATAAAAAAAATCATCAATCACGACCAACGGGGTCAGAACCATTCCGTGAAGTGAATACTACGACATACGACCATCAGGGAAGTGGTTGAGGTCATAAACGCGGTCGTGGACGTGGACGTGGACATGGCCATGGACGAGGTTATAGTGATAGACATTAAGGTACCCAGAATGGACCAAAATTCAAGAAGTCCACAAATGACAAGGAAAAATATAAAAAGGGGAAATCCCCTGAACAAAACTTGTCAAAAGATCTAATAATAGATTGCTACTGATGCGGTATGAACGATCATTGGGCACATGCCTGTTGTATAGCTCAACACCTGGTAGACCTTTACCAAGCATAGTTGAAAGGGAAAGAAACGCTTTTAGAAACTAATTTTGCTGAAGATCATTTTCCACTCAGTGATACACATTTAGATGCTTCTGATTTTTTCCGAATATCCTAGTAAAATAATTGATCATTTGATAGATGATGGAAATGTTCTAATTGATTAAGCTTTGTGCTTTTGTGCCTATTAGGAATATGCCTTAAATTTATGTATTTTAGGATTTATGGGTTGCCGAGGGGTCACCGATCGATCGGGAGGATGTCCGATTGATCAGGTGAATTAAGTTAAAATTCAGTTTTTGGCCGAGAGGGCCCTCCCAATCAATCAGGAGTCTGTTTTGTGTAACCCTAGCCGTTTAGTATAAATATGAGGTTAGGGGGTACGTTTTAGGTATCCAATCAAAAGAGAACCGCTATCCAATCAGAATCCAATTAAAGTGAGGTCAGCCATCGTCATCAATTTGAGAGCATTATGAGAGTTAAGAGAAATTGATTCACAATTCTTTCATAGATCTCGCTCAGAGGAAGTGCTATTATAATTCTTCCGTTCAAGTTAAACAAAGAATCTCCATCTCCGCCCGTGGTTTTCTCCCTTCTCGATTGTAGAGGGGTTTCCATGTAAATCATTGTGTGTTGTTTCGTTTGTTCTTCCGTTTACCTTTTTTTTTTTACTTCTCATTTGTTTGAGTCATATTATTTGAATCGAATCAAGTGATTAGGGTTAACGCTTCCGCATCAAGTATCTATATTACAAATTGGTATCGTGAATATCAGATTTGTCAAGGTTAGAATATTTTCTAACAATTGGTATCAGAGCATATCAAGTTTGTTCTAGATTTCTCTCACAAATTGGTATCAGAGCCCTGTTTATTTCAATTTGATATTATGCGTCCATAATTAAGACTGAAGTTGAGAAGTTCGGAGGTCAAGGAAGTTTTAGTTTGTGGCAAGTCCGGGTTAAGGGTCTCCTGACACAGAGTGGCTTGAAGAAAGCCCTAGAAGAAAAAGAGAAGAAATCGGAGAGTCTATCTGATGCACAATGGGAGGAGTTACATGAGAAGGCACTCACAACTATTCAAATGTGTCTTACCAATGACGTTTTGACAGAAGTTCTGAAAGTGAAGACCGCTAAGGAGTTGTGGGAGAAATTGCAGGATATGTTCTATTTCAAGTCAGTCTCCAACAAACTCGCAGTTAAGCGTTTGTTGTTCCCGTTTCGTATGTCAGAAGGTACGTCACTTAAAAATCGTATTAATAAGTTTAATTCAATTATTCAAGAATTGAAAGAATTGGATGATGCTCCTAAAGATGAAGATCAAGCTATGTTATTATTATGTTCACTCTCTACTTCATATAAAGGCTTTGTAGAAAGCATGATTTATGGTGGTAGGCAATCTATCTCAGTTGATGAAGTTAAGAGAAACATATTGAGTAAAGAAAGAGTAGATAGGGAGTTGTCCGACTCCGTTCGGAACTCAGGTTGTGGTTTATTTGTGAGAGAAAGAACTAAGTCTAAAGAATATGATCATAGTGGAAACAAGTTTAAGTCTAGACATCAAGACCTAACCTGTAATTACTATCATAAGAAAGGGCACATTAAGAGAGACTGTTACAAGCTTAAGAGAAAACTAGAAGCACAGAATAGGTCTGATCAGAGATCCGCAGAAGCTAGTGTTATTGAATATGAGGATGGAGATATTCTATCAGTGTCTAAACCTAAGTCCAGTTTTAGAGAAAGTTGGATTTTGGATTCGGGCTGCTCCTATCATGTTTGTCCCTCTAGAAGCTGGTTCAACACATACGTGTCAATTCAGGGTGGAACTGTTCAGATGGGAAACGATGCAGTATGCAGAGTTTTGGGGATAGGAACAATTTGTATTAAGATGTTCAATGGAACTATGAGGACATTGAGCAACGTTCTTCATGTTCCTAATTTGAAGAAAAGTCTCATCTCTTTAGGTACTCTTGAGTCTAAAGGGTACAGGTACACAGCTGAAGGTGGAGTTTTGAAGGTCGTTAAGAGTGCTTTGACAGTTATGAAAGGCAGAAGGGTAGGTACATTGTATGAGCTTGTCGGTTCCATAATTGCCAGATCAGTTAAGATATCTTCATCATTATTGTTGACAGAACCAAGTATCACAAAATCAAGGCACTTGAGATTGGATCATTACAGGTCCATCTAAGTACAGTAAAAGGGGCTTGTTGTGTGGTCAGTCTACAGGACTGATATCTTGTGAACAAGGCATTTATGGGAAGCAGAAGAGTCTTCGCTTCAAGCAATTCCTGACGAGTAGAGATGTCACGTTTGATGAGTCTTCATTGCTATCTCCACAGAAGAGGCCATCAGTTAGTTGTGATTCAGGTTAGGTGAATAAGCTAGAGGAAGTTCAGCTTCAGTTAAGTAACACAGTTCAGCAGCAGGTGACTGTTTTAGAAGATGTGCCAAGAGCCAATTTAGAGAAAAAGAAGATTGGCATTTCTAATAACCTCTCAGATATGTTCACTTCAGTGCTACCTAGCAAAAAGTTCAAGCATCGCTCGGACTCAGTTAGGTTTTGTGTTTTGTCTAGATAACCCCGTGTGTGGGATATTTTGTGGAGAAGATGGAGAATTGTCTTTACTTTTTGAAATTTGAGTCAAGGTGGAGATTTGTTAGGAAGATGCCTCAAATTTATGTGTATGGGATTTATGGGTTTCCAAGGGGTCACCGATCGATCGGGTGAATTAATTTAAAATTCAGTTTTTGGCCGAGAGAGGGCCAATCGAGACCCCGATCGATCGGGAGTTCGTTTTTGTAACCCTAGCAATTTAGTATAAATATGGGGTTAGGGGGTATGTTTTAGGTATCCAATCAAAAGAGAGCCGCCATCCAATCAGAATCCAATTAAAGTGAGGTCAGCCGTCATCATCAATTTGAGAGCATTACGAGAGTTAAGAGAAAGTGATTCATAATTCTTTCATAGATCTCGTTTAGAGGAAGTGCTATTGTAATTCTTCCGTTCAAGTTCAATAAAGAATCTCCATCTTCGCCCGTGGTTTTCTCCCCTCTCGATTGTAGAGGGGTTTCCACGTAAATCATTGTGTGTTGTTTCGTTTGTTTTTCCGTTTACCTATTTTGTTTACTTTTCGTTTGTGTGAGTCAAATTATTTGAATCGAATCAAGTGATTAGGGTTAACGCTTCCGCATCAAGTATCCATCTTACAAATTGGTACCGTGAATACCAGATTTGTCAAGGTTAGAATATTTTCTAACAATTGGTATCAGAGCATATCAAGTTTGTTCCAGTTTTTTCTAACAGTGCCTTTTCCGTACTAAATTATGTTTAACTTAACAAAATAATGTTGCCTTACTATGTACAAACTAGACTAACATCATTCATCTTATATTTTATATGACATTTGTTCAGTTATAGGTGTGAATTATTTTTATACACCTTTATTACCAAGAATGAACAAATTCAACTATAATCTAAATCTACTCTTGTTTTATCCATTCAAACATTTATCTGTCTGTGACACTTGAACAATTTTTTTGAAAATTTGAAAACATATATGATGATTCTTCTAATATGTGTGAAGTTAAAGTTTCAATTGGTGAAGACTATAAAACACACTACGGAATATGGTCATTTAAAGTGTTCTGTGATATCACGCTTATTTTTTCATTAGTGCTCATATGTGTTTTATGTTTGAATATGGAGGGTGGAAATTAATGTCTGGCAGGTAATGTAATAACAGTTGGTATTTTTAACTTAGCTAATGGTCTAGAAGAGCACATATCATGTTCCCTTGAGTAACAATATTTCTCATAAGTAAGACTTTATTTTATAGCAAATTCTAGAGAAATCTAATTAATTTTTGAGATACCCATCGGAATGGTTAACCAGAAGTTAACGAACCCTATGGCTTTTACTATATGGCAAAAACCATTTGAGTTGTTTGGGTATAAAGATGATTAAGAGAATCGTTGGAAATTCTCTTGAACACCCATTAAAGAATTAGAAGATTCTTATATGAGATAAAACATCATGTACTGCTTGTATTTAAGGAAAAGTGATTACTATGTCACACTCAATTGAAATTGGCCTTGAGTCCCATATGTTTGAAGGAATACAAATGGGATATATGTGGGCCAATTATTTCATGATGTGGACCAATATGAAAATTTATAATAGTAATAGAGGCCTCTACATGTTTGTGAATAATATACTTGTGACGTAGTATTTGTGAAACTCCTTGCATAAATGATCCGACTATGAGCTCAAGTTGTGGATTATGTAATGTGATAATGCAAGAGATTTATATCCCAAGAATTTAATGATTATTATATGTCAATTGGGATGATGATTGACTACCATATGGCCCGCATACAGACACAAAATGGACTTGTAGAATTTTTAATTAAACGCCTGCTAGACTATTACTATTGCCTACTTTACATGGGTACATGCTATAGTATATGTTTTAGCACAGTGTGTATTAGACCAACTGATTAACACTGATCTTCTTAGTATAGTTTGTCTCGGACAAGAACCATGTATATATCCCATTTATGAATTTTGATTATATAACGTATGTCCCAATTACTCCACTTCAATTCTGAAAGATAGGTTCAAAAAGGAGACTTGGAATTTATATCGGGTTTGAATTCCCATCAAGTACAAAATATCTGAAGATATTAACTGAAAACATATTACAACATAGTTTGTTGATTGTAAATTTAATGAAATAGGGTTTTCGGTATAAGAGGGAGAAAAGCGAAAGTTGGAAAATGAGAATTTAATGCATCATTGATCTAGAAGTTTAAGGAATTGTTCACTTGTAAATGTTGTATTCACTAATGGAAAAGGTAACCAAATAATATGTCCCCATTATAGATACTCCTGCTCAAATTAATATCCCAATCGAGCGATATTCTAATATAAGACAAGTGCATCCATTACGTGCTAGAAGCGCGGGAAACATTTCGATTCCAAATATATATAATCCGAGAAAGAAAAATGAGCAATAATAGATTGGTCCCTTTATTATGAAACTCTTGAGGAGAAAAACTCTGTAGAGATAATAGTGCAAAGAAAATGCATGAATGAAATTCCTCAAGATTATCCGGTACCTGAAACTACTGAAACTATTGAAATTTTGATAATAAAGAGATCTCTATGAATTATAGGATATGATGGAACTGAAATAAAAATTGATCAAATGTTTGTATATACAGTTGTTTGAATGGTTGTTTGAAATAGAAATACGTAATTCAAGTTGAATGAGCAATATAGTATTTGGTCATGTAGTCCAAATGCCAAAAGTGCAAATCTATAAGCTACTTGCGAAGAGAATGAGGTGGGTTAATGGAAAGCACAATATATAGCCTAAGGTTCATTATAGATACCAGAAATAGATGGGAGGTACATATATATAAGAAATGGATGCAATTGGTAAGGCGGTCTCTGTATGCATCTTATGAATGTGATAACAGCTTATCTGTGTGTATATGATATTTATATAAAAGCCCCTAAATGACTAAAGATACTAGAAGCATATACTTCAAAACTGCGGTACATATCTACTAAAAGAGAAATATGTTAATATCATCATGACTCCTAAAGAGTAGAAGAAGATGTTATGCACCTAAATTAAGAATTCGAGCTAAAGGATCTTGAAAAAGGACAGATTTTGTCTCAACCTATAGATCAAGCACGAATATGATAGAGTATTACTTTATTGATCAACTTATACGAGTACGGTACTTAAATGTTTCAATATGTTGTTTAGTGCCTCAACTCTTGTTTAATTCTATAATATGGATAAAGACCTCTTTTGTCCTTGATGAGGTAACAAATCAATAGACCATACCTTGGTATAATTGACGCATCAATATTGTTGTCACAAGACCAAGTATAGCCTCTAAAATTAACTTATTACCGACATATATACGACACTAATATGAGGGTATTAGAATGTGGTTAAACATCTATCCTAATGGAACAACCAATTTAGCACTATTTCATTATGCAATTAATTTTGTATGTGATTTATTTGACCCTCATAAGGTAAGTGACAAAAATGATATTTCTTTATATAGCTAAATTGCTATGTTTTTGGAATCTACTAACATTGCAATTACTACTAAGATGCTTATGCTTTATGAGCAAGTAAAGAGTGGGTATTGTTAAGACCTTGGTCCGACATATTTTAAGCTTTCAACGGCCAGGGGGAGTTAGTTAGTACCATATGGAGACAAGTCTGCATATATTGTTCAAATTAAAGAAAGTTGACAAAACCAAGCACATTTGAAAGGAGGTTTTCACTCTCGAGCTTCAGAAGAAGGGTGAAGTACATGTAAAATTCACACAAGAATCTGAAAAAGTTATTTAGGAAAGCATTTACCACAAACTCTGGAGAAATTAGTATACAAGTTTGGCATTAGCCAACTCAAAGACATCCTTGGTTAATCTGTGCTCATGAGGGGGAGTTAAATACACATTGTACTCTTTTTCCCTTCGCTATAGTTTTTCCCACTGGATTTTTTTCCTAGGAAGGTTTTCAACGAGGCAGTCAAATATAACTTAGACACTATACTATTTCAAGACTTTGTGTCCCGCAATATTTTAAATAGAATATCCAAAAGGGGAGTATTATAAATATTGAATATTTTTCGGGTATAATTTTTATAGTCAATATTAAATATTATCAAATACCTAGGAAATTATTTATTATGTAAAATATCTTTACACATACATATATGTATACATATATACATGTATATATATATGCATGGGTTATATTTTCTGTGAATGAAACGTGCCCCTCATGTGGCATCATATGCAAAATTGTTGAATACTCGTATTGTATGTACGTATTTTACTTTGTATTATTCTTGGCATATTCCATGTACATAGCATTTAGGTTCCTTCTTTTCCTCTCTTCCTTAACCAGCCAAGTTAATGGCTCTTATTAGAGTTTTTAGAGTTAGCTTTTAATTACTTGTAACTTACAAAATTGGAAGCCAAAGTGTTCTTCCTTTTTCTTCTATGCTTCATGTATAAATAGATTAGGGTATGTACTTGTTTATTCATTCAATACAAAAAGGAAATTTCTTCCATTGTCGATGTTTAAGTTTATTTCATATTTTTACATGGTATCAGAACAGGTTTCGAACTTGTGATTTTTGCTTTTGGTGACAGCCGCAGTGACAGCAGCTAGCCACCACCAAGAACACCTTCGAACCCTTTTTGTGAGAATTTCTTGTTTTGCTTATTTGTGATTTCTTGTGTTTTGCTTATCTGAGATAATGGCGGATATTACTAATGAGAATACTAATGCTCAAGCAATTTCTGACCATAATGCCGTAGCCTCTGTTCCTGCGACAGGGGAAGTTTTAGATGTGAATTCACCCTTTTATCTTCATCCCTCGGATCACGCGGGGTTAGTTTTTGTGCAAAACATTTTGACCGGACCTAACTATCAGTCTTGGAGGAGGTCCATTTATAAAGTTTTTAAAGCAAAACGTAAGATTGGCTTCCTAGATGGAAGTATTGAAAAACCGGACGAAAATTCGGCGGATTATGAAAATTGGAGTGCTTGTGACTCCATGGTTTCTACTTGGCTTTCCAACTCGGTCTCTAAAGAGATAAACGAAAGCATTACTTATTTAGAAACAGCTCGGGATATTTGGTTGGACTTGCAAGAGAGGTTCTCGCAAGGTAATGTCCCTCATATCTACGAATTGAAACGCGAGATTTCTCATCTAAAGCAAGATAATTTACCCATGTCGACCTATTTCACTAAATTAAGGTCACTTTGGGATGAGTTGTACACCCTTGTTGAGATCCCACCATGCACTTGTGGGCACGCAAAATCTTTTTCCCAAATTCGGGATATGGAAAAATTATTGGACTTGTTGATGGGTCTTGAACCTTCTTTTTCCACAGTTCAGTCACAACTCATGAACACAACACCGCTAACAACTGTGGGTGGTGGTTACTCAATTTTATGTCAGGAAGAGAAGCAACAAAGCGTGGCTGCGGGGTCGGTGGTGACGCCTAAAGCCACAGTAATGGCAGCAAAGGGAACGACAAATTCAGGAGGCACGGCTACTGTTATGGGGACTAGTTCCCGTCGTACTAACCGTTCTATTTGTTCTTACTGCAAGAAACAGGGTCACACTAAGGAACGGTGCTTTGAGTTGATAGGTAACCCACCCGGTTGGAAGAACAAGGCACCGGGACCCCGAGCCGTCGCTGCCACGGCTGCAGCGCCTGCCACAGACCCACTGGCCAGCACCACTGACAGTCCCATAGCAGGACTCACAGCTGCGCAGTACCAGCAGTTGCTTTCCCTTCTTGGTCCCACTTCCGTCTCACCTACTGTGAATCTCACAGGTCAAGTTTCGTTGTCTTGTGATTGGATTATAGATACGGGTGCAACGGATTATATGGTATCTTCGTTATCTCTTATGTTTGATATAAAAGCGAATGATTTGATTGGGCCCATCAAGTTGCCTAACGGGACTAATCTACCAGTTACACATATAGGAAAGGTCGAAATTTCCCAAAATTTTGTCATCCATGATGTACTCTACGTGCCTGGTTTTCGTTTTAATTTATTGTCAGTGAGCAAGTTAACACATGGAGGAAAATGTGCATTAACCTTTCATCATGAATTTTGTTTTATACAGGACCTATGCTCGAAGAGGCGGATTGGAGCGGGTAAGCAGCGAGATGGGCTATACCTATTGCAAGCACAGCCGGCCGGTTCCTCTGCTCACTCGGTTTAGAGTAATAAAGATGATGTTCTGTGGCATCGTCGTTTGGGTCACGTTTCTTACCCGAAATTGTGTTTGTTTCCCCATTTGGGAGTTAAAAGAACTGATGTAGTTTGTGATGTTTGTCACCGTGCCAAGCAAGCACGGTTGCCTTTTCCGTTGTCTATTTCTAGAACTGGTGGATGTTTTGATTTGATACATTGTGATATTTAGGGACCATATCGTATTTTATCTTTGACTGGTGCTTGGTATTTCCTTACTATTGTGGATGATTTTAGTCGATGCACACGGGTTTACATGATGAGGGAGAAATCCCAAGCACATAATATTCTTATGGACTTTTGTCGAATGGCGAAAACTCAGTTTGGTTTTCAGGTTAATCAAGTAAGGAGCGACAACGGACAAGAGTTCAGGTATGGGCCCCCATTGGATTTTTATGCAATTCACGAAATCCAATTTCAAACATCTCTTACCGGGACGCCACAAAAAATGGAGTGGTAGAGCGGAAGCATAAGCATTTGCTTGAAGTGGGACGAGCACTTTGATTTCAGGCTGGTTTACCGAAGAATTTTTGGGGTGAGTGCGTGTTAACTGCTGCATATGTCATAAATTTAACGCCTTCACCACTTTTGAAAAATAAAAGTCCCTACGAGATACTTGTTGGTAAAACACCGAATTTAGATCATTTGCGGGTTTTTGGGAGTCTTTGCTATTATCGTGTTAAAAATAGCACAAATGATAAATTTGATGATAGAGCTACATCTGGAGTATTTGTCGGTTACCCACATGGTCAGAAAGGGTATAAAATTTATAATCATGAGGAGAATAAAATTGTTGTGTCTAGAGATGTACGGTTTTATGAAGATGTTTTCCGTATCTTCAACCACATGATGTTACTGCTAGACTCAATATTACACATCCTGAAATGTTGTTTTACGATGATGGGCCACTTCAACACGGGCCCGGTAAGGACAAGTCAGCCGTACCAGCTGCTGCTGGCACGGCTGAAGACGGCTCTGCAGCCGAGGAGACCACCTCCACTGCAGGCGGTGGTCCAGACAGTAGCATCCCACCAGTCCGTGGGACTGGAGCTATTGATCACGAAGCAGGGGTCCTTAGAAGAAGTACTCGGTTACATACTGCACCCGCCAAGTATCAAGACTTTATTTGTGATGTGCCATCTTCTATAGCCCATGCTCCTGCCCCCTCTTCATCAACCGATTCTAGTATAGCGTATCCTATCTCTAACTTTGTGTCTAATGCGTATTTTTCTAACGCTCATTGCAATCTTTTAAACGCCATCACGTCTAGTGATGAGCATAAAATTTTAAGCAGGCCGTTGAGTACAAGCATTGGAGGGATGCAATGGAGAAAGAGATTCAAGCCTTGGAGCAAAATCAGACATGGACTCTAGAAGATTTACCGGCAGGAAAACGGGCAATCGACTCCAAGTGGGTCTACAAAGTAAAGTACAAGTCCAATGGTACTATTGAGCGTTACAAGGCTAGATTGGTTACGAAAGGTTTCACGCAAGTGGAAGGTATAGATTATCATGATAATTTTGCGCCTGTCGCAAAATTGGTTACGGTTCGTTGTGTTTTAGCCGTAGCTGTCGCTAGAAGTTGGGTAATCCAACAGTTAGATGTAAATAACGCATTTCTTCATGGGGACTTGGATGAGGAGGTCTACATGAAATTACCACAGGGTTTTGAACAGAAAAATAAAGGTAAAGTGTGTCGTTTGCGGAAATCATTATAAAGACTTAAACAGGCCTCGCGTAACTGGAATCAAAAATTCACTTCTACGTTGTTGAGTGTCGGTTTTTGTCAATCCAAATCAGATCATTCTCTCTTTACGTATTATCGTGAAGGAATTTACACTGCCATTTTGATCTATGTGGATGATATTATTATTACTAGAAACAATTTAAATCACATCAATGAAGTGAAGGGAATTTTGAATAGTTCTTTCGGAATTAAAGATTTAGGACCGGTTAAGTTTTTTTTGGGAATCGAGGTTGGTCGGTCTCCCAAAGGTGCTGTTTTGAGTCAAACCAAGTATGTCTTGGATATTCTCAGCGAGGTCGGTTTGCTAGCAGCTAAACCGGCTCCAACTCTTATAGTACAAAACCATGGTTTAGCTGATCAGAATGGGGATAAAATCGAGGATGCAGGGTGTTACCGACGCCTAGTGGGACGCCTTTTGTACTTGACCAAAACTAAACCAGATATCAGTTACGCTGTTCAGATTTTAAGTCAGTTTATGCATGATCCTAGGGGGGAGCACCTAGAGGCCGTGATACGAGTATTGCGTTATCTGAAAGGGACACCAGGTCAAGGAATTTTCTTGCCTTCTGAGAGTGATTTACGATTACATGGTTATTGTGATGCCGATTGGGCGGGTTGCCCCACTACCAGGCATTCCACCACTGGTTATGTGATATTTTTAGGAGGGGCAACCATTTCTTGGCGGTCTAAGAAGCAATCAGTTGTTTCACGCTCCTCGGCTGAGGCCGAGTATCGTTCCATGGCTACTACAACCAGTGAACTAATATGGTTGAGACGTCTGTTAACTGATCTTATTGTTCCTATTAACGATGCTTCTATTTTATTTTGTGATAACCAAGCTTTACACATTGCTTCTAATCCCGTTTTTCATGAGAGGACGAAACATATTGAGATCGACTGTCACTTTATTCGAGAAAAGCTGCTATCCCGGGAAATTGCAACCTCTTTCGTTCGTTTGTCGGGTCAACTAGCCGACATGTTCACTAAAGGACTCGGTTGTTCAGATTTTTCAGCTGTCCTTCGCAAGTTGGGCATTGTAGATCTACATGCTCCAACTTAAGGAGGAGTGTTGAATACTCGTATTGTATGTACGTATTTTACTTTGTATTATTCTTGGCATATTCCATGTAAATAGCATTTAGGTTCCTTCTTTTCCTCTCTTCCTTAACCGGTCAAGTTAATGGCTTTTATTAGAGTTTTTAGTGTTAGCTTTTAATTACTTGTAACTTACAGAATTGGAAGCCAAAGTTCCTTTTTCTTTTATGCTTCATGTATAAATAGATTAGGGTATGTACTTGTTTATTCATTCAATACAAAAAGGAAATTTCTTCCATTGTCGATGTTTAAGTTTATTTCATATTTTTACTCAGGGCTTACTCATGCTTTGTTTTTAGATTTTATAAATAGTTCATTTGAGTGGGGCGAATTGAGGATGGAATTGAGAATGAATACAGAAAGATTTTAAGAGAAAATAATATGATTTAGGTTCCTGACTTATGAAATAAAGTACTTGTTATTTTTTTTAATTATATTTAAGTTTATTTTTATTCTATTGAATATATTGTGTCCCTAATTTTATAATAAAAATAACAAAAATGATCCTAATTTGTTAAGCTTAATATTGGTTTTTATGGAATGTTCAAAAAAAAAATATTGGTTTTTATGGTAGTTCTCAATTAAAATATTAAAATTCATTTTAAATTTTAGGTTAAGCTTGTGAAAATGATGCAGACCCTCGAAATATTTTAATTTTAAGGACAAACATATAATTAATTCATATGTTCTCTTGTCACAATAATAAACAAATAAACGAATAAAATATGAACAAACAAGTAACATGCAGCTGAGTCCCAACAAAATCCAACTCAGAATTATTTTTTTTTTTATAATATTATAAAGGTCATTGGGCTGGGGTGTGTGTTCATTGTGGAAATAACAATAATCATATAATAATAATAATGACAAATAATTATGCCCCTCCTATTTATTATTATTTATTTATTTATTTTGGTTATGAGTTTACAACCAGGATGCCCTGGACAGAGGACCATATGAAACCCTCCAACTTGCAGTACCAGACAACTCTCTCCCTCTCATTTTCCCTTTACAACCCGCCCCAAATTTGAAGTCCTCTTTTGTTTTTTATTTATGGTTTTCAGTTTTTAAATAAATTAGAAATTAAGCTTTTAGAATTATTTTTTTATTGTTAATTTACAGATTTTATTTGGGTAATCTATACATTAGTCTATGAGATTTCATATATTAATTTTTTAATTTATAATTTTCTAAAAAAATATTTTAATTTAAAAAATTACATATATTTAATAACATAGTATCATTATATTATAATTCGTGTGTGGGATGTGAAGAAAAATGACAAACAATATAACTTGAACAATGTAGAATACTTGGAATGAGAGAATAATCTTTTGGATGATTCAAATAAACAACAATATTGGCCTATTTATAATTTACAACAAGGCAAATGAAAAGATGCAAGATTAAGAAAATCCTAGGCTAATAACATCAACGTAGACCTAGATCTAGAAAAATGAAGAATTGAAGAGGGCATTCATGGGGGCAAATCAACCATGTGGCCAGTTACAAGAGGAGAGCAAGGAAGAAATAAAATCCAAATTTACTATTCTAAATTAAATTTAGATCTAATTTATTCTATTATATTAAAACCAAATACAATTAAAAATAAAACTAATATAATTAAAACATATAGAATTTAACAGGATGAAAGAATAATAAAGAGATAGTGAATATACCAACAAATGACAACAAGTTCTACACATTTTCACACTGTCATTTACTTTCTTTTACTAAATAATGTAACATTTGAATTTAAAACTAATTTACATATTTTATAGACTAAAAAATTAATACACCAAATATTAAGGTATTGGTATGTAATTTACCTTTTTAATTTTCATCAAATTACAAAAACTGAAATTTAAAAAACAAAAATAAGAAAAAATTGTTTCCACTTGATTTATATTATATAAAATTTGAGTTACATATTACGTACATAGGTATAAATAAAAGTCATTAACAATCAAATATCAAAATTTTTTTAATAGTTATATAATATTTTTAGGACGTATTAATAATTTAAATTGAATAAAAATTTAGATAGTATAATATTCATAAAATAGCTGATATAATTACACCTCTTCGTCCTGTCTTCTTCTTCGGTGGTGTTTTTTATTAACTCTTTCCGATTTTGTTTACATTACTCCATTTCTGAAAATTTCTTTTACCCCTTTTTCATTATCTTCTCCGTCATCGTAGAATGATAGATGCTTTGTTTCAACTGAACCCCTTTTTTTTAATTTTTTAAATGTAGGAATCAATCAAGGGAATAAAAGAAGTTGGGTTGTTCAAATTTGTGATAAACTATTACTTGACAACGAAATTGAATTACAAGTAAACACCTTTATATATATTTATATTTATATTTATAAATATCAAAGAAAAATTATAAAAACCCAGAAGGGATTTTGAAGCGAAAGATTGTTTTTTTGATACAATTTTGAAATGAAAGATTGATTGGGAGTATATGTGTGTGGGTGTGTCGGCGCAGGGTCACTTTCTGTCGATATTGTCTGTATATCCAACAAGAAGGCATCGCTTCCTCTATTTGTTTATTGTAAAGTACAGCTTTGATGAAGTGGATTCATTAGCTGCCATTACCCCATCACTAAAAACCCCTTCAAAATATCATCGTTCGGCGCCGGTTTTGATTCTGGGGGTTTTCTTTTTGTTTATTATATCTTATTGAAATTAAGGTGATTTGGCATATGGGTTTTGACTTCCTTTTATTTATGTGAAGACCCATTTCTTATATATGTTGAACATAAACTCAAGTTTTGTGAGGATCAGCTGAGGCATGTTGCGTTCAGTGTGAGAATTTGGGTGAATTTTTTGATGTGGGTATGGCTGGCATGTGTGGATCAGTGTGATCTGACTTCTGGCAAATGTGGCTGAGGTTTACAGACACATTTCTTTGTCATTTCAGGTTTGGATTTCAATGTTCTTCTTATATCATTATTGATTGCTGTTCTTGAGCCAATGAGGTCTTGCTCTAATAGGTCAAGCCCTAAAACATGAGGCCCTACATTCGAATTTGTTTACCCCTAAATTTTTTTTTTTTTTTCCTTTGTGTATATATTAAATCTGTCATTCACATGTGCAGTCCTCAATTATTCATGGCTTGAGTGTGCTCTTTATATTGTACAAACTTCATTTGCATGCATTGGCATTAGGATTATATAGCATGATATTTGGTACATTGTTTATTCAAAGATTTGATTTTACAATTTACATAAAAGTAGATCTGACTTGAATTCCTGATGGATTAGGCCTATTGTGTAGGCTTTCTGAAAGTATTTGATCAAGATCTGTGCATATCTGCATTATGCACTGTCAGTTGCAGTAAGTTTCTAGGAGCCCTATTTATTGAATCCCTAGTTTGAGGAGGACACCAGTGTCCATTGTGTTTAATCTACAACAACTACCCACTACCTTAAAGAGGCTCCTGCCAAGGCAAGGTCTAGGAGGTAAGATATACATGGCCTTACTCTTACAGGGTTCTATCCTATATTTCTGAAATCTATGTTACCCAAATTTGGAATGAGAGTCGGACAAGATTTTTGTGCCCAAATGTCAAACTTGGCTATTTTTTAAGATTTTTCTTATTTCACCGTGCTAGTATCCTTATCCAATATGGGTATTTTAGATTAGATTGTAGAGTTGAGGTGACTATGGCTACACCTTCTAGTGTTTCCTAATAAGAAGGTTTAAGAAACCAAAACTACAACACGTTGTAGACTCGCCTCCTGTTGAGGACTTCACTTGTGAGTCTAGTAAGAATCTCACATAAGAGTTGTGAGAGAGAAGAGATCAACATATATGTGTAGTGGGTTGCTCCACCTAATGCCAATTGGTTTTAGGATGAAACCCCACTTTGGGCTTTATATGTAGATCTCATGTGTGCCAACTCTTTGGGTAGGACCTAAAGGCCTGGTGGACTTTAACACTTGCCATCTTTACCATGGTATTTTTTGTCTGGTTTTTACTTTGATATGGACCTTTTATCACATCAAGTTGTCTTTTTGATGTTGATTTATTGATGAGATCTTACATTTGTTTCAGGTTGAGTGAATGATAGTTATTCCTGCACTATTTAGCTGAACTGCTTCCCTTGCCAAATGTCAAGGACTCTAGCAGCCATTGTAGGAGGTGCTGCAGGAGCCGTGGCATTGGTGGGGGTACTAGTCTTTCTTATATGGTTTTGTATGTGCCATAGCAGAAGCATCTCAAGAAATTCTGAAACAGGATCGTCTGAGCCATCTAATCAAGGTAACTTACTTCTTCATTTTAATTTCTAAAAGTATTACTCCTTGAAAAGTGGAAAATGATGCTCACTTTGATATTTGATTTACAATTTCGATCTGTAGAAAGAGGGATTGAGCTATCTTTTCGAGAAGCAAGACGTTTTGAATGGGATGAATTGTCTTCAGCTACCAAAAATTTCAGTGATCAATGTTTGATCGGAGAAGGAAAGTTAGGGGAGGTATATAAGGGATTGCTTAGTGATGGGATGCTTGTAGCAATTAAAAAGAGGCCGGGTGCTCCAACTCAGCAATTTGTTGAAGAGGTCAGAGTCGTTTTTCGATGTGTAATCTGAATTATGGAGTTCATCAGCAAGCTAATATAAAGGACTGACTATACGTGATGTTCTTTTATGGTGGCTTATGGCTGCTGCTTGAGTATCAAACATTGCTACACTAATCAGTAAGATTGATGAAGTAGCAATTAATGCAAAAACAGCCAATTGGAAACCTATAGTCATACTTATAACCCTCCACGCTACGAACAAATGAACTTTACCATTTTATTCCTCTGTCAGACAAAATTGTCATAAAATACATCACAGAGGGATTTTATACTATGAATACGTTGATTCTATATGTTATAATGACATATGACCCCTTTTTTACCACTTTATTCAAACATAGAATTGAGAGAAAACAGTTTGTGGTGGCTTACGTCTGTTTGAGTCCGATGCATTGCTTGTCGCCATCCTTTTTTTTTTTTTTTTTTTTGTGTGTGTTGCTGTTGCATTTTAGACTCTTTCAGGAACAAATAGCAATCCTGAAGAACAAGTTAAACTGTTTATTTTGACTCCATTGCCACTGTCATCTATCCACGTTTGATTTTTCTGCAAGTGATCTATGTATAATAGGTTCTCTGTTTATCACTCATGGATATCTACTTGTTTTGTGGTCATGTACCTGTCTGATTCGGCCATTTGGCTCAAAATTAGGCCTTGTGTTCTTTTGGGAGGATATGTAAATAGAAAAGAGGATTTGAACTTAGGACCACCTTTTTTTTTTCTCTACTAGCATTGTTGCATTGTTATGAAATAAATTCATTTTTGCACTTAGGATGCTTATATAACTTGCATTATTGCTATCTTATCCTTTTTTTTCTCAACATGGAACTTTATTTGTCAGTTTTCGTCAGTCTAGGTCTACTTTGATAAGTCATAATAGCATTGACTTGCATTATTTGTCTCTTTTGGTCGCTTTTAACACGTAAGCACGCTAATCAGTTTGTTTTAGTAATTGAAATATAATGCATGTACACTACGGTGAAATTTCAAATGTATTGCCATGTTAAGCCCTATCACATGATAGCTAGCTCAAAATCCATTACATTATATGATAATCTTTATTTGATTTTATTCTTCTTTTTTATCTGTTTCTAGTTTAGCTAAAGCATTTATCTCTCCCTTGTACCTCTTTTCCTATCAGGTGCGCTATCTTTCATCAATTCAGCATAGGAACCTTGTCACACTTTTGGGATATTGCCAGGAAAGAAATCAACAAATTCTTGTGTATGAGTATGTACCTAATGGAAGTGTTTCCAGCCATTTATACGGTAAATCTCCAAAAAGTTTTTTTTTTTTTTTTTTCGCCTAGGACTTCTTTTCGCTTCGTTTGGAATCAAGAAAACTTGGAAAAGAAAAATGATGGGAAAAAAAGTTCAAGGGAAAGAAAATAGGGGAAATGACTTTCTTTCGCTTGTTTGAATTTCAAGGAAAAACAAAGAAAAAATGTCATTTTCCATGAAAATTAGGGGCTGCAAATGAAAAAACTTGAAAACGATGGAATGCAAATGAAAGCGCCTGGAAATGACTGGCTGGAGCGGGCATTGGGCTGGAGTTGGGCTGCAGCGAGTTTAGGCCGTGATTTTTCTTTTTTCCAGTTCTCCGGTCTGTTTTGGGAGGAAAACAATTTTCCTCTAAGCATATTTTAATCTTCTAATTTTTCCATCCAACTTTTTTTCTTCTTATTTTCCTTGTATTTCAAACAGGTGAAAATGCTTTCCTTGATATATTTTTTTTCCTTTCACAATATTTTCCAAGTTCCAAACGGGGTCTTCAAGCTCCTTTCTCTTTTTTGCGGGCTTACTGGGAGGACCTTCGCAGGAGGTGGTCGTACTTCACGGGAGAAGTTGGAATTCAAGCACCGGCTTTCAATAGCTCTAGGGGCAGCTAAAGGTGATCTTCTGCCAAATCAGTGAGCATTTGTGGATTTCCTGGTATTAGTTTTTCTTTTCCTTAGACAAAAAGAATTGTCAACTGTCAAATAACCAATTATTCCAAAAGTTTAAACTGTTAGATTAAAACCCAGCAGTTGTTTTACAATCTAGTATAGCCTCTCATACAAATAGTAACTGGGAATGAAGCATAAATAGTTTTATTGACTCATTTCATAGCTTCTGTTGTATTCATATTATAAAAAGAGTTGTCAAGTGTCAAATAACCAATAATTCCAAATGTTTAAGCCGTTACATGAAAACCAAGGAGTCGTTTTACACTCTTAACATGACCTCTCACTCAAATAGTCACCGGGATTAAAGCATAGATAGTACATTGACTCCTTTCGTACTAATGTTGTTATCCTATTGTAAGCATCAAATAACCATCTATTTCAAATGTTTAAGCTATTACCTAAAAACCCAGCAGTTGTTTTACAGTCTAACATTACCTTTCACACAAATATTCACTGGGATTGAAGCATAGATAGTACATTGAATGAGCATAGTTATAATTGAAGTACCATTCTTATAATATATAACTTGCAGGTTTGGAGCATCTCCACTCCCTTAGCCCTCGTTTGTTACACAAGGATTTCAAAACATCAAATGTCCTTGTAGATGAGAACCTCATAGCAAAGGTTGCAGATGCTGGTATCCGTACTTTCCTTGGAAGATTCGACTCCGCCGGCCCCTCTTCTCAATTCGAAGCTGATGAGATATTCCTTGCTCCAGAGTACGAGTTCTATTAAATTTCACTAGCTACATATAAGCCCAAATGGGGTTGATGCAGTGCAAAAAAATAAAAAAAATTTGGGAATGGAAAGTTCAACGGCCTTCCTTTATATCCTTATTGCTAGAATAATTAAGAACAAAGGGGAAAAGTTTAATCCTAATTCTCACAACTCGAGAATAGAAAGATACATAAACAAGAGATCAATTTGAGCAAATTGAATGACTAAAACCCTATTGGCTCTCTTCTTTAAATAGAGGACCTTTCCTAGCTAAACTTAAAGACTAAAATAAATATGGATAACTAAGAAAAATAAAACAATTGAATCTCAACACAACTCCTATCTAAAATTAAAGGCAAATCTAGCTAATTTGTATCTCCTATCTAAAAAACTCCTATGCGGGTACAACTTATTCGCCCGATCTCCCATTTGCCAAGATACGGGCTGCATCATTCTTCTCGAACTAGAGAGAATTCGCCCACAAATTCAACCCGTTAGTCTTGTTAGCGGATGAAGATGCCCACGGGGAAAATCAAGAGCTCCCAATTGATAAATTTTTTTGAGGTAGAGGTGCCTGAGGTGGTGCTTGTTATGACAGTTGGCTGGGATGATATTTTTTGTGTAGCTGACAGTGGTGGTTGAGGTTGTACCGACGGTAAAGTTGGCGTTGATGGGTGTAGTGGAAGTGCAATCGTTGGTGGTGGAGTTAGGTGTAAGATCTCAATATCTTCAATTTTCTTCTCATAGATGGGCTCATCATAGGTGGGCTCATCAAAGATAGGCGAAGAAGATAAATCAAGATGGGACTCCTCATATGTGCTAAATATAAGCTCTGTTATTGTTAGGGGTTGAAACGGATTTTGTGGGATTGGTTAGGTTGGTGATGGTGGTGGTCGTGAGGCCAAAAGAGGTCGTGGTGATGGTGGTACTCGATTTCCAACCCTATCAAACGGGTTGTTGAAGCTTTCTTCGGTTTCGTCCTCTCCTCCCACCTCCGGTGGTTGTTGAGGCTGAGCCGTAGTCTTTTGGTTGGGCGTCGCACCCAATTGCACCAAACACAACTCAATTCACCGGAATCACTCCACCATCCCCTTGAATCTCCTGTAAATCTAGCGTTGCTAGTCTCGTTCGTAAATGTCTCCAAGGGCGGCGTACCTTTGTCACCCACGGGCCATCTTGGGAAATTTTCTGAGCTTTGATACCAATTGATGCAGCGCAGATAAGAAGGAAATTAGAAACGAAAGGTTCAAAGGCCTTCCTTTAAACTCTTATTAAAACCAATTAAGAAACAAAGGGGAAAAGTTTTAACCCAAATTCTCACAACCCGAGAATAGTGAGAAACACATAAACAAGGGATAAAAATCTAAACAAATTGAATGACTTAAACCCTATTGGCTCTCTCCTTTAAACAACTTAAAGACTAAAATACTTCTGGATAATTAAGAAAATAAAGTAATTGAATCTCGACGCAACTACCATCTAAATTAAAGGCAAATCTAGCCAATTTGTATCTCCTATCTAAAAGACTTCTATGCGGGTACAACTTCTTATTCGCCAAGATACGACTGCATCAAGGTTTTCGTCCTAAAACCAAATGACAATAGGTGGAGTAGCCCATTAGGCTTATATATTGATTTTTCCTCTCACAACTCTAATGTGGGATTATTAGGCCCACATGTGGAGTCTTTAACAAATTCTATGTGCATATTGTGTTACAAAGACGCTATGAATTGTGTATTTATGTGTTTTTTGCATTGCAGGGTGAAAGAATTCAGACGATTTTCAGAGAAAAGCGATGTGTACAGTTTTGGAGTATTTCTGCTAGAGTTGGTCACTGGACGAGAAGCCAGAGAATCATATTCTTCAGAGTGTGACCAAAATTTGGTTGAATGGGTATCTGACTTTGCAAAGAAAAAGTTCATAATTTTCTAATTAATTTACTTGCAGAAAATTTGTGCTTGTTTCATGGAAAATATTTTCAGAGATGAATTTCTGTTCATCCTTGCATATTTTCCAACAGAGAATTACCTTAACAAATTTTGGGGACGTGTTTTGTGTTTACCAATACAGAAAAATTAAGGTCATCTCCCATTTTTCCATGGAGAAGGAAGATGAGAAATGAAGATGAAAATTGAAAATAGAAGCAAAGAAGCTTTCTATAAATAAATGCACCCTAGGTGACAATTAGGAGACGTAGGTTTCTTTTATGCCTTATATTTACAGCAATTTGAATGAAAAGTATATAGTCATTCGTTCTTATCTTTGGTAGCTTTACATGTAAATCACATTTCTAAATGTGTTTTAACTAATAAAATACAACATACAATTATTATGAAAGCCATTACAATAGTACCTTTATGTAACAACGAATCATATATCAGCTAGCACAAAACCTGTTACCTAACGGCCTGTATTTGATTTAAGTGATCTTTCGTTTACCCTTTCTGATATTATTTTATTTTGCTTTGAATAACATTAATCAGGTACAAGCCTATCAAGACTTCAGCATTATATCCACAATCATAGATCAAAGACTCGGAAACCGATTCACCATGGAAGGGATGGAAGAGCTGTTACAGCTCATCATCCGATGTGTCGACCCATCAAGTGAAATCCGACCTGGCATGAACTACGTGGCAACAGAACTCGACCGAATACTCGAAAAAGAGATGAGCTTGACAACAGGCATGGGGGAAGGAACCCCAACCGTTACCCTTGGAAGCCAGCTTTTTAGGGCGTTGAAATAAGTGTTTTCTAATGTTGTTGTATTCTATTAAATAGTTCATTATTCTTCATCTTGTTTATCTCTATTCTATGTTCATTTTTTGGCCCCCAGAAAGTCAGAAAAGATATGCAGCTGTTTGATAATTGTATAAAGAACAGCTGTATTGTTTTTTGATTTTTTTTTTTTTTTTTTTTGGCGTATTATATATGTATCGAGAATCTTGTTGTAACCATTATTTCATGTTAATATTATAGTGAAGATTGGAGTGGTGTGGTTCTGGTTATTTGTTATTTTTAAAAGTTTCGTAAGTCCAGCCTCCTAGTTTAACTATGCGATACTTTGAATCGGTTCAGATGGGGATTATTTGAGTATAGAACCATTTTTGAACCTTCAACCACCGGTTTAAAATTTTGAAACTGTTGGTATGGTATTGGAGCTTCATATTTGAGCGAGGAAGTATGTTAAGAGTACAAAATTATTCTTGACATTTTACCCATTAGTTCAAACTTCTGAAACAATTGGTTCTCAATGGGGTTGACAAAGTTTGACCTGACTTAATAATACAGCTTGAATATAACGAGAGTTATTATGAGATTTTTGACAACTATGAAAGTGATATGGTACAAAACTTACCATATTTCGAGCAAATTGAAGTAATTTAAATACTTCTGAATTCAACATAACTAAATTATTAACATAGGTACTGCGTGTTTTTCATCTCTAGGTGAATAATCGGAGCTGCTTCGAGATGCTTTCAATTGGGTTTTTGTCGGTCATAGTCAGTCAAAATGTTAAATACATGTGTCTATAAACATAAACAAAGAAAATATGTCAATTGGTTACAAAAAGTTCAAAACACAGTAACTTATCCTGGGTTCGAATCAAAATAGTGTAGGTAATAGCTTCCCCCCCCCCCCCCCCCCCCCCCCCCCCCCCCCCCCCTTTCTTCTTATCGGAAGGTAGATCATACCTTGTTTGACCTGTATTTAATTCCCACCTTAACCCAAAGAATTCATAAAACCTAGACACCCATACTAAAAATGATTAGACTCAACTTGAACTAGGTTATGAATGAATGAGATTTTGACATCCCTTGCTTCTGAAAAATATTCACACAACTAGATTCGCTTCTCAATAAGACTGTATAATTGAATATTATTTAGAGCTACAACCACGATCCTATTGATTGAAAAATCCACTTCCATCAAGTTGACTGCAAGGAGAGCATCCAGGAAATTGTATTGGAAGACTCTGACTTAATGATTAGTTGATAGCAAAGAATCTAATTTTTTAACTGATGCAAAAAGTCCATCATAGTTAGAATCAAGAGTATCAATAGATGAAAAGAGCATGGTTTAAAAGAAACCGTCAAAATTTCTATTGCCGATCTAGATTTGCCAAATGATGAGCCATTAACGTTCCATTCATGTGGTGGCGTCCAAGTCGGCTTGATCTATAATGGCATATGGACGACCAGTGCATAATCTACAAGGGTTCTAAAGGGGGATAATGCACAGATACCCTCAGGCGACTAATTAAGGCCTTTGTTAGTAATAAAGCGCGTATAATACGCACATTGAGCACGTATTTGTATTTTTCTATTTAAAAACAGTATAATACAATATGGTAAAATATGGGTTTTGTTAATGTTATTCATACAATATACTTATTATAACACATCTGTATTTCTCCCTTTTAAAAAAATTAATAATTGAAAATAATCAATACATGCACCTAAATTATCCAATATTCTTTATTTTGTTAAATTTGTCATTCAACTCCAAAATTATTGAATGTACTCTATTACTTACTGTGTGTTCTACTTTAACTATCGGTATAGTAGTTATCACTAACTATGCAAATCCTTTATTTTTATAAGTTAACAAATTTTTTACAAAAAGTTTCATATATAAATCCAAATAACACACATGTATATTAAATTCAGTTTAATTCTTATGCTATATTTTACTAACAGAGATTATACCCTTGGTACCATAAAACCGCCCTTAAACATGACATGTATACATCACTGACTATACAGTGCAATTCCTTGTTTTTGTTCTACACAAGTTTACCTTCGCTCCCATTCTCACGACTCTCGATAAAAATTGGTACATTGTTTTTACACTGGTCAAAAGTACATACTCTTTAGGGAATCTAACACTTGGAGGAGAGGTAGCTCGAACCCAAGACCTCTTGCTTGGGGATTGAAACTTGGAAGATAAATTACTATACCATTTACTCAAAATATTGGTACATATGAGAAATGAAGGCACGGTGGAGATAACAGAGCTAAACCATAATCATAGTTTCCCAGAACAAAAGTAAAACATAATTGAACGCAGCATACTGGATGACTGCAACAATCAACATCACTAGAATGGAAATATGCTTTTTTTTTTTTTTGGGTCCAAGAAATATACTTTTATTTAATGCAAAATCAATTCATCCCATGGCTCTCGGCACATCTGAAGCGCCGACCATGACTGGTTGAGAGAGTAAAAGCACAATACATTATACAAGAAATGACTGTCATAAAAATACTTCCCTCAAAATGTTAGCATTCCATGGCAGAAAAAGCATACCTACATATATACATAAGACTACAGGTTTTGGTTTTGTATCCTGTGTTACCTAAACTATCTATTGTGCTTAATGTGCCAGTAGAGGACAAGGGTACTAGCATGCTGATATGACACTTGTAGACTTTAAATTAGACCCAAAACAAAAAAACATAGAAAAATTCTTACAATATAGCAAGTCTGATTTCTGGGCACATATCTCATATGCTCAATGCTGGCTAAGGCTTCCTGGATCAAGAATTTGACGAATAGCCGACCAAAACTCATTCACAAAAGGCTTTCCCCACAGAAGTGAACCACTGGGTTTAAGTCATTGATTCCAGGACTTCAAGAACGGTTTTCCAGATGAATCATGTAAAACCGAAGTCTGATGAGACAAGCCCATCCATCCAATAGGGTTGGTGGTCTTTAAGGCAGTAGTGGCTTCATGTCCGCTCAAGTAATCAAGTGGTGAAGGTGTTTGCGGTAAGGGGTGGCTTGATATAGGCACGCTTGGAGCCATGTCTGGTCCACAGTTGTTCACTGGAGGAGGAATAAACGGTTCAGTTGAGCGTGACCCATCATACGGAACACGAGAACGCAAGCTACTGCACTGTGACAGAACACTGTATAGGCTCTGATCTCCACTGTTAACAACAGACCCAAGGTTGTGGGTTGAGAAAACGTTAACGTTGCCTTCTGAACTTGACCAGCTAGTATGAGGTCTGCTTTCACCCGTAAACCAGCTGGGATTTAGAAGTCCTCCAGATGCTCCCAAATGAGGATGAACAGGACCTGAGATACGAGCATTATTCCAATCTCTCATATTAAGAGCAGGATAGAGTACCTAGCGTTGTTAGTGTATACACTGTCGTGAATGTTTGGCTGTATAAATAGCTCACTCTGCGCCTTTTGTCTATGGTCCAATGGAAATGATGATGTAAGTGGATCCTGGAAATGCCCTGGTAGCTGAGGGGTTTGCATCAACATATTAGTTGACGATTCAAACTCAAGCCCTATCTTTTTCGGCTCCTGATGATAATTATCACTCCTAATAAGAGAATGAAGCAGCTCACTCCTGTCTCGGTTAGGATAGGAACTGAAGAATGACATATCAACAGTTGTTCGGTTCAACAGATCCTTAGTTGGATCTTCCTCAGGTACAGTAGACTCCAAATCGATCAAGCGCATCGACTGGTTCTCAGGAACCCGATAACTCCTCAGAGACGGATCCTTGGAAGTTGCATACTCGAGGTTTGAAGAAGAAGGATGACCATAAGAATCAGGCAAGCCAATTGCACACCATGGATCCTTTCCAGATGAATGAGCCGCTTCAAAGGTACTTCTGGCGTCTGTGGAACAATGATGTCCAGCATACGAAATACTAGGCAATGCTTCGCTGGCCTTTGATGCCACATGATAGTCAGAAATAGATGAAATTTCATTGGTCGTCTTGCAGACAAAATGATTATCCACTCCATTCAGATCCATTGCACTGAATTCCCCTTTGCAATTATGCAAGAAAGGGTGACTCTGCGAAGGGGATGGGGTATTGAACTGCTGGCTTACGTGCTGCATCAAAGACTGACTGTCCTTGCCCAATAAGTCAGATTCTTTGTTATCAGCTTGTTGGAGAATCAAAGTGCAAAGAGAGTTATCTGCTTCCTCGCCCTGAGTGTCTTGCTGTTCCTCGCCGTGATCATTTGCCAATTCATGAGGACTGGTCCTCTCCTCGTCAAGAGGGCTTGCCACTTTCTCATCCTGAGATTCTGCACTTTCCTCGTGATGGTTTGCCATTTCTTCATCCCAAGGGTCTTCCCTCTCCTTGTCACCAAGTCTTTCTGGGAGATCTGTTGTCTCCACATCAACAGCACTTGACACTTCCTCATCTGGTGTTTCTGCCTTTCGCTCATCACTAGGACTCGTTGCTTCCTCAACCTGAATGAAAGTTGCTGACAGAAGTTAGTGTGCTTGGGCTAACACCATTCAGGAATACTGGTAGGGCTGAACATGAACCATCCAGACGGACAGACTGTCTGTTTTTGGTCAAAAACTGGACCACACCCACAAAGAGTCAGTCGTTGGTTCTAATAACTGGAACTAACCAGTCTCCAGTCCGATCCAAGACCGCCCGACCCAGTGACCCAACCAAAGGCATCTAAGGAAAAAAAAAAAAAAAACCATGCTGTCTACATATAGGCTAGAGTTCACCATAAAATCATAAGCTCCCCCAGTCCGCCTCACTAAACTTCATGCCCTAATTTCTGCTGCAACTGCATGTCTATGCCAACAATTGGGGCATTGCAGCACAACATCAGAAGACAATCTGCAAATCTATACTCAAGCTCCTTTATTGTTAGTGTCAACTATCATCATCTAGCCTTTGCCACCGGTAGAAGCTTGATTTTGACTGTCCGGAAGCCTTTGATCTAGGTGCTCAGTCAATATCTGTGCCTAGGGGTGTGCACCATCCGGTTTTCATAAAAACTGCATCAAAACCGGACCAAACCGTTATAACGGTTTGAAAATTTTTTCAAACCAAACCAAACCGTTTTAGATTTTAAACCAAACCAGACCAAACCGCATTTCGCGGTTTGATCCGGTTTGGTTACGGTTAAACTATAATATTAAGTAGGTTACTACTTTGTCAATAAAATGTAGATTAATTATACATATTACGGTTTGTTACATTTAATTAGGTAATAATATATATGTAATTCTCTACCTTAATTATTTATATATAAACATTTATGTAACAAAATTTTAATAGTAATAATTTTTTAGCTGTTTTGCTCTAAAAATCCTTACACTTTGCATTTTGTATTAAATAGGTTCATATGATTTTTTTTGTGTCAATTTAGTTCCTTTATAAGTGTATTTTATAGGTTTTTTACTTTTAGTCAGAGATTATGTTGAGTGGAACGAATGGGTGATTTGCAGTGGATTACTTGAATCTAACATTATTATGCCGTTAATAATTAAATCCTTATCTTAAATTTGATCAAAGGACTTAATTCACACAATATAAATTATACAGAGACTAAATTGACACACTAAAAAAAGTACAAAGACCATTAATATAAATAGTTGTGACTTTTTTCAGGTTATAGAGTAAAATTTTGCTAGTAACGTGGACTTGTTATGATATCGAATGGTGTAAATAAACATTGAACCTTCCTTATTTAGGTTTTTATGGTTTATGGTTTAGGTTTGGTTTAAACCGTAAATCTTACTAACCAAAATTTTCAAAACCAAACCATAATTTTTCAAACCATAAACAAAACTGTAAATTACGGTTTGGTCCGGTTTGGATTACGGTTTAGACCATTCTTTGCACACCCCTATCTGTGCCAATCTCTAATCTTTGACGGCGTGAACCCAGTATCAGGTCTTCAATATCTTGTTGCCTTCTAATTATGTGTCCTATGATCTCAGCAAGTTTTGACTTCAATCCCAAGTTTTTTTGTTGCTTTTTCTTTATTTTCTGATGCTGGTGCAATATTGACTATAATCTAATGTTCTTTAAGAGACAAATTGTTCTGTGTCTCTTTAATCACAAATAAGTACAACTAAAATCGAAAATCAATCCTTATTGGTTGCTATTTCTGAGTAGGCATTTGAACAGTACACGTGCAAGAGAAAGCTTTGGTGCTTCCAGCCGTCCATGACCAGTCCAAACAGGTCCAGTCATAGTCCGGTCCAAACATTTCCCATCATGGTCCGGTCCAGTCTTTAACCAGTTTTTTATCAGACCAAAACGGCCCTAAAATGCCTGTTCATTGGTCATATATCCCTATTATTCAGTCATTTGTTCAGTCCAGTTCCATACCAACGTCCACCCACACATACCCGATTATGTCAGAGGACAAAACGCACATAGTTGCTGAAAACATTAGCAGGGATGAGATAAGGGAGTTACCTTCCTCCGAGAGTGTAGTTTTCCTTCCATTTCAAGCCACAAATACCTCATACGTTCAAACTTTTCTGATCGTCTCTTACTCCAGTGTGCAATTTCAGCAGGAATATGTTTAGTTGCCAGGTTCAACCTACATAACCAATATTATAGTCTTAAATATCCCAATATCCCAATATCCCAAGACCAACACAAACTCTTATCGTTAATGCAAAGCACTTACCAGTGCTCGTGGATTCTCTTTTGCTCTTCTTCCTCGAACATCTCATATGGCTTAACAAGGTAACCATCAAGGTTGCCAAGAACACGATTCAGATTTCTATATTGGATGCTACTTCCAGACTGCTTCATGTTCTTAACGACTTCATACTGCTGCTTGCTGATCTGAAATGTATATAAGAAAGTTGCCGATAGTCAATTTTGGATTATAAAACCATAACACATTCTTCTCATCCCTAAATTCATACTGACTCTAAATCAATCATGTGTATTGTAGATGACATAGCCATGACCATTCTACTGATCCCTAAATTTATATCGATATCATTTTAACTATGCAGTATCCATATTCCAACACTTAACTGTCTAGATTTTAATTTAATAAAACCAACAGTTAAAATAAATGACAAGCTCAACCCATGAAGTCAGAGCGCCATTCATAGAATGTAACAGCAAATGATGTTAAATGTTAACAAGAGGACAAGCATATGCCAACCAAGTTTCAAGACGTGCATTTAAAGAAATTTCAAGATATACAATATAAGCCACAAAGAGAGAGCATGAGAGAACGAGAGGGGCAATCCTCCACAATGCAATATTCAGCACATATAAAGGGGTTAAGCACTTGAGCCCTATTCACATGATAAGCCAAGAACTGTATCACTAAACAGAGGCTAATAAAAGAAACAACAAATGATCTCTAACAGGTTTCCCGTATCCACTGTATAGAACCTGAAGAACGGGACAACCACTTCTCCTCAGATTTAGGCTCCTATGAATTGGAAAAATCTACTCGCTTCAACATCATCACTGAGTGTCTTTCCATCGTTTCCTGGTCAAACCTTGATGATGCTTGTGCAAAGCAAGCATGAAGCGAACTCTAACTTCTCACACAACAAGTGTAAAGGAGCCAAGCTGTGGCTTCAGAGATGTTTGCTTGACTGAGTTGAGTCCAGAAAAGCTACTTTAATCAAGCTCAGGCTATATAAGGGCCACAGCACCCCAAAATTTAGGCACATATCTTCAAGTACATCAATATTTAATGACTTCATATGAGCTCGGATTGAGTCTGGCATTTTTGCAAACAATATGGGCTCTGCTCAAATTTTCTCATGACTAATCAAACAAGTCCCAAACTCGAAGGGACCAAGCTGGATGATCTTCAATCAAAGAAAATGCCCCAGTGAAGAGGGAAAGAAAGAAAATAAGACCTTTCAAGCTTCGAAAAGAAAGCAAGAATGAGCCTAGGACTTCCGCTCAAATTTCCCTCAGCCTACATCTCTTCTATGATGAATATCTTGCATCTTCTTGATCTTTTTGCAGCTGCGAGAGAAGACGTCTGATCAAATGACTAAAAGACACAAGGTGTGTCATGCACTTCTTTCTTCCACTGGACTACTACTAGTTTTCCAAATACCCACATCTGGAAATGTACAAAAACAGATACCCACATTTGGGATACTCTCTTCCTGAATATGGATACTTATTCCTTGTAACATCCTCACTTTGGGACCCTTGTCTTATTTATATGCTAAATTCTATACTTGCCAGCACTCAGAGCAATACAGCACAGATACGGCAGCCCTCCCTTGTCCTTTTTGATTTTCAAGCCCAATAGTTCTTAAAATTCTTTCAGCCAACACTAAAATAGGAAAAACCACGTCCAAAAGGAATTTACAAAATATTTCAAACTCCTAAGGATAAGATCATAAATGACATTATAAGAAGTAAGTTGGGCGTGGCCCCAATCGAAGACAAGCTAAGTGAGCAACGTTTGTGGTAGTTTGGGCATTGTTAGGAGGAGACTGACCACAGCCCCTGTCAGAAGATGCGAACAACTCCATATTACTGACGGGAAGAGGGGGAGAGGCTAGCCAAAGAAGAGTTGGATGGAAACGATTCGACATGACCTCACCTACCTCAACCTAAATGAAGAGATGGCCCTAAATAGAGTCGAGTGGAGGGTTAGCATAGATATAGCCGATATAGCTGTATAGAATCGAGGAGCACTTCAAAGCTCGTACTAGTGCCTCGAGGCCTTTATATATGCCTGCTTGATCATACACACGTTTGTTGTGTGTTGACTACTTATTGTTCTATCGCTTTGTCGCTTTATTGGCTATTTGCTGCTTTATACTCTCTATATGCTTGCTATATGCAGTTGTTGTTATGCTCTTACACTTACACTTAGATGCTTGTTTGCTTTATGCTTTTTATGCTTCTCAGGTTGGAGGTTCTCGGACACAGCCTCCCTTTAGGGTAGCAACTTGAAGGGGTAAGGCTATGTACATCCCACCCCTTCCAGACCCTGCTTATGCGGAAACCCTTGAGGCACTGGGTTTGTTGTTATTGTTTAGTGTTTTAATTTACTAACTTCTGAATTCCTTCTTTTACGGGAAAACAAACATTAATTAGAGAGGAAGAATAAACACAGAACAAAGGACAAGTTTCCACAAAACTAATGAAAGCAAAAGTAAACAAGCAAAAAGCTAGAAACTTAAAGCTCTCCAACTTCTCCGCAAATCAACCACGTAGAAATAAGCTCAAGAACAAGCAAGAAAACATATCCAATCATTTTGATATGTGAACAAGTTGTTATGTTTCTTGCATGATTAAATGTAATTCATTGTAATAAGGGGCTGTGTTGTAGCGTTTGGCTCGGTAGCTTTCAAATTCCAATTTTGGCGCCAAAGTCGGTTGCCGTTAGTTGGGTAGGTCTTTTGGAGGGTCAAGCTTGGCGGCTGGTGTTAGTCGGTTAGGCTTAGCTAGTTTTGATTCAATGTATGTAGTTTCAATTAATAGGTTGATCTTGTGTAATCTTGATTCATCAATTGAAACATCAACCAATCTCTTTGAGATTAATCTTCTCTCTCTCACCTAATTCTCTCTAATTTCTCATCTCCTTCACTTCTTTCTCATCCCATACTCTCTTAATCTTAGTTTATGTTTGTGATTTGATCACAAACATAACAATTGGTATCAGAGCCTCGTTTGGCTTCCAATTCAAACGTGATTTGATATCAAATATCCTTTAATTGCATTGCAAGATAAAAATTGTTGAAAAACACACAAAAAGAGTTTCATTGTTGATCGGTTGTGAATTCATGGAATCAACCGAGGCCGCATTGATCAGTGGAGTGATTACCAGATCGGCAGCAGCTAAGGTAGCTGCTAGATCTTCATATGCCGATGTGGTTGGAGGCATTGATGCAGCAAATCATGATGGTGTCACAAACGCGCATCTGGACAGTCAATTGAAGGCGATGTGCGCTCACATGTTAGTGCAGATCAAGGAAGCTAATGTTGAAACAATGCAGCAGATACATCAACAAGTGGATGCGAAACTTGGTCAACGAGCTCAGCAAGTTGAACTCATGGTTTCTGATCAGTTTAACCGACAAACACAGGAATTGGAGGAAAGGATTACCTCAAGGTTTGATCGCGAAATGCAGCAGTTGGGAGCAAAATTAACTGAAATTCGCGAGCAGATCAGGAGGCCAAATCCTCCTATTGCTCCGGATCCATTACTTCCAACAAGTGTGTTACAAGCTAATCCTGCGGTGCGAGTTGAATCATTAAACCGCGAGGGAGAAACTGGAGCTCCAATTAGAGCACAAAAGGCTGGTGTTACTAACAGGCAAGGGCGAAGTGAGCAAGTACAACCTCGACCTTCAAACTGGAATGCTGCATCCGGTGACAGAGTTCAGGAAATGGAGCATTCTTTCAGACCTCGTGAAGTAAATGCTGATCATCTGGATCGACCTCCTGATTCTTGGCAGCAACATCGATCAGGAAGTAATGAGGAGTCTTCCAATAGCAGAAATAACAGCCATAGACAGCCGAGGGTGCAGATTGATGCATTTGAAGGTAAACAACCTCACTCGTGGTTAAGAAGGTGTGAGCGTTATTTCCACTTCTATCATATTGATGAATTGGAGAAGGTACAAACTGCGGCTGTGTATTTGCTTGGTGATCATGAGGTATGGTTTTATAGCTTGATAAGAAGTAAACCTTCCATTTCATGGAATGAGTTTGCCAAGGCCTTGTGTGCTCGATATAGTGATGAAGATGAGAGTGATATAGTTGATAAATTCAATAAAGTGAAGCAAGAGACGACTGTGAAGGAGTATATGACTAGATTTGAGAACCTCCGGGCTAGCATTGTGACTGAAATTGAGGCCTCTGAATCTTATTACGTATCAACTTTTATAAGCGGTTTGAAGCCTAAGTTGAAGAACTTAGTTAAGGCAGTAGATCCTATTGATTTGTCTGTAGCCTTTGCTAAAGCCAAGCTTTATGAATCCACGGGCATAGCAGCTAGTGATGCTTCCAGACCTCGTGGGAGTAGCTCAAAATTTCAGTACAACTCGAGCAGGAACAGGCCTAACAAACCGAATGACAAACCACAGCAGAAATTGTGCTACCGTTGTAATCAACCTTATCAATTTGGCCACAAGTGCAATCCCAAGTTCCTCATGGCTGTTGAAGGAACTAATGCTAGTGAGCTCTCTGATGATGAAGAAATTGCAGAGGATAATATTGATTCAGATCTGGAAATCGAGGATGAATTGGAGGATGCTGCAGTAGAGATTTCAGTGAAGGCATTAACCGGTAATGGTGCCCATAGCACGATTCGAATCAAAGGGAAGGCTCGGAAAAGATCTATTATTATTCTCATTGATAGTGGGAGTACTCATAGCTTTGTCGATCCCAAAGTAATCAAGAAAGTGGGTCATGAAGTGATAAAAACGCACCCACTTGCTGTTACCGTGGCTGATGGTAAAACTGTCACCACTCAAAACAAGCGTCAGGGGTTTGTGTGGCTGATGCAAAACCGTAAGTTCATCTATGACTTCAGGATCCTTCCTCTGGGTGGTTGTGACATGGTGCTCAGGGTGGATTGGATGAGAACCCATAGCCCGGTGTTATTTGATTATGCCAATCTCTTGGTCTCCTTTGAAGTCCAAGGTTCCAAGGTCACACTTCATGGCATTGCCGAGGAAGCTCAACTCCAAATTATGAAAGGAAGCAAGCTGAAGAAAGGCCTGCAGAGCTGTGCGTATCAGTGGGTAGCTCAGTTGTTTGCTATCTCCTCTGCTGAGGTGACTGACATTACCGAACCAGAAATTCAAGCCTTGGTTACTGAATTTGAGGATGTATTCGAGGTGTCTAGATCCTTACCTCCCAAAAGGAGTTTGGATCATGAAATTCCACTCAAAGAAGGTGCTGAACCCGTGAAGATAAGACCTTATAGATATCCTCATGCTCAGAAGACAGAAATTGAGAAGCAAGTGGATGAATTACTTAAGACTAATTTCATTCAAGCAAGTCATAGTCCCTTTGCTTCTCCGGTCATCCTTGTCAAGAAGAAAGATGGTACAGCTCGTATGTGTATTGATTACAGGCAACTCAACTCTATGACAGTGAAGGACAAGTTCCCTATACCTGTTATAGATGATTTGTTGGATGAATTATATGGAGCTCAAGTCTTTTCTAAGCTGGATCTTCGGCAAGGATATCATCAGATTAGAGTGGGAGAGCATGATGTGTATAAGACTGCATTCCGAACACATCATGGACACTTTGAGTTTATAGTCATGCCATTTGGCTTGACCAACACTCCAGTAACATTCCAGGCTCTTATGAATGATGTCTTTAAACAATTTCTTAGGAAATTTGTGTTGGTTTTCTTTGATGACATCCTGATTTACAGTGCAACAATTGGGGAACATTTGAAACATTTGAGGGAGGTGTTCTCTGTCATGAGGAAGCATAAGTTGTTTGCTAAATTGGCCAAGTGTTCTTTTGCTCAAACTCACTTGGAATATCTTGGTCATGTGATTTCTTGTGGGGGAGTTGCCACCGATCCCACAAAAGTTCAAGCCATGAAGGAATGGCCAGCCCCGGTTACCTTGAAACAACTAAGAGGATTCTTGGGCTTAACAGGCTATTACCGCAAGTTTGTTGCTAACTATGGAGCCTTAGCAAAGCCATTAACAGATCTATTGAAGAAAGACTCATTCAAGTGGTCGGATGTGGCTCAAAAGGCTTTTGAAAAACTCAAGGCTGAAATGTGCAAGGCACCAGTGTTGGCAATGCCCGATTTCTCTTCAAGCTTTGTTTTGGAAACTGATGCGAGTGATAGTGGGATTGGGGCAGTGTTATCTCAAGGAGGAAGGCCTATAGCATATCTTAGCCAAGCTTTGAGCTCTAAGCACCAAGCTCTTTCCACTTATGAGAAGGAATATCTTGCCATTTTGCTCGCGGTGGATAAGTGGAGACACTACTTGGATGGGCATCATTTCCTCATTAGGACTGATCACCAAAGTCTTAAGCACTTATTGGAGCAGAAGATTGTCACTAGGATACAAAGAAAAGGGCTGATGAAGATGTTGGGACTCGATTACGACATTGAATACAGAAAAGGGAAAGAAAACTGGGCTGCTGATGCTTTGTCACGTAGATTTGAGGACCTTGAGCAGGGTTCTCTTGGAGCTGTTTCCGTGGTTTCTCCTGCTTGGATGGAAGAGTTACACCAATCCTATGAGAATGATTCGTTTGCGCAAGAATGCATAGCTGCTGCTATCATGGGTAAAGCTTGCAATCAGGCTGTTGGTGCACAGATATCTGTTACCCGAGGCATTATCAGAATTCAGGGGAAATTGTACATAGGTACCTCGACTGATCTTAGATGCCAAATTATCAGTGCTGCTCATGATTCTTCATGGGGAGGACACTCAGGGATGGATGGAACATATCAGAGGTTGAAGGTTTACTTTGGTTGGCCTGGAATGAAGAAGGAAGTAAATAGCTTTGTTCAAAGTTGTGAGGTTTGTCAACAAACTAAAATTGGTGATCAAAGGTACCAAGGACTTCTCCAGCCTTTACCTCTTCCTGAGGGTATTTGGCAACACATAAGTATGGATTTCATTGAAGGATTGCCTAAGTCAGAGGGGAAAGAGGTGATTTGGGTAGTAGTGGACCGATTCACTAAATCTGGACACTTCATTGCTTTAGCTCGTCCTGTGACTGCTGAGAAGCTAGCTCGTGTGTTCCTAGACAACATCTACAAGCTCCATGGTTTGCCTCAGTCCATAGTTTCTGATAGGGACAAGCTCTTTACAAGTCGATTTTGGAAAGAATTGTTTGGACTCTTGGGAACGACCTTGGCTCTCAGTTCTTCCTATCATCCTCAGATTGATGGTCAGACGGAGAGGGTCAACCAATGCATCGAGCAATACCTTAGAGGTATGGTGTTTAATCATCCTAAAGTGTGGGGAAGATGGCTTTCCTTGGCAGAGTTTTGGTATAATACCCACTTCCACGCTTCAATTGGCACTACACCCTTCAAGGCATTATATGGGTACGATCCTCCCACTCCCTTGATGTTGCACGAAGCTGGGACAAGTGTGGTTGAGGTAAATGAGCTGGTGCATCAGAGGAAACATGTTATGCAGCAGCTGAAACAAAATCTCAGTGAATCTCAAGCCCGAATGAAGTGGTATGCAAATAAGAAGAGAGTCGATCGAAATTTTGATGTGGGAGATACGGTATACTTGAAGTTACAGCCATATAGGCAATCCACAGCAGCAGTAAGGAAAAATGTAAGCTTTGTGCTCGGTATTTTGGGCCTTACAAGGTGTTGGAAAGGATTGGCAAGGTGGCTTACAAGTTGGAGCTTCCTCCGGACTCTTATATTCACCCGGTCTTTCATGTTTCACTTCTAAAAAAGCAGGTCAAGAAGGGACTTAGCTCATCTTCAAGTCCTCCAGGGACAGGGTCCAATGGTGCTTTGATCTTACGTCCTGTTGCAGTATTGGAGCAAAAGCAGGAAGCAACAGCTGGTCACGCAGGTCAGGAGGTTCGGGTGAGCTGGAGCAACTTAGATGAATCATTTACTACTTGGGAAGCTAAGCGGTTCTTGAGGAGTCAATTTCCTTCTTTTCATTCTTGAGGTCAAGAATGCTTTAAGGGGAGGGGATTGTTATGTTTCTTGCATGATTAAATGTAATTCATTGTAATAAGGGGCTGTGTTGTAGCGTTTGGCTCGGTAGCTTTCAAATTCCAGTTTTGGCGCCAAAGTCGGTTGCCGTTAGTTGGGTAGGTCTTTTGGCGGGTCAAGCTTGGCGGCTGGTGTTAGTCGGTTAGGCTTAGCTACTTTTGATTCAATGTATGTAGTTTCTATTAATAGGTTGATCTTGTGTAATCTTGATTCATCAATTGAAACATCAACCAATCTCTTTGGGATTAATCTTCTCTCTCTCACACCTAATTCTCTCTAATTTCTCATCTCCTTCACTTCTTTCTCATCCCATACTCTCTTAATCTTAGTTTATGTTTGTGATTTGATCACAAACATAACACAAGTCAACCCACTACTTCAAAAAGCATGCATCTACCTTACAATAAATCAGTTTTCTTATAGCCATTTGCTTGTCCAGCCTCAGAAGCAAACAAGATATAATGCAAAAAAAATGTTCATACATGCATTATGTGCTCATTTTACCGCTTCGAACATAAACATACTAATGAGAATCTGACCTTGACATAAGACATATATTTGGCACCATCACTGCAGTTGCCATTAACCTTTTGTGGCTTTTCTCCTTTCTTAGGTCTTGGCACTACTTTCTGACCATTTGAAGGCCCCACCGGCTTGTCATTTTTTTCCTTTGCAGTATCTTGGCTGCAAATCCAGGTAGACACATCAATTAACTATATTCCATAGCAGCATATGCAGCTGAACCTCGAATTTAAAAAATAAAAAAAATTAAAAAAAAAAATCTACAGTAGATAGATCATTTACCTTTTTTGTAGCTCAACACTCTTCATCACAGTCTGGTTATCATGGTTAGATGTTATCTCATCTCTAACCCAATAATTAGATTCAGATACAGCAGCAGGATTCACCTCAGGGATATGTGATTTCAACCCATTAGGGTCAGGTGAAATGTGATTCCCATTATGAATTTTTAACCTGCTTCACAATTCATTTTCATATGTTAAGAGATAAAACCTATGCAAATAGTAAAAAAAGTTCCCAACACCAGTCATGAATATTCAAATCCATAGAATAGCTCCTGTCCTAGTGCAAGACAAAATTCTATACTGTTCTCGTCATCAAAAGCTCATACCATGCAAAAAGTTAGAGTTCTCAGAAGGTTTTCGTGAACCCTGGATCACAGAGTCCATAAAAATCTACATGAAACACAAGATTTAGCAGAATCTTGTCATACAGCCATAATTGACCTAAAATTAAAATCCATGGATCACCAGATCAGTAGTGACATTTATTTGGTCACTCTGGTCCTTGGTTGCAGGGTAAATTTGCAGAAATGTCTTATTGAACATCCCAGCACTAAGAAATCTTGTCCCCGCCCAAGATAATCTCAGAATGGATTTATTGTCACATACTGCATCTATTATTACCTTTTCCTATCAAATTATTCTTCTTCTATCCAAGAGTAAAAAATGGACTGCACCTTCTCATTAAATAACTCAAATAGTGAAAACTAACCTCCAAATCTGTGAAATTTCCATTTCTGGATCCTTGGAGTTTGCACATCTCTCTTTCATCTTCTGCAAAGTACCAATCATACTGCCATGGAAAGCAAAACATGTTGCAACTATAAAATTTATAAGAACAAACACAGCCAAGCCAAACATGCTCATCCAAACTACAATAAAATTCCAGAAAACAAGACATACTTGTCATGGTATTCTTGTAGCTCAGAGTAGTATGCCTTCTTATTATCCTTGAAGGACTTTTCATTGTGAACAACTGCATCAGGGTGAAGTTCACCAGATAAAAGTGCAGCAGACCTGCATATATTTACTCCAAGTCAATTATTATAAAATGCACCATATATACCAATACAAAAACTCATTGGAAGATCAGGATGGAGGAGACCAATCAATATGTCCGCAAGGAGTTCCAGGAGACTGAGTTGGGAAGAATATTGACAACAACCAAAAGTTGCTTGCATAAGGTACTTTGGGGGACATAAGAAAACTTTCCAGGGAAATAAGAAAACAATATCAAATAGAACTATACAAGCTCATCAACGATATAGACTAAGTTTTTGCCAAATAGAAGAATCTGCAACCCATAAGTACATGTTAACAAGAGAACCATAGCTGTGATGAAGGTCAAAGATGCTTTGGATTTACATGGTATTAAGCTTAAGCACTGCAGGATCATAACAGGTGAATCAATTTAAATGTCAATACTCAATTGAGAGTGTAGGACACAAGATCCCATAATGTCCAAAATTGATGCTCATTATGCAAAGCCAAAGGCTGAAATTGATTGACATGACATATTTCATCATCATGGACATGTTCGCGGCATGAACAATATTAGCAAAACAAAAGCATGTTAAGATACAATTAAGGTGCACAGCGCAAAATCAAGCAATGCAAATCCTACAATGTGATCTGTGCTCACCATCTCAGAAAAGGATTTCCGAAGTGAAAGTTGTCACCTGCAAGCAACGCCTGCATTAGTTCCTCCGTCTCCACTCCCCTAGGAAGGAACTGCATAAGATAGTTTCTTTCCTTATCTGTTAGAGAATGCCAAACCTGCAACCAATTCAACATTAAGTATGCTTAAAATGATGCACAAATTATATCTTCAAGCTAATGTGATAGTAAGGAATTAGATTTACCTCATAAGACAGAACCTCTGTCAGATCTTTCAACTCAAAAACATTCTTAGGAATGGCAAGAACATCTGCCAAAGCATTGCTGCGGTGAAAATTAGAAGCAGAAAATGGAGTCAAGTGTCTCCATGATATTGCAACTTGTTGCTCTTTAGCAACAACTCTTCTGTCATTGTCATCCCATTTAAGAGATATATGAGAGTTCAAATTCAAATCATATTGTTGTCGGGATACCAAATTTTTCCTTTTTGTTCTATGTTGCTCCCGTGAGCCATAACCAAAAGCTGGAGATGCATTCAACCGTCTTTTCCGTTGATCAGCAGCCATCCGTAAAATTCTAAAAGGTTCCCAGGAAGAAATTCAGAACATCATGAAAACCTCTTATGCAATAGCATACTCAACCTGCGACAGATGCATCCCTGCCTGTTGAACAAATTAAAAATCAGTTAAATTTAACATGTTATCTTGACAGCAAATAGATATGTGATGCATTTTAACATAAAACACCGAAACATGCTAATTAGAAATCATGTAACTTTACGAGAAAAAATTAGCTCCAGAGGCTACCATATAAAACTTAGAAGTCTTATACTTCTATAGTCTATCAAAACTATCTCATGGTACAAATATAACGGCTAAGTTACATCTATTTTAATGTTGGCGCAGCTCATGCAAAACAAATATGTTTCTGCCCTTGTTACACCCAGGCTCCATCCTTCAGCATATCATAACAATGGATTTTAAGAAACGGCAACCATATACCAACAAAGTAAAAGCCATAGTTGCAGAATATTATTTATGCTTCATTTCATCACACTGTACAACATATTTTTCAGTCTTCATTTGCTTAAAATACATAGAAGATTAAGATGTTATAAGAAACAAGCATTGTTGTCCCTTGACCTACAAGTGATTCGTGGATCTAGGGTTTCTTCAGCAACACTCATTCAATTAACCAAAGCGAGACCTTTACTGCAGCTCTTGCCACTTGTGCATCTCTTTCTCCCAGTCGGAACCCAACTATTACTCACCCTTAGGCAGGACCAACTATAGCACTCATTTTAACTCTTGACTGAGCTTCTTATTTGATGAGATTCACCAAACTGAAGGGTGAGCTTGGAGCATAAGAATCACCAATCAAGTTCAGCTCAAGGCAAACGAATTGCTGAGCACAGCTTAGAGACACCTTATTCACTCCTTCCAATTCTCAGGGCTGGCAAAAAAGGGATCTGCATGAATCTGGATTAGGCAAATCGAGTCAACTTGTAAAAACCATCCAACTTGGACCCAAACTAAAGCCAGATTGCAAGCAGTAGCAAACATTTAAGATCCATTTTCAGTTAGGTTTTAATCCTAGCAAATCAGAACCAACCAGGATTTGATTGAATCACCCCAAATATGAATATTGCTTCCAGATCCCAACCGATAATTCACCGCTTCTTGCTAGCAGAATGGAAATAATGTTTAGAAACAGAGAAGGTGGCACTGAAAGTAGCCATAACTAAGGTCAAACGCATGCACCAATTTTAGGATCCGAGATATCATCATTAGTTGATCCAAAGGTGAAGCATCATGTACATTAGCATATGTGTAGCAAGTATGTCCAGTGCTGCATGAACCATAACAGTTATTTGCCACTTAATAAGGCCTTTTTAGCCCTTCCAATCCATTTTCCACATAATTACACAGGTCATATAAACACGGCATTCACAAAGTAAAAACTATAACAACTACCAACAATGTCTAATGAAATCACGGCCAATTGCAGCTAGGAATGTCAATTCATTCAGATAAAACATGAACCAGATAGGTCTTCCCTGATTAATTGGTGTGGAGGCCTTTTCTGGTCCATCCATGACAACATGGATTCCTTTCCAATTGAGAAGAAGGAGCATGTCTACAAGATAATTAGATAGCTAATCCCAAGCCTAGACAAAGGATGAAGGTTGCATCCAGTAGCCGACATCCAGTGTAAGACTTTGTTGGATATTCTTCGCATTGAATCTTGGATCCATGCAGGCGACCAATATTCTGTCACCATAACTCTGATGTTAAAGAGTACTCGGGCAAGAGAAATACGACGGATGACCTCCTCAGGAGTCCTTCTACTGTACCCTTTTTAAAGTGGGAATAGCTTAATATGATGATGATGACACCACGACAATAAATTCAACATTTCAAAGGCTTTTGACAATATAACCTTTCCAAGCGACAATCGTTTCCACCTAGGCATTTTGACTTTAATTCTCCACAAACAGAAGCAAACTTCTACATAGGGCATACACCACTATAAATTTATAGCAAATCAAGTGTAGAGTGAAAATACTGAACCAGCTATAATATATGTGTTAAGACTGCAAAGTGATAACTTGGAGAACTCATTAGCAACATATGTAAAAAGTACAAGGATTTCCATATTGACATTAGCAGAAAGCTATTAAATAGCAGTCATCCAAGGAACACCAATGCAAAGTACCGAATCAACTCATCAAAGGGGAGAGGTGGATAAAAATAAAGCAATTCAGAGTGCCGCATAGGCATGACAGTCAAATCAATTGAGTGGTCCCTGCTAATTTCAAATTAAGATGTAAATCTTGCACTGGTATGTTATATTTGGTGGCTGCAGTGAATTAGGTCATTCCTCAAAATATGTCTAGAAAAAGGGGGGACTAATGCAAATCAGGAAGGCCACATAACAATTAAGGAGGGAGACAATGTATGAGTGTCAAAGGGGGAGAGAGAGCTCTAGTAGTCAACATAAAAGGATATCCAATACTATTAACAGAGGAGCAAAATAATCCATCATTCTCAATTATTGAACTTTGGTAACCAAAGGGTGAGCATTAGCACAATTGGTAGGGTTTTTGCATTGTGACTTGGAAGTCACGGGCGGGCTCAAATCCACAAAAATCATTCAAAAGGCACGAGTAAGTTTGCATATATCTAACCCTCCCCAGAACCACTTTAGTGGGAGCCTTATGCATTGGGCTGTCCCTACATCAAATTTCACCACAATTTAATGGTCACGTTTCACAAATACCAAACTCAAACCCACGCTCCAATTTCCTTGGAAAAGTAGAAGTATCTAAGAATTTTACCAAAAATGAATTCATATTGAAGGCAAGAATGATGGGATTAAGAATATAAGCAGACATAAAATAGAACCATTTTCAACACAAGCCTCTACTATAAATCCTACATGCTCTGAAAACCTCGTTTGAATTGATACATCTCCCCAACCCACTCTGCTCATGCCCCCTCTGTGCCACTAAAAACATAATTATTCAACTCAAATAAGAACTTATAACTTGCAAATACAAGCGAAAATATCAGACATGTCACCCCTCGCGACAAACGAACCATAATTAGCTACCACCACAAAGTAAACTCAGGAAATTGAAATTCATGTGAATTGGGCATTCGCCTCTTGTTTGGTTACCAGGAGCAGAACATGGAAGGTAGGAAGTGAAAATTCGCAATTCCAAATTCCTCCAAAACGTACAAAGTAACTTACATATCACCTTAGATAAGTTCTAATTCCTTTGTTTTTACCTAACCTTAAGTAAGTTTCTTGTCCTGACAAACAAAAACTTAGTACATATTTGATGGGAAGTAAGTTAACACAGGAAATGAATTCCAAGGCTTCCCACGAGAATCCAATTCATGTGGCAATCGTAACAGAGAGAACATCCAACCCCAATAAAATTGTCTCAAAGCATCAACAGCAGCCAATATATTCTAAAAATAAATAAATAAATAAACCGCAAATATCGAAAAATGATCCAGCCCAAAAAGTGCATAATGCTATCCCCACATCGATGGGCAAGTGAAAATAATACTAGTTTATATATCTAAGGGGCTACCCCACCTATTACCAATTGGTTTTAGGATAGAACCTCCTTAGGTATGTAACAAAAAAAGCGCCAATTTTTGTAAGTAGAAACCACTCAACAGCGAAAGAGAGCAAATCAAAAGGAAAGAAATCTGAAACCCTAGAAAAGCAAACAGCAACAAGGAAAAAAAAAAAAAAAAAAACCCTAAAAGAAAATACCTGTAAGCGCTTAATTGCAGATCGAAGGGAACCCAACAATTCACATAATCGTATCAGTAGTACAATTTTGTTACGAGGAGTTAGTAGAGGAGAGAGAGGGAGAGAAGGAAAGCATTAGGCGATTGAATTGGACAAGAGAAAGAACGAGCAAAAGGATAGAGAGAGAAAGAAGAGAGAGAGAATAAGGGAAGGGCGTTGATGTGTGGTTCCTCCGAACCGTTGAAGATTTTTCTCTCATTTTCTTCGAGGTTTTTGCTCCTGCCTTCCCTTCTTTTGCCTTCTTCCGCATTGCAATTGTACAATTAGTTCGCGTGTATTCAAGGTTCTTTAGAATTACCCCCTTATTTAGCAACTAATTAAAGAAGATAAAGGGAAATATTTTTTTACCCATATTTGATAAATGTATTTGAGGGATAAAAGAGGGTACTGGATGTAATTTTTGACCCCTCTTAGCCCCCTATTACCCCTTTTTACCCGCAAACTTGCCATGACTTGGGGTGAATCTTAAATCATGACTTAGAGAATTAGAAAGAATTAGAGTTTAGGGTGAAGAAGAATTAAGAAAGAAATGAGAATTAGAGAGAATAAAGGGAGAAGTAGAGAAAATAGAGAAGAGAGGGAGAAAAGTAGAGTTTGTATTATCGTTTGAATGCTTCATTACAAGGATGATTAAAGCTACTTATACTGCTTCCTAACAACAAGTAACTCACAACAAAATATCTAATCCTACTAACTCACTATAAACAACTTACTAACTACTAACCAATACATTCTAACTAACTAATGAGTTAACACACTTGTCTACCATATTACAATCATGATATTACATCCCATTTTAGAGATTCTTGTCCTCAAGAATCTTGTTAGAGAAGATGTAGCTTCAAATCAATTGATGATGAAGTTGCAGCTTGAAGTGCTTGTAGTTGCTTATAAGAATGCTCAAACTTGAGTCTTGTATTGCTTCAGCTTCTGTTGAAAAGAGTATTGTGACTCTTATTGATGCCGTAAGCTTCTGGAGTGCGGCTGGTGGAGAGCTAGCTATTGCAGAATTACTTGTATCATTGCAGTATAGTACAGTCAGGTGAGCACTTTCATTGTTTTCATTGTCCCCAGCTGCAGCCATGTGGTTAAACAACTCATAAATATCCTCCCAATTGCAAAGTGTCACTATGGAATCCTTAGAGTTCTTGGTGAAAGTATGAAGTCTCTCGGTGTGCTTGATTCCATAGCATTCTACTGGATTTGTAGCATTAACTAAGCCAATTAACTCCTTCCAAGATAAGGATTGAGGCCTCTCAATTGCCCCAAACACAAGCTTCATCTCACAAGTTGGATTAGAGCCTTGCCTTTCTAAGACTCTTGCATCTGATGTGGGAAGCAACACACCCGGAGGCCTGCCACTGTCAAGCCAAATTAACCAAGCTTTGGATGCATTCAACTCAACAGCTTGCCCTCTCTTGCTCATAAACAGCCAATACTCGCGGACGTTAGTGTGGAAATCAGCTGCTAACACAACTTGCTGCACATCTGAACCCACTCCCGTGCTCTCCATGCTTGGCCCAGGTGGTCTGTCATTTGTCTTCAAAGAGAATCAAGCACCCGCACCACCAAATTGAGCCTTCCACTTGGTCTGATTTGGTATAATTCCTAGCTGAAATGAACATGTTACTTGCAATATGGACATAATAGAACATGACTTAGCCTGCAGTTTGATCTGATCTAGCCCAATTCCTAACTGAATAGGAGCATCTCCTTACACTAGAACAAGATCAGACCACTTCTTGGTTGGGTTTACTTGCACTGCTGCAGCAACAGCATTACTTCTCACTAGACTTGCATCTTTGCTTACTGAAGTCCTTCCCCTCCTTGCTAATTTCATTGTTCTCTTGATCCACGAAACGGCCTCAAGTCTATCTATTGACAACATCATTACCTTAGGCTGCTTCAACTTCAGATTCTTGATCATGAAAAGCTTTTCAAAATTACTTTATTTGTCTTGAGGAGAAGAAAATCTGGTGGTCTTCCATGGTAGACCAAGCTTGGCTTTTCTTTTGCTCTTAGTCTCTTGCTTGAGAAGCATTTCTTGTGATGTAAGTGAATGACCAAACTAATCTCCAACCCTTGTTGCAATTAGAGCTTTAATCGCAGCTTCATTATGGTCAAAACCTCAATAGCCACTTGCAATTTCTCTGCAGTAATTTTCAGTGGCTCAAATCCTTGTCCAACAGCTTGCATTGGTTCCATTCATCCTGAGTTGAAGCAAAGCTTTCTGTAGCGAACTTCCCAACATCTATGGAATCCAATTTATGATGACTCCTACTACATTGCTTGACATTAACTTTCTGTTCTCCCAGAACTACTGCTGCAGCCTTTAGATTAACATCAGGAACCTGAACTTGCAGTTTCTTATCTGGCCTAAGTTGAAGTTCTGCATCATTTTTATGTCTTAGTGCTGCATTTTCTTTATGAACATCCAATTATTTTACTGCAATATCAACTTGATCTCTGCTAATGTGCCCCTTATGTTGTAGATCTTGCATACTTGAAGGCTCATTTGAAGGATTTCTTTTTGTTTCTCCAATTTTCATCCAAGGATTGAAGAATTGAACATCTAACAAACAACAATTGTCATAGATGTTTCTTCCAAATCAGTTAATAATTGTCGAGGCAGCTTGGTTTATTGAAGAATATGTCACATAGGCTTCAATCTCTTGGTTAGTTATTGAGTTGATTTTCATTTCTTCAATATGACCATAGGGATTAAAGACTTGCTAGAGGATATTTTTGGTGATAGGATAAAGGGCATTCGAGATTCTTACCAAAAGTGTAGTTGCGGCTCCCATTTTGTCTTGATGTAAGGCTTTAAGTCCCAAGAACCAAGCGTGAAAGTGTACTGCAACAGCAACCAATCTTGAACAGTAGCCAGATTCCTTACAAGTATGTAAGTGTACTGTAGCAAGTTCTGAACATTTAGCCCAATTCTTGATCTGTCCAGCAAGACGTGAACCTACAGATGCTCTCTGGTGAGCAAAAATTGCAGCAAAACTTAATGCAGAAATTATAATTGCTTTATGCAAAACTAATGATCATTGATCAATGCAATTTGATCGAGAACTATATCACTGTAGCTTGATCCAACACTTGATTGAATGCAAGTTTCCGCAAGGCTCAAGATCGAGCTCTGATACCAATTGTCATGACCCGAGGTGGATCTTGGATCATGACTTAGAGAATTAGAAAGAATTAGAGTTTAGGCCGAGGAAGAATTGAGAAAGAGATGAGAATTAGAGAGAATAGAGGGAGAAGTAGAGAAAATAGAGACTAGAGGGAGAAAAGTAGAGTTTGTATTATCGTTTGAATGCTTCATTACAAGGATGATCAAAGCTACTTATACTACTTCCTAACAACAAGTAACTCACAACAAAATATCTAATCCTACTAACTAACTATAACCAACTTACTACTACTAACCAATACATTCTAACTAACTAATGAGTTAACACACTTATCTACCATATTACAATCATGACAAAACTGTAAATTATGGTTTGTTTTGGTTGATTTGATTTATGGTTTAAATAATTATGGTCTGGTTTAGAAAATTGTGACCATTAGATTTATGATTTAGGTTTGGTTTAAAACCAAAATTAAACCATAAACCATAAAAACGTAAACTAAAGAATTTAATGATTATTTACATCATCCGAATCATAACAATTTATGTTAGTAGTTAGCAAAATTTTACTCGATAACCCAATAAAAATAATTAGGGTTATTTATACTAAAGATCTTTGTACTTTTCTGATCGTATCAATTTAGTCTTTGTACTTTTAATTATCTTAATTTAGTCCTTTTAGAAATGTAGTCATTTGGTCAAATTTAACTTAAGTTAATGATGTAATTTTTAACTACATAATCATATTAGATGCAAGTAAAATCTACTTGTTGATTCAATTTAACTCAATATGTGACTAAACTACTAAATATTTCATTAACAACTTAACATAACTTTTACTCTAAAGACTAAATTGACACATTGCACTTGTACATGGACTAAATTAATACAATTAACATTGTAATGACTAAATTAATAAAAGGGGCAAAATATAGAGACCTTTGGAGTAAATAAGCAAAAAAATTGTTATTGTTGAAATTTTGTTACATTAGTGTTTATACATAGAAAATTAAGCTAGAAAATACCAATATATAACGAACTTGAAAATTAATTATACGAGAAGATAAATATGTAGGGGAGTCTATCGATTCAAACACAGACTAGATCTCAAATAGTAGTAAATGTTTAAATGCAAATTGTACCAAACAGCACCAGTCCATTCATATTTTGTATCAAATTAGTTGGTCTAGTGTAGGATATGGTAAATTTCCGATTGATTTACATTGGATTGGTAAAATCTAATTTAAGGATTGAAAATCGAATCCAAAAGTAACTAGTCCAATTTGGTTCTAGACCAAATGACCCAATCTAGTCCGAATTTTAGGTTTGAACTAGTATTTTGAGCAAACTTAGTGACAGTATATTTATAAATTTGATTAAAATCTAGGGTAACTTACATCAAAGGTCCCTGTACTTTGTCCATTATTTCAATTTAGTCTTTATACTTTTAATTGTATTAATTTAGTCCCTGTCTAATTCAAAATGTGTCAATTTGGTATTTAGAGAAAATTTTAAATTAAGTTTTTAATAAAATTTTTAACGGTTTGACCTTGAGTAGATTAAATCGAGTAAATGGATGAATTTATAATAAATTATTTGAATCTAACATAATCTTGCCATTCAAAATTACATCATTAACTTAACTTAAATTTGACCAAAGGACTAAATTGATGCATTTTAAATTCTATAGGGACTAAATAGACATAATTAAAAGTCTAAGGACTAAATTGGCGCAATAAACAAAGTATAGGGACCTTTGGTGTAAATAACCCTAAAATCTATAAAATCTAATTTGACAAGAAAATTGTTCAATACAATTCGATATATTACTTTGACCGTAATGGAATATATCAAATTTTGTTTATGTTTGAATATTCAATACATTCATCTAATTCAATAAATTAAAAACCAGAGCCAGAAAACTAAATTGCGTTTCACATATCTAATTCATATAGTTCATCATTTATTACCTATAGTTGTCTCAACATTTTAATCTATATTTTATTGATGAAGTATGTTTTTTCTTAATACTACAGTTAAACCATAACCAAACCGTTTTTTGAGATTTGGTCCGGTTTGGTTTAAAATGTTAAACTGTTTGGTTTGGTTTGAAAAATTTTTCAAACCATGTTTTATGGTTTGGTGTGGTTTTTCGTTAAAACCGAATCGTGCACGCCCCTAGTTTGAATCGAGACTCTACTTAGGATCGTCAAAGGCTTATAGAATTGAAATCGTAGGATTGAATCGAAAATCACAATATCCTACTACATGTATACTATAACGATTTTTCGTATTAAAATGAGTTACTTAACTTTTAAAAGTTTTATATAAGACCTCAACTTACAGGGATATTTATAAGAAATGTAATCAAATATGATACTATATTATCATATAGCATAGATGTGTTATTGTTTGCTCAAATGATCGTGATAGTTTTCAAGATATATACTGCTAGTCAAACTTTATATTTAGTTTATAGCTTAAAACTAAGCTTAATTTAAGTTTCGTGAAAGTATATGAAAACATAATCGAACTTTCTTTTAATTCGGAGTAAGAGAGTATGTTTGCTTATATTATATGCTTCATTTTTTTACTTTTTAACATTTTATATATACGTTGGTAGGATAGCTAGATCCTATTCGTTAGTTTCATTTAATATGAATGGATCATAAGATTCTAATTCGGATCCAGATCGATCAAAGAATGTGGGATCGTAGAATCGTAAGATTCTAATATCCGGATCGGGAGTTTAATAACCATGCATGTATTGAGTTATTTATTTACATTGCTAGTCCTTATCTATTGAATTTGTTTTAATTAGCTTTGTATCTTTCTTTTTCTTTTTTTTTTAAAAAGGTCTCTAATTTTGTAATTTTGTTCAAATTGGTTCCTAATATTTAGTTTTATGATAAAATTGGTCTCTTATCTTTTTAGCTTTTACCTAATTTTGGCCCCCAAGTGATGTACTAATTTGTTATCAAACAAACTATTAAGGATCATTTTGAGCCGAAGAAAAAATAAAGGACTAATTTCAAACATTAGAGACTATTTTCAACAAAATAAAAGATCAGGCACTTATTTGAATAAACTTAAAAATGTTAGGGGCTAACGGTGTAAATAACTCATTTTTCATGTGATTTACTATGAATTTTTAATATTTTATATGACACAATTCTTCATAAAGTATTAATTATTTTTAACCATGCTTATTGCCTTAAGAAGCCAAAAGAATAAAAATCTATCCTATTTATTAATACAAAGTACTCCTTCCCTCAAATACACCCTAGTCTCTTAAACCTAGCATTTCAGGACCCCACCATTCAATTCCCTTCACTGTTCAAAATCCCTTTAAATTACATTGCTAAACTGATGCCATCTATCCTATCTATTAATACAAAGTACCATCTCCCTAAAAAAACACCCTTATCTCTTAATCCTAACATTTTAGGACCCCACTATTCAAATTCCCTGTACTTTTCAAATTTTCTTTAAATTACATTGCTAAACTAATGCCATTATTCATAAGCCACAAGTAATTTTTGAAACTGACACTAATATTTTTAATTATATTAATCTAATCAATTTCTAGAACTGAAATTGATTAATTGCCAATTTAAATGCTATAAGCATTTAGTAAATTCAATTGATTCTTAATATAAAGAGAGACTAGAATTGTGGTGGGTATTCACACCAAAACAACCAAAATATATAAGAATATTGCTAATTTAACTGCATTTTTGTCAAATAACTTCATGAAAAACACCTATAAAATTCAATATACTACCAAGCAATTCAAGACAACAAACTGCCACCGAGGAGATACAATGCCAACTAGGCTCCCCGAGAAAAAACAACAAGATAGCCACTCACGAGGAACCACCCCAAAATGACTCTTTGGAGAAAGATTAAAATGATACCACGACTAAGCTAACTTGAAAAACTGAAAAACAACTAGCCACTTTGATCAAAGGTAAAAATGCCAGCTATTTGTTACTTTCACTAAGAGGCATTCACCTTTCTATAGATCTGAAATGGTGAGATTCCACTGACTACTGTTGCCATCAATGACATAAAAGCAAAGCGCACCATCGAATACTGAATATGGGTGGTACAATAGTGGCCCTTGATAGCCAGAGTTTTAAAGGATCAAAATAAAAATAAACACAAACAGTAAAGGAATGAGGTAAAATAAAAACATATTGGAAAAGGGTGAAAAACCAAAAAATAGTGTGATCAATTCTTCTAAAATAGCCAAAAACATATAGTAAAAATATATTACCTTTTCTCCTATCAATTTTCTCTTTTTCACATGTGCATGATTTTGTCTTTCATATATACATATATTTAACTAATTATTTTGCACTTACAACTATACAACAAAAAATACAGATTCATTTTTCTATATAGAAAGATTTCTTTTCATGCATTTATGAGCATATAATTACAAAAATAATTATATATGTATACTTAAAATATATTTTTTTCCTTTTGTCCATATGTGTACGCATATTTAGCAATAATATCCAAAATTATATTTTCTTATCCCATTATATACACACACGCATTCACACACACTAAAAATAATTTTTTTATACATATATGTGTATATCGAAGAGTACATATATTTTTTTTTCTTTTCATGTATATATATAGATGCATTCAAAATATTATATTATGTTTTCATCATACATATGTGCCTGTCTAATTTTATTTTTCATATATACATGTATTAAATTGAATTTTATTCAACGTATATATATCAAAAAAAAAATTTTACATAGAAATTTTATTTTTTCATGTATTCATAAACATATGTAAAGATAAAATGTATATATTTAAAAATACATTTAACAATAGACATATATAACGAAAAGGACCCTCTTTTTTATATAATTACTATACATATACAAAAAAATGTTCTCTTTTCCATATAAAAATATTTCTCAATTTTTCAATATATCTACGTAAATATGTATAAAAGTAATTGGGTGAGAAGTAAAATATATACGAATTCTGAGGAAAACTTACTGGAGACGAGGGTCAAAATCTGAAAAATATGTCCAAAAATAGTTTCATCCATTTTCCTAAAATAGCCAAAAACACAAATTAAAATTATATTACCTTTATTCCTATAGGGATAGATCAAAAAATATCAATTTTTCTTTTTCATATACGTGCACATTTTCTGTTTTCTATATATACATACTTAAGAAGTATTTTGTACTTATGACTATACATTAAATAAATATTGTTTTAGTTTTATATAAAGGAAAATTTTTTCCATGCATTTATATGCATATGATTACAAAAATATCAATATATGTGTACTCGAAAAATTGCTGAGTTTTTTTAGCATTTGGGCACACTTTCAAAAGAATTTTAGAATTTTGGCATAGTTGGAAAAATATTCAACAAAGTGACACACTTTACTATTCACTAGCCGTTGCACGCCGTTTGAAATGGATTATAAGAGTACAATGGTGTCGTGCAACGGTGCACCGTGTTGCACAACCTTTGTATATATATAGATAAATTCAAAAAAAGAAGTTGAAAACAATAAATCGACCCATAAGAAACATGAGTTAGAGCAATAAAAACATTTCTCTTTTCCCATGTATATACCAAAAATACAAAAATAACATTTCTTTTTTTTTTTTAAGCATATAAATTTTCATGCCCCTCTTTTAAAATATAAATTTAAATAAATATGGATATTGAAACGGAAGTTAAAACAATAAAAATATTTCTTTTTTTTTCACGTATATATGGATATATTCAAAAAAAGGAAGTTGAAAGAATAAGTCAAACTCATAAGAAACAAAAGTTAGAGCAATAAAAACATTTCTCTTTTCCCATGTATATACAAAAATACAAAATAATATTTCTTTTTTTTTTTTAATACAACAATATGTGTAATTTGTTTTTCCATGGTGTTAATATAGAAGTTTGTAGCGAACAAAAATGCGGTTACACCATAAATTGACTCACAAGAAATGAATAAATGTAACATAAACCATCAGCAATGAAAAAAATACAACAAAAATTTACAAAGGACAATGTTTGAATACATATTTTGATTTTCAAAACTTACAAGATGAAATGCTATTGAAAAATTACAGTGATTGTAAGGAACCAAACCAAATGAACTACAGGGGAGCATGAAAGCAACAAAGAAAAAAATATAGAGTGCCTTAAGGTTTTTTTTTTTTTTTTACTTTCGTAGAATCACATTGATATACGTTAAACATTTTTATTGTAAGGAGTTCGATTCATAGCCTTTAAAATTCAACAACATGTAATAAGAGAGAAAAAAAAAACGACCTGTGCATCGCATGTGAAAAACCTAGTAACAATGCCTAGTTGCCCATGAGTAGCTCTTGTGGCCTGATTGGGGATTCAGTTAGACTTTTGTCTTATCTTGAGCTGCGGACTCGTGAATGGGCTCAGTCTTGAGTTAGGTTGCAATCCCTTTCTTGCCTTAACTGTCTTATTTTGCTCCTTTTCTGATTAAATAACAATAAAAATAAATAAGAGCAAAATCTATAAAAATTAGGCTTAAGAATACTAATAAATTAGCCCAAAATCGTATAAAACATGCATACATTTGGACTTATCAAACTTCCTCCGAACCTTAATCTTTCTCGTCCTCGAGCAAAGCTATCTTGAAAGAGTGTTTCCTCATGTTTCCAAAAAATTAGTCACCACTTTTAACAAGTTCACTTCTCCTAGAAAAGAACAATAGAGAACATTTATTCAAGCATCTAAAGCAAGACAACTACTTTTTCAGAAAAAAAATTATTAATCACCTAGGAAGATGAGCCCACAGGTTGGTTAAGCAAATTAAGCTTTAATCATTGATAAGTCTAAATCTGTATACATTATTCGTGTAATTTCATACTAACTTATTAAGTATCTTACACTTAATTTCTATTGATACTGCTTACTTTGGTGCTTATTGCCACCTATTCAGGGAAGAAGAAAAATACAAATTCATGGCTAAAAATGATGGTAACTTAACTCAAGCCTGAGCCCGAGGCCCAGGATAAGAGGGAATAATTCAATTAGGTCTAGAAGACCAAAGGGGGTGATCAATTTTGGGCAGTCTAGATACTTTTTATTCATGTGTCTTTATCCATAAATCTAAAAGACCGAAAATAGGCTAAAATCCTCTACTTGGGTGGCAAGACAGGTAATGAAAGATGGCTAATAGGACCATTGTCGGCCTTTGGATAGTGCATAAAAGTTAAATATCTTTTATGATGAAAGGGAAAAACAAACCCTAATGAGGAGCCTATATTAATGAAGAAATGGGAGGGCGGCTGCAAAAAAGCATTTAGGACAAAATCTTGGACGTGAGTTTGGAACAAGTTTGGAGGAACAAACAAGAGGAGGATGCACGACTAGGGCTAAAGTAGGAGATCGGCTAGGATTCTTCGCGAATTTCGAGGTCTTTCAAATCCTTTGTCTTCTATAATGTCTTTTACTTTGAGTTTTATTTTCTTTTATTTAGTTATGAACTAATTTTATTTTTCCAGGACTATGATGTAGCCGATGTTGTAAGATAACTTTTTTCTAGTTCGAAATACTTAATGTTCGGTTATTCCATTGTTGAATTGTTTATTATTGTTCTTGATATTTTTGATGGCTTAATCACCATTCAAATGATTTAATAATTCATAGTGAGTCATTTATGATGATTGCAATAGTAATAAACATCATAGATTGAGCTAACACTAGAGATATGTTAACGCGATTTGTGAGGCTTTACTTGTGGAAATTATAGAACTTCATAACTCTTTCGTTATTTAAGTTCATGCAAGATATTAATGATTTAATAGGTAAAAGAGTATGAGAAATATTATTCGAGAGAGAACATTAAGTAAATTAGGTTTTTGACCATCAACATGGATAATCAACCTGAATACTGAGAATTCGAAGTCGTATCGATACAATTAGGTGAAATTGGATGCCTTGGACTTTAAAACCTAACATCGCACTTCTAAAAATCAGCATTCTTTAACTTTCTTCATCTGTCTCTAATTTCGTATTCAAACCTCAAGATTTGATTATTCAAATATAATTTTTTTTAATTAAAATTCAAATAGACTTAGAGCTAGTAATTTCGATACTCAATTGATAGAACAAGCCTCGTGGAAACGAACTCTAATCACTTTTTATTACTTGAACAACTTCATATACTTGCTAATTCACAAACATCAATCATCCTCCCTAATTTCAAGACAAAAATCAAATAGAATTTAATACTCTTATCACCCACAATCAAGATTTTCAAGTTTGCCTTTGCCTACTATTTGTAAGCAACTTGAATTCAAATATCTCATCTTTTTGTGATGCTCGGTTTCTTATTGCTTTCTAAGTACTCCATGTAGCGACTGTGAGGTCAAAGATCTCCTTCAAGTTGGTCGAGTTTGTTAGGTTTTAAAAGACCTCTACGTACTGTAATTCTCCAAGGTATTAAGGCACAAATCCATCACACCGTAGCACATGGCTAACAAAAACACATTCTAAACAATTTAATTCGCTACAAGCACATACCTCGAGTACGTACGTTAACCACTGCTTCCAAAGTGACTTATCAAGTTAGTTCTTCTTAAGCTTTTCTTATGTCACGTGTAAAGAACTTTCAAAATGATGTCTCCCAATCTAGTTGGCTTGGGGTACTAGGTTTTAAACACCTTTATGGAACTACTTACTTGGGACACAAAGGCTACGAGAACTAATTACTCATTACTTATTTAATTGTAGAACTATGGGCATTGGTACTCCTCTCTCTCTCTCTCTCTCTCTCTAGATGATGCTTTCATTTTAGGCTTAGGCATAACCATCAAGTATGTCGTATAAACAGAAGGAAAAACAAAGAGATAAGAAATACGCCCCTTGTTTGAAGGTTGAGGCCTAATGATTAAACTTAAAAACATGCATGACAACCCCCACACTTGTTCAAACCTGATCCAAAGTGTCGAAAAAAACATAAGAGAAAGCATAAATTAAAAGAAACAAAATAAAAGGAAAAGGCTAAAAGATAGAAAACTTAGGTTGCCTCTCAAAAAGTGCTTCGAGTTATAGTCATTAACTAGACCTTCTGTGATTGTCATCTGGGATCATTCAGGAGCATATATATCCCCCAATGCAAATAAGGCATCAATCTCTTCCCATTGATCTTGAAAGTACCCTTCTTCTCATGACAAACTTCAATCTCTCCATCCTTTTCTTCAACCGCAGATTTTGTATACTTCTCACGCCACTTCTTAGATTTTTTTTGTTGCGAATTTGGGCACATTTTCTCACTAAGTCATCCATGGCGTCTAAAGTTTCCGACTTGGTGATACTAGCTTCAAATGGTAGAATAGGATTTTCATTCTTGTAAGACTTGGCTATCAACTTGTGTAGAACATCTATTGAAAAATAAGTGTATGAATCAAATGGAAATTTCATGGCCTTGAAAACATTGAACATCACTTGTTCATATTCCACCCTCAAAATAAGCTTCCCTTATTGCATATCGATCAAAGCCCTTCTCGATGCAAGGACAGGTCCACCTAGTATAGAGGTATCTTTCGATCCTTTTCCATGTTAAGCAGTAAAAAGTCGGCTTGAAAAGTAAACTTATCCATATTTACCAAAACATCTTCCATGATCTCCCATGATATTTGGTCTATCTATCCGCTAACTGGGGAGACACTGTGGTAAAATTCACTTTTCCTATACCAAGTTTTCTAAAAACAGATAGAGGCTTTAAATTAATACTTGCATATAAATCACATAAAGCTCTATCAAAATTAAGATTTCCCGTGGTGCAAGGTATAGAGAAACTCCCTGGATCCTTTAGCTTTGAAGGTAGCTTCTTTTGTAATATTGCATATAGTTTTTAGTAAGAATCAGAGTCCCAATTTCTCTAGATTTCCTCTTGTTTGACAAAATCTCCTTTATAAAAATATGGTGATTTTGACATTTGCTGCAACATATCTGCAAAATGAATGTTTTACTTTTTGAAGATTTCAAAAAATTCCCAAAATTGATCATCCGGTTTTTGACTTTTCACTCTATAAAGAAATGGGACTTTTGGCTTGTAAGGTCTAATTGGGGTGGCATTGGAATTTTCCTCCTTCTATTGAGGTTCGTCAATCGGTGAATGGGGTTCCTCTTGAACCAAAGTGTCTCCTCCTTGAGGTTTCTCAAATGTTTTTCCACTCCTCAATATGATGGCCTTGACTTACTCTCTCAGGTTTGTCATCGTGGTACTAGGCCAAGAACCTTGAGACCTCTCAAAAAGTTGCTTTGAAATTTCACTCACTTGAGTCTCAAAATTCCGGATGGAGGCTTCGTGATTGTTTGTGGCCCTAGTCTTTTGCATGAAATTCTTTCTCTCTTACGTAAACTTTCCAAATATCTCTCCCAAACTAGGCTACTTGTGGTTGATAAGTGTGTGGGTTTGGAGCTCCTTTATTACTCTAAGAAAGTTGGGATAATCTAACTTGGATTGTACATGTTAGAACAAGGGGTACGTGGGGGCCTTTGGAAGTTCGAAACATAGTTGACTTAATTGCAATTTGATGAAGCAAAGGGATTCCCCAGTTGACAATCCACACTTGCATGATTTCTTGGACAAAATTCACAAAGTTAGAGAATGAATAGCATTAACATTTATGTTACCCAATTGCCTCTAAATTGACCTGAGTTAAGTGGATAACGTCGTGAATGCAACGACTTCATGTACTCCTGTAGGTCTCTTTGGCATAGCTCAATCATTCGGTCTGATACTTTTTACTAGCGATCACTTCAAGTGGGTCATAAACCTCTTCCAGTGTCTTTGATATGCCATGCTCATCTAGCTGCCACATCAATCTTTGTTTGAGTATTAAGTGTCAAACAATTATAGAATGTTCGACCTTGCATCCAAATCAGTAAACGAAGAAGTAGAATATATAACTGTAAGAGAGAAATGGGACGTGGGAATAAGAGCTAATCTTTTTTTTTTCCTTAAATACAAGGATGTATATTATATATAGAGATGTTAGGAACGTATTTCAAAAAAATTTCTCTGAATGACTAGAGAGTGCAACAGAAAACCAATTTAAAATTCTTAATTTTAAATACAATACCCTCATCTAATTAAACTATTTAATTAGACCTAGATCTTACTCTAATAGTCTTATAATGTAACAAGCGAAAAACATTGAATAGAGTAAGTATAAACATATTATATAGAATAAATGATATAAAAGAAAATAAATTAAATATTAAATTCTTAATTTATACATAACTAAAGCGCAAATCCAAACTTCAACTTGAAGATCTGAAATTGGAAGAAAGCTTCTTGACACCCCAAGGTCTTCTTCGCAATTACCTCTTTTAGCACCGGAGTGTCGGCTCCCAAAATATTTAATTTAGGAAAAATTTCGGATCAAAATTTTTTTAATCTTTTCGAAGAATAATTTTTCAAAAAAATTATGCTAAACATTAATTTAAAAAACCCCTAAAATAATTTTAGGATTTTTATTGTGTGAGAAAACTAGGTTACAAAACCTAAAACCTTTATTATTTTATATTCGGCTAATTAACATGCTTTATATACACAAAAATGCACAGGCAGTGACGTCAGCGCGAAGGACTTCATGTTCGTGTTTTAACCGTTTTGCTTACGTCATCAGCAACATGTATTTGTTTTATTATATTATTTGTTTAAAATTAAAAATTGGGCGTAGGGATATTACTTCACCTTTTCCTTTTTTGATTTTTATTTTTTGGTTTAAACCATGATATAATTTAGCATATTATATATTCATATCATTAATAGTTGTTTAGAATAAAAAAATTTTTTTATCTCTGAAATAAATAATTTATTCCATGTATTCATTTTAAATATTTTTAAAGTGATGCTTAAGTTAAGGCTTGTTAAGGGATCTCAGGGGCAATATAACTTTAGCTCCAAATAGAACAAATCTAATTATCATCCCATGATAACAATTGACCACTATTTAATAAAACTTAATTTCACTAAATAAGTTTTACTGCAATCTAAAATTAAATATATTCACTCAATAATCCAATTAAGTTTGATTGCGGCAATTAACCCCTCTATTTGATATCCATGAGCAAAAACAACTCTAACTGCTATCGTTATTTTTCTCACATCTATCACCATAGTTCCCGACTCAACCTTCTTGAACAATTCATGATAAAAAAATAATTTCCGTATTAATTTCAAATGTCAAACATATGGAATACTCTGGCCAAAGATTCTATAATCTATATATTTGCGAATTAACTAAGGGGATATCATTCATTGTAGATTCCTAGTAAAATATTCGTTCCCGTCACACTTCATGCAATTGCCCAACGACGTAAGATCCTGGTTAGTTACTTTTAACCTCATCATTTTGGGCATCAAAGCAATTGACATTCCATGCACGAATTTCCCGGATTTAGAGTTATCGTCTTATGAAATAAATTATTTCTTATAGCAGTTAAAGAAAAAGTTAATTCAGGTGGTCCTGCTCAGTGTTCCAATCTTATTGAAAACACCAACATAATACTCTTAGATCCCTATCCATATGACCTAGACAAGTCATCAAAAGTATCATATTATAGCCTTATCAGACAAGTTATTCAAACTTATCACTGACTATGAACATACTCTGACAATGTGTCATTAATTTGATCTAAGTCTTTCTGTGGTTCAATCTTATTGACCACTTAAACAAAACCTGACATGTCATCTTAGACAACTTCCATCTCATGGAATATTTTAGAAAAACAATTATGCATGTTTGACTTGTAAAATTTAATCAGGCAATAAATAAATAAAACAATTTTATTTAGTTGATATTTAAAGCTAACTAATTGAATTTTTCTAAGACATCCACTCCAACAATCTCCCACTTGTCCTTGAACCCAAATAGCCCTGCATTGCATTACTGTCCCCTAGGGATCAGTCAAATCTTGAACCAATACTAATTTGTCATTGTCTCATTTTTTTTGTTCACATGCTTTCATCTTCTAGGAACTCTTTGAGTCAACTAGTCTACTGAATAACTCTCTAGATGTCATGTACCTAACTTCAAAATGAAGTAAACAATACAAGACTGCTTCACTCTACCATCTAATGACTCCCATTACAAGTGTAAATAGGAACTCTAAAGTCAAACGTGTAAACTCCCTTGTAAAACAAATGACCCGTGATAAACCCAACATCCTTTTTGAATCTCGCAAAAACTTAATCCTTAGAACACAGCTAGCTCATCTTAGGTCTTTCGTTTTTAGCTGACTGGACAATTAAACCTTAATAGCTTATAACAATTCTAGATCATTCTTAATAAGTAGAAAGTCATCTATATAAAACACTTAGAAAGTCTCTACTTTCTTGTTATGTCACTTGTACACTAATGGTTTACTAATCGTTGACTCAAATCCCTAGGACTTGATTAACCGTCATCGAACCTACTATTCAATTAACAAAGATGCTTATTTAAGTCTACAAAGAGACTAGCTCAGTTTGAATACAATATGCTCTTGACTCTTGGCAACAAATTTGTCTGGTTATATCATATACATAACCTTTCAAGATAACTATTCAGATAACGTCGTCTTGATCTCCACTTTGCCGTACTCATCATATGAAATACAATGGATGAGTATCCTTATAGACTTAAGCGCAGCATCTGGTTAGAAGGCTTCATCAAAGACAATTCCTTCTTATAGGGTATTAACCCACTGCCATCAATCTAGCGTTGAAGGTCTCTACCTTATCGTCCACTCAACTCTAAATACTTGTAGATCAATTCAGATCTAATGCTTAAGAGTTTCATTTTAGTATATATGATCAGATTCATCATCATTCTTAATCATTAAGACTGAAGACATGAATCTGTAAGGCAACCCTGACCATCCTCCCACTACACCAAAGCTCTTATGTAATTAGTGTGACAATAACCTAATTGAAGATATATCTAATATATCATCTATACTATAAGTTGTATCAAGCTATATACACACAGTATCTCTTACTGTCAATCTAACACAAGCTATTTGTTGTGCTTTTAGAACACTTGCTAAAACCTCTTACATAACAAACCTTTTGATATGCAAATGCGACTCATCATATGAATCTTACCATATTCAATAATACATTATTGATCATTTCTACAACTTTTTGTAATAAGGAAAAATAAGAATTCTCCTGACACCACCACTTTGATCTAATCAAAGTGACATGATATAATTACCTAAGCGATTCCAACTTAAGTCTTTAATTCTTTGAAATTTTCAAAGGATTCAAGATTTCATTCCTTATAGGTATTTCATAAACATTTTATGAAATACTCATCGATTTCCCTCGCTTGAACTTTTAGCAGTCCATAAACACTTTATGAACAACTCCATAGCTTAGTGGTCCTATTGTCTTTACTCTTAAAGACACTTTCAGTCATCATTAATTCGAACATGATTCCCATCGGTTATCATTCAAGTACTTAATGATCCATAAGACAAATCAAACTAGTTTTGAATCATATTGATTAATGTGACCTAAGATTAAGTACCACTTAAAAGCTATATATTTCTAGAATTTCTTCTTTTATATGGTTACACAGCCTAGCATGTATTAGACTAATAAATTGCCATTAACATAGTTTTTTTTTTTTTAAATGAGTCAACTATCTACTAATGTACCTTTTTAAATAAACATTTCATTTTATGTAACTATCAATTTATTTTTAAAAAAATAACTAAAGTCTATTTCCAAACAAATAGCAGATAGAAATCAAATTTCTTAAGTATATCAAGATAGTTACTTAAATACAAAACTACATTCCCTAACTTAAACTACTTCCTATTGTTGCCCTTACTGAAAATCCATTTACGAGAACACTAGTGAACTACCTACTAGTCACAACTAGGATATCATATACCTCGTCATGTTGGCTCTCGGTCATAGCAACGATAGTATCTAAGTACCTAAGAAATCCCTTTTGAAGTCCAGTGCTTTTATAAAAGGGACAAAACTATTTTGACCCATGATTTATTTTACTCTCTTGAGGTTCCTAATTCCTGAGATAGATGCTTACCCTAAGTGGGCTCTTCCCTTAGTTTTCATGACACCTTTCCTCTTAAACAGTACTTTCATTAGTTCAAATAATGAACAATCTCTATTACTCAATCTATCCAAGCTAAATCGATTGAAAGACCTCGATAGGCAAGTCTGGATCATATTTTATTGAGATTGGCTATCAACATTTACGTCAAGAATTCCAGTTCAATTAAATGAGTCATCATCATATGACACGCTCTTGAATTGAACTTTCTTAACGCATTCTAGTGTCTATCATCTTTCTCATTGATCGTTCTCATGCTACTAGTTCTCTGACTAAGCACTTCTCTCAAGTATCTGATCATCTCTACTACTGTTGGCAATTCAAGTATCTAATACTAGAATAAGTTCGATATCTAATATCCGAATCTTGCATCCGACTAACTCTTTAGTATAGTCTAACGTTCTAAACGTTCTTTTAGCTTAGTAGATCTACTAGTAACAACCTAGAGAACTTTGAGCATCTCCTAATGCTCTACATGTATTAAAACATATCATATTATAGCAAACAGAATGGAACAGACAAGACATACCAATATTGATCGCAATGCATGATTCAACAACCAATTTGAAATAAAAAAACTGTAAAACAAGTCATATAACATACGTGAGTGCTTTTCTTACCTTTTAGCAAACAATCAAAGTTCGGAGTTCACATTTCGACACTTACATGTATCCCATGGAGACCCAACCGAAACCGCTCAAAACTCCTCGGAAGTGAGGTCGAATTGAGAGATCAGAAGGGTGAGAACATTTCTTAATAGATATGTTTTCTTATAAATTCTTTACTAAACATATTTAACACACCACCTTTTCCTCAGCCTCGAAGATCCTACAACATAGCTCCTCGGTGTACACCATTACCTGAACATCCATACAAGTGCTCTACTAACTCCATGGCGGCGTGGTCGTGCTTGATTTCTTGGATTTCAGTCCAACCAAATGGAAGTCTAACCCTGTATTACACAGATTAACGTCCTCCGCAGGGGGTACCCATTACACTTGTCAAACTTAGTAATGTAGGTCAGGAGCATTCACTTAGAGGCTCGCTCCCACTTGATATTTTGAGTATTGTGAACTTTTTACTTTAACAAACAAACAAAGCATGGATACATCTAACCATTCTCTATATGTGTGCAATGATGAGCCGACTAATCTACCCGTTACTATGGGGGAGGCGCAACAAGTAATAGTCAAATGAGATGTATTCTCAATTGAAATATTTCCTAAACATATTCAACCCAACGTTTTTTCCTTGGTCTCTAAGACATTATCATAACGCTCTATAGTAGGCTATCATACCATCCTAGTCAAGCATATACCATTACCTAGACATTAGTACAGGTAAACAAGATTATCTAAGGCAGCATGGTCTTACTTAATTTTCCCATAGCTCTATCTGTCATTAAGAAGTCTAACCCTGTATCCTACGAATAAAAGCCCTTCTTGAGAGTAGCACCTATCCACTATACTATTAGACTTATAATGGAGATCGTGAGGAATCAACTCATGATCCTCGCTCCCACTTGAAATTTACAATGGCGGATCTTTCTTTTAAAATTTGATTATCTCATGATCAATATTAGAATCACTTTGTAAAATTTTATTTAACAATTAAATAAAACCCTAATCCAATTAGGTACCCTTAATTGTCCAACCCATGCAATCTAATCTCGTTAAATACATTATGAAAATTTTTGTTTTCAAATAATTCAACATTTTAATTATCTAATCTAATTAGACCTATTTGAAAACTTCTCCCACTAGATGAAATCAAATACTTCACCAAGTTATATGGCCTTATAACTTTATTTACATCATACATAATATCTAACTCTTTAAATAATATTAAATATGTTAACAAAATTTATAAGTACCTTGTTAACGGTATGAATAACAACACTTAAGACCTAAAGGTTGAAACAATTAAAGATTTTTCTAAACTCTTTTAGAGAATATTATCACATGATCTTAACTAGGATCTCATCCTGATAAATTATTTATTTATTAAATTGTTTAAATAATAAAAATTTAAAAATAAATTTATTTTGTGGGGTCGTGCCCAGTGCATGTCCCACCTTTTCCTATTTGTTAATTTTATTTTTATATTATAAATAAATAAATAATTACATCCAATCTTAATCTCATTAAATCATAAACCGAACATCTAATCCAATTAGATATTCTATGTGACATAGTATATAACTAAATTATTCAACAATTTGAATATCTAATCTCATTAAATTATGTAAGAATATACATCCACTACTTTAATTATAATTCATCTTTAAACAATTTAAATTTGATGAAGAACAATTTCGTTATTAAACTCTTTGATAACAAAGTCATACATTCTTTGTTTTGGATTATTATAAATATTCAACAATTGAATATTTCATTCTTAGGTTCATAATTTAATAAAATTAAATTAATAATTTAAATCGTTCAACTCTTTTAATATTTAATCTAGTTAGATCCGATTTAGAACTAAGCCCTCCTTGATTGAATCCTAACTCATCTAAAATTTTAATGATCCTTCAAGCTTGTTATTAAACTATTTTAATAATAATATTCAGGATAGTCTTTTTTCTTTAATAAAATTCCTAATTTCATACTTTTCGTAATTATGCATACCCTAATTTTACCAAACTTGATATTTTAATGTCAATTATGAATATATTAACAGTTGGCTCTTATACCAATTTTTGGCAACGTAGTTCAAAAAAATTTCCCTAATAGACTAGAGTGAGTGCAGCGGAAAAATAATTTAAAATTTTTAATTTTAAATCTAATGTCATGATTTAATTAAACTATTTAATTAGGTTTTGATCTTACTGTAATAAGATCACAATATAACAATCGAAAAATATCAAATAAACCTAGTTTAAACATGGTATGTAGAATAAATGATATAAAGGAAAACACATTAAATATCAAATACTTTATTTAGACATACTTGTGCAAATCCAAACTCTGACTTGAAAATATGAAATTGGAAGAAAGCTTCTTGATACCTCAAGATCTTCTTCCCATTGACCTCTTTTAGCACTGGAATGTGGGCTCACAAAATACTTAATTTAGAAAAAATTTTGGAACAAATTTTTTTTTATTCTTTCCAAAAAATAATTTTTTAAAAAAATTATGCTAAATATTAATTTAGAAAACCCCTAAAATAATTTTAGGGTTTTCATTATGGGAGAAAATTAGATTCCAAAACCTTATTATTTTATATCCAGCTAATTAACGTGCTTTATACACAAAATTGCATAGGCAGTGACGTCAGCGTGAAGGACTTCTTGTCCGCATTTTAATCGTGTTGCTTACGTCATCAACAACATGTATTTGTATTATTATATTACTTTTTTGATTTAAAAACAGGGCGCAGGGATATTACTTAACCTTTTCCTTTTTTTGTTTGTTGTTTTTTTTATTTAAACCACAATATATTTAACATATTATATATTCATCTCATATATATTTATTTAGCATAAAAAATTTATTTATATCATACATAAATAATTTATCCCATAAATTCATTTTAAATGTTTTCAAAATGATACTTCAGTTGAGGCTTGCAGTAGGATCTAAGGGATAATCTAACTCTAGCTCCAAATGGGTCAAATATGATTATCATCTTATGATATCAATTGACTACCATTTAATAAAATTTAATTTCACTAAATAAGCTTTACTGCAATTAAATATATTCACTCAATAATTTCCCAAATAAGTTTTATTGCAACAATTAACCCCTGTATTAGATGTCCGTGAATAAAAACAACTCTAACTACTATCATTATTTTATTTTTATTTTTTTCATTATTTTTCTTACATATTTATCAAAAAAAAAAATTATTTTTCTTACATCTATCACCGTAGTTCCCCGACTCGCCCTTCTCAAACAATTCATGATACAAAGATAATTTTCGTATTAATTCCAAGTGTCAAACATATGGAATACTTAGGCCAAATATTCTAGAATTTGTTCGTATATTTGCGAATTAACTAAGGGGATATTATTCATTGTAGATTCTTAGTAAAATATCTGTTCCCGTCACACTTCATGCAATTGCCCAATGACGTAAGATCCTGGTTTTTTACTTTTAAGTTCGTCATTTTGGGCATCAAAGCAATTAACATTCCATGCACAAGTTAGGACTATTTCCCAGATTTAGAGTTATCACCTTACAGATCTAATTATTTTTGATAGCAATTAAAGAAATAATTAATTCAGATGGTCCTACTCATTGTTCTAATCTTATTGAAAACATTAACATAATACTCTTGAATCTCTATCCACATGACCAAGACAAGTCATCAAAAGTATCATATTATAGGCTTATGAAACAAGTTGTCCAAACTTACCAGTGACTATGAACATACTTTGACATCGTGTCATTAATTTAATCTAAGTCTTTCCGTGGTTCAATCTTATTATCCACTTGAACCAAACCTAACACATCATCTTGGACAATGTTCATCTCTTGAAATGTTTTAAAAAAAATAATCACGCATGTTTGACTCGTAAAATATAATCTGGCAATAAATAAATAAAGCAATTTTATTTATTTAATATTTAAAACTAACTAATTTGGGTTTTCTAGGACACTCATTCCAACAAGAGAGAGAGAGGATTATACAAAGTGGCTTTCCCACCTTTTAAAACATCTATTTGAGATGCAAGATTGGGTATCACTTGAACAAAATTGAAACACAATACCCTAAAATCCAACACCACCTCTATCCTTGGGTGATTCCTTTGGTTCGATTATTTCATCAGTAAACACATTCGCTAGCCATATGTTGCCTTCTTATGTTGATATCATAGGTTAGAGAGAGAAGCTCCCTTCTTTCTCTTGTTCATTCGTCTTCCACCATGAAAAAGAGAAAAAAGAAAGGATATCTCCCCATTTGTAACCCCTTTGTTCACCCCAAGAAGCCATTAATTGCTTTGCAATTCATCTTCTCGCTCTGGCAGTGTGAGTGGTGGGTTCAAAAGGTGCCTAACCCACTAGCCACTAAAAGAAAAAATTGGAGACTGATTGTGTCACTACAGAATAATTTATTACGAGATTTGAAGTTTCTTTGCTTGGAAAATGCAAATCTAGGCCCCGAGGCCATAATAGAGGAAGAATGTATAGAAAAAAAGGGCTTCACTCCAGTTATGAAAGACCTAGGGCTTCCAAGCCCTTTGGAGGTGAATCAATCATTGAGAAATAGGAAGTTGAGGTATGGAATGGTAATTAATGAGGAGCTTCGAAGGTCTGGCCAAATCAGGTTCCACTCTCTCCACTTCCTCTTTATTTACCAATGCATGTTGGTTTGCTTTCTGTTTAACCCCTAATTCTAGTCCTAGAAATTTTGTCAAAGTTAGATCTTGTGTATATGGGAAGACTTTGTCTATTTAATGTCAAGATTGAATAAGGAGTTCATAAACCCTCTGCTAATAGGGTAAATAGCTTTGCAATCATGAACAATTATGATTGTTCTTGCTCTTTCATTACCCTTTCCCACTGTTTTTGGGGATTTATGTTGTGGTTGATGAGTGGTTGTGGTTATTTAAAGGGTTGGGGGTGCCCCTTCTCTTCAGGGCTTTCCCCTTTAGCTCCCATCTCTTTCCTAATTGTTTGAAACTCTCCTTTCTAATGCAAAATTTTGAGACCCAAGATGAGCAACAACCAAATGTTCATGTTCACGCCGGTGATCTTTGTGACACCCAACCCCCCAAACATGATTTTACCGGTGGATTTTCAAGTCCAAGTGCTGCCGACATCCCAACCCATCATAGAGCCTCATTCAAGCATGCCCTACAATTCTCCGATAGCAATCAGGCTACAAGTGCCCTTTATCGTTTCAGCCGAGGAAGCAGTGGTGCTCCCATGGAAAATAACAATTCAGCCCCAAAACCAAAAACAGGAGAAAACCAGCCAACGTAATTTCAAAAAGTGTTAAGGACATGGAGGCATTATGCCTATTAGGTAAATTATGAGGGGAGGACATTCCTTTAACTGTAATTAGGGCGAAAAACAAAGTTGGCTGGAACCAAATTAGAGGTCACGTAGACTATGTAGAGTTAGAGAATGGTTGGATTCTCATAAGATTCTCAAGTGAAATTGATAAAAACTATGTGTGAGCTGGGAGATCTTGGTTTATCCAATCTCTTAACGTTGTTTTACATCTTTGGGTTGAAACGTTTGACCCTTTTAACTCAGAGATTGATGTTGTGGCCCAATGGGTACAGATCCAGCGTCTTTCTCTAGAATACTGGGGGTTCAATTTTATGAGGCAAATTCTAGAACCGGTGGAGAATATAATCAGGCTAGACGGAGTCATGGAGTTAAGACTTAAGGGTAGGTTTGCTAGGGCTTGTGTTGAAATTAAGGTTGGGGGAATCCTCCCAGGGAAGGTCACGTTTAAAAAGAAGGATAAAGAAAAGTCATTGCCAATCACGTATGAAGGTCTTTATGAAGTCTGTGCTTTGTGTGGTCTTGACAATCATGCAGTGAAAGACTGTTTGAATTTTAATAAATTGGTGGATCTTCAGGTAGTGGTAGAGAGATTTAGAGATGGTATTCCCATCTCAGAATCCCAAAATCAAGCTGTCAGAAGCCTTGAATCCAAGGAGGGATGGGTGCATGTTAACGCTAAGAAGCACTGCCACAAAGATAGGAAGGGCCCCCAACCTCAGAAGAGAAACGATGGGCCTGATATTGTCATAAGAGAGTCGAATCACGCAAAGGAGAGAGAAAGAATTGCTGAGAACAAAGAAGTAAGTAAGGGAAGGAGATAAGTGGAGATAATGCCATTAGTGAAGAGAAGAAAAGAAAGGCTCCTTCGAAGTCTTCCCTTGAAGGGGAGGAAACGATTACTTTGGGGGGGGGGGGCGGTTGGGGTTGGAGTGATTAGAGAGGGGGAGCATGAGTCAAACAAAAGGAACAAAGACCCAAAGGATCCCTCTTACGAGGATATGGAGGTAGAGACGATAGGGGGAGAACATCAGGGCCAATATGGTAATAATTTAAGTGAGAACCTCAATAGGGAAGATGAGGAGGAAGATCCACAGTAGGACCCTGATAGATTATGGGACCTTGAGGATGAGAATTGGACGGAAGAGTCCATGGACTCCTTGAAAATACATAAGTTGACGGGTAGGGGTGACTTTTTAATGGGAAGTAATGTCGGGCCATTCACTAAATCAATCTGATGATGATATACATCCTACTGGCTGGCATCGTATCTAAGTTGGGTTTGGTAGGAAACATTTAAGGTCAAAAGGGGTTTTTTGTGTCTTTTGTCTAGTAGCAGTGGATACTTTTGTTTTGGCTGTATTTGACCCTAAGCAATCTATGATGAGGAGCTGTTATATAATGACTAGTAGGATCTATGTATCTAGTTATGAATTAAGTGATGTATCTAATTTTGGCAATTGTAATGAAATTAGGTTATCTACTCTATGTATGTCTTATGGAAAGATTTATTACATATGGAAAAGTTTAGTTATTTTTAGTTACTTTATTTTGGTTATTTCACATCGATTACACTCATGTGATTTTGTGAATGTGTCTCTTTAGTTGTTCCTGTTATTATGTTGTCCTCCGTGCAGAAGTCTGGATGGGGTAACTGTTAAACCTCTAGATGAACTCAAAATTTAATCTTGTGAAAGAGAGAGTATAGATGAGAAGAGAAGTGAAAGAGATGAGAATATAGAGAGAGAATTAGATGAGAGAGAGAAAAATATCTCAAAGAGATGTTTGCATTTCTTGTGAATGAATCTTTCTTACACTTGAGCAAGCTATTATAAAAGATCTAATACAAAGCAAAAGGACCAGCTCCAAACCGACTAACTAGAACTAGCAGCCGCAATTGACCACATTTGACCCCCAAACCGACTTAATTAACAATCAAGGCATTTTGGTGCCAACAGGAGCTACCAATGAAACAATTCAAACAATACAACGCAACACTCAGGCCTTATTACAACAAGGATAAAATCAGAATCATAACATTCCCCTCCTCTCAAAAACGTTCTTGTCCTCAAGAACGGAAGCAAGGAAATTGGCTCTTCAAGAACTGAAGCTCTTCCCAAGTTGAAAATCTTGCATCCAAATTGGTCCATGGCACAAGAACTTCTGGAATAGCTCTGCCTTTCACTCTAGATGCACGGGAACCAAGCACTGCAGCTGGTTGCAGTAGCAAAGGTCTTTGAGCCAACTTTAGGTGGTTGTAGTGAATGCTCATGGCCCTTTTTCACCTGCTTCTTAAGGAAAGAGACATGAAAAAAGGATAAATATAAGAGTTAGGAGGTAACTCAAGCCTATAGACTAGTTTGCCAATCTTCTCCAAGACCTTGTAAGCCCCAAAAAACCTCACACACAGCTTCACATTCTTCCTCATAGTTGTAGTTGCCTACCTGTAGGGATGCAATTTCAGATAAACCGAGTCCCCAACTTCAAAGTTCCAGTCCACATGCTTCTTATCTGCGTATAACTTCATCCTAGCTTGAGCTTGGTGAAGATTATCTCTCAAGAGATGCACTAACTGTCTTCTTTGCTGCACTAATTCTGTAACCTCGGGAACTGAAGAGACAATCCCTTGCAGCATCAAGGGAGATGGTGGATCATAACCATACAAGGCTTTGAAGGGTGTAGTGCCAATAAAAGCATGAGCATGAGTATTATACCAATACTCAACCAAGAACAACCATCTTCCCCACACCTTGGGATGACTAACAACCATGCTTCGGAGGTATGGCTCAAGGCATTGATTGACTCTTTCAGTTTGTCCATCGGTCTGAGTATGGTATGAAGAGCTAAGAGCCATTGTAGTTCCCAAAAAATTCAACTCCTTTCAAAAATGACCTGTAAAAAGCCTATCTTGATCTGAGACTATGGATTAAGGCAATCCATGTAACTTGTAGATGTTATCAAGGAACATTCTAGTCAATTTCTCTACTGTCACTGGTCTAGCCAAAGCAATGAAGTGACTAAACTCGGTAAACCGATCAACCACAACTGAAATAACCTCCTTCCCTTCTGACTTGGGCAAACCCTCAATGAAATCCATACTTATGTTTTGCCAAGCACCATCAAGAATAGGTAGAGGTTGAAGAATCCCTTGATACTTATGATCACCAAGCTTGGTTTGTTGACAAACTTCATAAGCCTGCACAAACTCTGTTACTGCTTTCTTCATGCCAAACCAATTGAAATGAGCCTTGCGCCTTTGATATGTTCCTTCCACACCAGAATGACCCCCCCAAGCTGAATCATGTGAGGCACTAATAATCTGTTGCCTCGGATCAGTCCAGGTTCCAATATATAGCTTGCCTTTCAGCCTGATAACTCTTTTGACCACTGACACATCTACATCAGAAGCCGGATTGCCTGCCTTGCTAATGCTAGAAGCAGCTATACATTCTTGTGCAAAGGTGTCATCCTCCTAGGACTTATATACTTCTTCAATCCAAGATGGAAGAATCAGTGAGATTGCTCCATAAAAACCTTGCTCAGAATCCTCTAGCCTGCGAGAAAGTGCATCAGCAGCCAAGTTACATTTTCCCTTCTTGTATTCAATCACATAGTCAAGTCCTAACATTTTCAACAATCCTTTCTTCTGAATTCTTGTGACTATTCTTTGCTCAAGCAAATGCTTCAAACTCTGATGGTCTGTCTTGATAACATATCGATGCCCATCCAAATAATGTCTCCATTTATCCACTACTAGGAGAATTGCAAGATAGTCCTTTTCATTGATGCTTAGGACTTAAAGCTTGACGGAGGTAGGCTATTGGCCTTCCCTTTTGAGATAAAACTGCTCCAATGCCATTACCGCATGCATCAGTCTCTAAAACAAACTCTACAGCAAAGTTGGGCATTGCTAGAACAGGTGCTTCATTCATAGTAGTCTTTAAAGCTTCAAATGCATCTTGAGCTTTATCTGACCACTTGAACGCATCTTTCTTCAACAAATCAGTTAGAGGCTTGGCAATTGATCCATAACTAGCCACAAACTTGCGGTAGAGTCCAGTTAACCCCAAGAATCCCCTTAACTGCTTTAATGTCATAGGTACAGGCCAATCCTTCATTGCTTGTACCTTAAAAGGGTTAGTAGAAACTCCTCCATAAGAAATCACATGGCCTAAATACTCCAATTGAGCTTGAGCAAAAGAACATTTAGCCAATTTTGCATACAGCTTGTGCTTGTGCATGACCAAGAACACCTCCCTTAGATGCTTCAGATGCTCTTCAAGAGAAGAACTATAACAACAACAACAACAAACCCAGTGCCTGCTTCAAGAGAAAAACTATAAATCAAAATATCATTGAAGAACACCAATACAAATCTCCTCAAGAACTGCTTAGAGACATCATTCATTAGTGCCTGGAAGGTGGCTGGAGCATTGGTCAAGCCAAAGGGCATAACCACAAACTCGAAATGTCCATGATGTGTTCTAAAGGGAGTCTTATACCCATCTTGCTGCAATACTCTGATCTGATGGTAACCTTGCCTCAGATCTAGCTTGGAAAAGACTTGTGCACCATGTAACTCATCTAATAAGTCGTCTATGACAGGAATTGGGAACTTATCCTTCACTGTCATTGAGTTAAGCTGTCTATAATCCATACACATCCTTGCCGTGCCATCTTTCTTCTTGACAAGTATGACAGGTGAAGCAAAGGGACTATGGCTCTGCCTTATTAAGCTTGTCTTGAGCAATTCATCAACCTGCCTCTCAGTTTCTATTTTTTGAGCATGAGGATACTTGTATGGTCTTAACTTCACTCGCTCAGAATTGGACTTAAGAGGAATGGCATGATCCACACTTCTCTTGGGAGGTAATGCTTTGGGCTGTTCGAACAAGTCCTCAAACTCTTCAATCACTGCATGTACTTCAGGTTGAGGAATGTTTATCAGTTCAGTAGGTGATATTGCAAACAACTGTTCCACCCACTGATACGCACACTTCTTGAATCCCCTTTCCAACTTCTTGCCTTGCATCAGCTGAAGCTGGGCTGGTTCTGCAATACCTTACAAAGTAACCTTGGAACCTTGTATCTCAAAGGATACTGTCAGCTTAGCAAAATCAAAAACTATTACACTGAAAGACCTCATCCAATAAACTCCAAGGACCATATCACATCCACCTAAGGATAAGATCCTGAAGTCATAATCGAATTTACAATCCTGCATAATCCACTGGAAACCTTGGCATTTGTTCTGAGTTAAAACTAAGTTTCCATCAGCAACAGTCACTGCCAAGGGATGTGTCTTGATCACTTCATGTCCCACTTTCTTAACCCCTTTTGGATCAACGAAGCTATGGGCGCTTCCACTATCAATCAAGACAATGATTGATCTCTTTCCAGCTTTCCCTTTGATCCTTATAGTGTTATGAGCTCCATTCCATGTTAATGCCTTCATGGAGATTCCCACTTCATCTTCAACAAATTCCTCTTGTGATTCATGATTTGAACTCTCATTTGCAGCTTTAGACTCTTCACTCTCAGACTGCTCCTCAGCATTGATTCCCCTAGCTGACATGAGGAATTTTGGATTACATTTATGGCAAAACTGATAAGGCTGATTGCACTTGAAGCAAAGCCTTTGAGCCTTCTTTTCATCTGATCGAATGGCCTTGGGTCTAACAGATCCTTTCCATTGCTTGGAACCACTTCCTCTGTACCTTAGTCCCTCATTTGAAGCAAGAACCATTGCTTCAAAAAGCTTGGCCTTAGCATAGGCCTTGGACAAAGTTTTAGGACCAACTACCTTAACAAGATTTTTAATTTTGGGCTTTAAGCCACTTATGAAACCCGAGACATAATAAGACTTAGTGGCTTACGGATATGCTGTTATCATGCTGGCTCTAAGGTTCTCAAACCTTGTCATATACTTCTTCATAGATGTTTCTTGAACCACTTTGTTGAAATTATCAACAATGTCACTAGAGTTTTCATCTTCATATTGCTCACAAAGTTCTTTCACAAAATTAGCCCAAGAAAGTGCAGGTTTGCTCTTCAACAAGCTGTACAACCACACCTCATGGTCTCCATGAAGGTACACAGCTGCTATCTCTACCTTTTCTGCATCATCAATATGATAGAAATGGAAGTACCAATCACATCTTCTCAACCAAGAATGAGGTTGCTTTCCATCAAATGGATTAATCTGAACTCTTGGCTACCTTTAACCACTACTTCTATTATTAGATGAAGCATCATTACTCCCTGAACGTTGTGGATGCCACCGATCAGGTGGACGATCAAATTGTTCAGCATTCATATTAGCAGATCTGAAGTGCACCGATTGATCAGGAGGACGATCATTCTGTCCTGTATTCGTACTAGTAGATCGTGACTGAACTTGATCAAGTGCAGGTTCTTGTCCTCTGGCAGTTACATCAGCTTCTTGAGTTGGATCTTGAGGTCCTTCAGCAACTACTTGAGGTCTAGCAGCAACATCCAGCACTTGAGATTACATCACTTCAGGAGGTTGTATCTACTGACTTGCAGGCAACAAAATTCCAACACCTGACGATACTCCCTGCCTATTGACCTGATTTGGAAAATTAATAAGCTTTTCCTCAAAGCTTTGTAATTGCTAAGACATCTGACCTTCAATCCTTTACTCGCTTTCCAGCTGAATTGGCCTCATTTACTGCAGCATTCGATCTCCATCCTCTTGCCGCTGTTGCTGAATTCGATTGAACAATTCATCCATTTGCAGCTTCAGCTGATCATTTGTAACAAATTGAACCTCTCTTGCTGCACTAGTACCAACTGCCACAGCATAAGAGACATTAGGATCAGCAAATGTAGCTGGATTTCCAGTTCCAGCTCCTAAACTCGTAGTAACACCACCAGACATTGTTAAATTTTGATTTATGCTCTTCGCCAGCTCTGACCAATCAAACAAATGATCAATCAGCCAAAAAAACATAGCATAAATGAGGCTCTGATACCAATTGTTAAACCTCTAAATGAACTCAAAGTTTAACCTTGTGAAAGAGAGTATAGATAAGAGAAGTGAAGGAGATGAGAATATTGAGACAGAATTAGATGAGAGAGAGAAAAATATCTCAAAGAGATGTTTGTATTTCTTTTGAATGAATCTTTCTTACACTTGAGCAAGCTATTTATAAAAGATCTAATACAGAGCAAAAGGACCAGCTCCAAACCGACTAACTAGAACTAGCCGCCACAATTGACCACATTTGACCCCCTAACCGACTTAACTAACAATCAAGGCATTTTGGCGCCAACACGAGCTACCAACAAAACAATTCAAACAATACAATGCAACACTCAAACCTTATTACAACAAGGATAAAATCAGAATCATAACAGTAACCTATGTTACCCATTGTTTGAGCATTGTGCTCTGGTTTGCCCTTCAGGCATTGGTTATTTTTTGGAATGGTGCTTGCTTAAGGCTGTCATTTATTTATTTTGTTGAGTTCCCATGAAAATTATTTGTTAGAACATCAGAGGGCTTGCTAGGCAAGTTGCCCGGCAGGAGCTCAAAAATTTAATTAGGAAGGTTAGACTTGAGATTGTTTCAATTTTGCAACCTCTTGTTTCTCAAGCTGTGATTGATAATCTATTTCCTATGCTTGGGTCTGATAAAGGTCATTACTCCCGTATAATCAACCATGTTGGAGGATTGTGGCTGGTTTGGGACTCTTCGTTATGTGATATAGATGTTGTTGGGATGAATTTCAAAAAAATTTCATAATTTGATAAAGTTAACGGAAGGGTTTAAAATTCTTAATTTTAAACCTAGGATTGATTTAAAATTTCAAATTTTAAATATATAGATTTAAATTCTAAATTAAATCTACAGGCTTCTACTCTAATTCATTAATAATAATGACATGAACTTAAAACATGCATAATAAGAAAAACTGTAAATAAATAGAAAAGCAAAAACATATAAGAGAAGCAAAGAAGAATACCTGGAATTTCTCCAAAATAAAGAATACTAGAAGAATAATAAGTATATGCAAGAAGATTGAGAAAACCAAGAGAACACCGACACCCTGCAACCTTCTACACAATGACCTCGAACTACCAGGAGAGTGGGCTCCGAAAAACATTAAATTGAAGAAAAAAAAATTTCAAGGAAAATTTTTCTCTCCAATTGGGTCCTAAAAAGTCAATACTTTCTAAAACCCTTAATTTTAAACTGATGCCAAATCTTGAAATAGGTATCTCTATTTATAGTAGCATACCAGAGCGAAAAATTGCCAAAAAGTTGATGTGGGACGTGAAATTATGAGACAAAACGCAATGTATCGTAAAACGTAACCATCAAAACGTTATGTTTTACACAAAGGAAACTGCCTCTTTATAGCTTATAATGCCGTGCCACATGGCAGCGTTTGATTCGCCAGCGCAGGCGGGCATGGGTAGTCAGGGAGACATGGTTCGTCCGATTCAAACACCACTGATCGCTACTGTGCACACTCGATTTTGCATTTTTTTTTTGCTTTGTTTCCTACATGTAAAAAATTCATCTTATAAATTTTAATTTTTAAAAAATAATTTTATTTTATATTTTATACTTTTTTTATTCATCTCATGAATAATGTTTGGCAAAATTAAATTTACTCATCCCATGAATTCTTTAATATTTTTCTAGTGGCAATAAATACAGAGGCTTGCGCAGGGACCTCAGAGACAATTTAAAGCTAGCTCCAAATGGGTTAAATTAATTACCATCTCATGATAAAATTTAATTACCATTTAATGTGACTTAATTCCATTAAATAATCCCCATTGCACTCTAGACTTAAACAATTTTTTTGATATCTCCCAAATAGACTTTATTGATGATAACAACCCTCCACTAGATGTCTATGGCAAAGAATAAATATAACTACTGCCACTATCCTTCTCACAGCTTCTCTATTAGTTAGCGACTCGCCCTTCACTAAATAATTCTTTTTTACTTGAACATATTCAAAGTATGAATTCCAAATGTCAAACACTTGGAATACTTTGGCCAAAGATTTTGAATTATTCCAATACTTGCGAGTCAACTAAGGAGACATCTGTACCTTATAAGAGATTGTAGATTCCATATTGAATACCTAATCCTTATCACACTTCATGCCGCTATCTAGTGTACGTGAGAATTCAGTCATTCATTTAGACCTTACTTAGAGTATACCAAAGCAACTAATGTTCCATGCACAAGTCCAGAGCACTCTTAGGATTTAGAGTTATCGTTCAAGCAATACAACATGAATCACTCATATCCGATAGTAGTCTAGAAATAGGTAACTCACGTGGTCCAACTCAGTGCGTCAATCTTATTAAACACACTAACCTAACACTTTTGGATCACCATCCACGTGACCAAGACAAGTTATCTAAAGTGTTAAGTCGTGGTCTTAACAAACAAGTAGCCCAAGCTCATCATCAACCACAAGTTATTCAAATAGCATTCCATACCATTTGTTCTAAGTATATATGTGGCTTAATCTCATTATCCACTTAGAATAAACATGTAAAATGTAAACTGAGGACTCTGTCCATCTCATTGACGATACTTAAAAGAAAATCACATGTAGCATATATGCTCACTTACATAAACTTAACGAGGAAATGGCTATAACTTCAATTTTATACATTAATTAAATAATATTACCAGAATAAATTTGAATTTCAGGACACTATTCCTAACAATCTCCCACTTGTCCTAAATCCAATTTATTACAAACTTTACTCTATGCGAGCCAACATGCCCTCTTTGCAGCTTATGAAGCTACGACATATTTAGCCGCTATGATGAAGTCAGCAATATAATACTGCTTGACATTCCTCCCACTAACGGCTTCTATTCCAAGGATAAAGACATACCTAGACGTCGAACGTCTGGCATCTTTATCTGACTAGAAGTCTGAATCAGTATAGCCAACTGGAACCAACTTGAACTGACTTGACAACCAAATCTTTACAACTATTAACACGCTACATCATTACTAATAAGTAGTCTATCATCGACATACAATACTAAGAAAGTCACTACTTTCTCTTGACATTATTTGTACACGCTTGGTTTGTCAACCAATTACTCAAAACCGTAAGACTTAATCACTTCATTGAATCTAATATTCCCTGAGAGTGATGCTTGCTTCAATCCATATGTGGACTTCTTCAGTTTGCATACCATATGCTTCTGGTTTTTGCTAACGAAACCGTCTAATTGCACCATATAGATGTCTTCTTTAAGACAACCATTCAAAAAGACCGTTTTGACTTCCATTTCCCAAATCTCATGATGAGCTCTAAGGGATGGGAATATTCTTATGGACTTTAGCATGGCTACTAGTGAGAAGGTCTCATAATAATGGATTCCTTCCTTTTGGGTAAAATCCTTAGCAACTAGTCTTGCCTCGAAGGTCTCTACCTTCCCATCCACTCCTCTTTTCTTGTAGACCTATTTACAACCAATGGCTTAATGCCAGCAGACACCTCTACAAGATCCCAAACTTGATTAAAATGCATAGATCCTATCTCAGATTTCATTACTAAGACCCACTTGTCAGCGCCTTTGTCTTTAATTGCCTCATTGTAGCTGAGAGGATCAGATTCAATGTCACAGTCAACCATTAAGGCTCCCGCCATGAACCTATCAGGTGCCCTGACAATCCTTTCACTACATCTAGGCTCTCGTGTACTTAGAATATTCTCAACCCTACCAGTAGGTGCATCTAATGCATCCACTGTATCCCCAGTTGTGTCTAGCTGTTTAGAATTAGCGCCATTTTCTTTTAGTTCCTCTAATACTACTATGCTTTCGCTTTTGTAGCCTATTATAAAATCCTCGTTTAAAATTTCGCATTTACATCTACAAAAATCTTTTGATCAAAAGGATTGTAGAAAAGACCACCCTTGTTCCTTTGGGATAACCCCAAAAGAGATTGGTAAAGTAGTGTGACTCATCATGGACCTTACCATCTCTAACAATGTCATGTTCCTTCTTTGCAACACCATTCTCCTGTTGTGTACCCAGAGTAGAAGGCTGAGATCTTATCCCATTTGCAGTTAGGAAATCCAGAAACTCCCCCAAAAGATATTTACCACCTCGATCTAATCGAAGTGACTTAACTTGTTTACCTTATTGCTTTTTAACTTCAGCTTTGTACTCTTTGAACGTTTCAAAAGAGTCTGACTTATGTCTCATTAGGCAAACATATCCATACGTTGAATAATCATCAGTAAATGTGATGAAGTACTCATACCCACCTCTTGCCTGAACATTCCTTGGTCCACATACATCTGTGTGAACCTGCTCAAGCAATTCACCAACCCAGTTGCCTTTACTCTTAAAGGTAGACTTGGTTATGTTTCCTTCTACGCAGGATTCGTAGACTAGTAACGACCTCAAGTCCAAAGCCTCTATCAGTCCATCTTTCACTAGTCTTTGGATCTTGTTCGAATTAGTGTGACATAAACATTTGTGCCGTGTGTAGGCAATATCCCTTTCAAGTTGTTTTCTCTTAGGAAATTAAACAAGTGAGCCTGTGTTAGATTTATTTAAACAAATATCAGAGTTTTGATAAGGAAACAACAAGAATAAACCATTTATACATGTACTTTTGCAAATAAATAATTTATTACTTGTAATAAAAGGTTCACAACAAAAATCAACTGGATAACAATTATCCATTAAACAAAAAACATAAATCAAATTCCTGTATAATGCAGGTACAAATAAACAATCTTTTAAAATCAAAACTAACACTAAAGTCTAAGCTAACATCTCCTACTCCTAAAACTGTTACTCTTATACCGTCTCCAATCGTCAGGTACAGTTTCCCATCATGCAGCCTCTTGGTTAGCCTAAGCCCCTGTAACGTAATATAGACATGGTCAGTTGAACCAGAGTCCACACACCAGGAACCTGGTGGACTCTTAACTACGCATGACTCAACTAGGTAAGATATCATCATACCTTCACCAGATGGCTTAGCAGTATTTGCAGGTAGAACAACTAAGTACTTAGTGCAGTTCCTCTTTCAGTAACCCATCTTTCCACAAAAGAAACACTTTCCTTTTGCTGACTTCTTATTAGGTTAGTCGTTACACTAGCAACCTAGCATTTGCCTCTCTTTCTAGTCGGTCCCATGTTATGCTTGCTCCCACTAGCCCTTGATACCTGAGTCAAGTGGACACTCTTCTTGGCTCGCATCGCACCCTCTGCGACCTGTAGCTCCCTCATCAGCTCAGGTAATAAATAGTCTTTATTATTCATTGTGTAGTTGAGCCTGAACTGAGTAAAAGAGCTGGACAGAGAGTTGAGGATGATGCCCTGCTTACCGACTATCAATCTTAGCACCTAGAATCTCCAACTAAGACAAGCACGCTATCACTTTCATAACGTGCTCCTGAACTGGCCAGTCTTCTGACATCCTCATGTTCAAGAGCTTCCTCATCAGCTCTTGCCGAGCTGCCCTATCTTGACCATCAAACATTTCCATTAAATGTTTGATCATCTCAGCTTTTGTTTCCATCTCAAGCATCTGATGCTTGAGACATTGGTCCTAGAGGCCAAAATATAACATCCGGCTAACTTATTAGCCTTATTCCAGCGTTCATAATGCTCTTTATCAGTAGTTGTAGAATTGTTAGCGGGCACCATAGGTCAAGCATTAGTGAACAAACTTATGACCCTCATATATTAGTATTATATCCAAATTTATTTTCCAGGTGAAGTAATTCGGTCCAGTTAAAGCATTGTCTTTCAGAATTAAATGAAGTGCACAAGTTGCAGCCATTTCAAAAATACTGTAAATGCAAACAATTGTGTAACTGTCTAACAAGAGTCATGTATAATGCAATGATATCTATTCTTTTATTTTAGCATACACAATAAGTCAGGTATCCACTAAACTGTACTATCACGCATGCAATGATGACCCAAACACACCATTCATTACTCCTCGGTAGTGGGGTCACACGAAGTTAGTTTGGGTGAGAACTATTCTCAATTAACATATTTTCTTGTAACTCTTACCAAACATGATTAACTCATCACTTTACCTTAGTCTGGAACATAACACAATAGAGCTCTTCAGGAAGGCTAATATCACACTAGTCCAGAGTAAACTATTACCTGAACCTCCATACAAATACAAGTAATACTCCATAGTAGCGTGGTCGCATCGCTTCTTTGCACTTTGGTTTATCTGAATAGAAGTCTAATCTTGTAACTTGCAAATTAACATCTCCGCGAGGAGGTCTATCAATTTACTATAATGCCAGACCGATTATGGAGATCATGAGGTTTAAACAATTGAACTTCACTCCCACTTAATTTTTATAAACTAGTAGTTTTTAATTATCTTTCATTTACAACTTGAATTATCTCATAATCCCCATTAGAATCTCATCCTAAAATTTAAATTAACTAATAAAATTAATTAATTAAATTTTTTTATTTAAAATAGTGCTAATCTATAATTTAGATTATCTCATAATCTACTTTAGAATCTCATTCTAAGATTAAATTAATTAAAAGAAATTAATTTTTATTTAATACAGTTCCGACTTACATCATAGATTATCTTATAATCTATTTTAGAATCTCATTCTAAAGAAAAACTAAATTAATTAATAAAAAATTAATTTTCAATCGTTATGTAACCTTTACTAACGTCTACACGTCCCAAAAAATATAATTTTTTTTAAATTGCTGACATCAGCGTCAGATTTTCCCTTTTTAAATTAAAATAATTAATTTTAAAAAAAAATAATTGAATCTAATATCTTTAGATCAATTTTATCTAATTTCTTTAAAAAATTAATTGAATCTAATCTCATTAGATCAATTTTATCTGATTTCGTAAAACATAGTCAAATATGCATAATCTCATTATATGATTAACATGAATGCAAATTAACTATATGAATGATCTGAATTAACTATTAATTTATTAACGATTTAAACAATTCAAATTGTTCCTATAAATAATCTTTCCTTCTTAATAAAATCTCTATTTTATTAAATTGTAAGTCTATTTATTTCAATCTTATTATACCCATTCATGTATATTATGAATGCAATCAGAAGTTGGCTCTGATACCAATTATTGGGACGAATTTTAAAATTCTTCCCTAATTTGATAAAGTCAACGCAGCGGAAGAGTTTAAAATTCTTAATTAGAGTTGGTTTAAAATTCCAAATTTAAACCTAGAGTTGATTTAAAATTCCAATTTAAATCTATAGGCTTCTACTCTAATACATTCATAATAATGACATGAACTTAAACAAGCATAATAAAAAAAACTGTAAATAAATAGAAAAGTAAAATTTTGAAAGAGAAGGAAAAAAGAATACCTGGAATTGCTCCAAAATAAAGAATACAGGAAGAATAATAATTATCTCCAAGAAGGCTGAGAAAACCAAGAGAACATCGAGACCCAGTGGCCTTCTACGTAATGACCTCGAACTGCCCAAAGAGTGGGCTCCGAAAAATATTAAACTGAGGAAAAAAATTTCAATAAAAATTTTTCTCTCCAATTGGGTCTCAGAAAGTCAATACTTTCTAAAACCCTTAATCTTGAACTGTTGCCAAACCTTGAAATAGGTACCTTTATTTATAGTAGTATATCGGAGCGAAAAATTACCAAAAAGTCTATGTGGGACGCGAAATTATGAGACAAAATGCAACGTATTGTAAAACATAACCAACAAAATGTCGCGTTTTACATAGAGGAAACCGCCTCTTTACAGCTTACAACGTGTGCCACATGGCAGCGTCTGATTTGCCTGCTTGTAGGCGTGGATAGCCAGAGCGATGTGGTTCGTCTGATTCAAACGCCTCGGATCGCTACTATACACACACGATTTTGCTTCTTTTTTTGCTTTGTTGGCCATATAAATTTTAATTTTTAAAAAAAATATTTTATTTTATACTTTTAATTTTTTTATTCATCTTATGAATAATGTTTTGCAAAATTAAATTTACTCATCTCATGAATTCTTTAATATTTTTTCAATGGTAATAAATACAGGGGCTTGCACTGGGACCTCAGAGACAATTTAAATCTAGCTCCAAATGAGTTAAATTAATTGCCATCTCATGATAAAATTTAATTACTATTTAAGGACTTAATTCCACTAAATAAATCCCATTGCACTCTGGACTTAAACCATCTATTCAATATCTCCCAAATAGACTGTATTGATGACAATAACCCCTTCACTAGATGTCCATGACAAAGAATAAATATAACTCTTACCGTTATCCTTCTCACAGCTTCTCCATTAGTTACTAACTCGCCCCTCACTGAATAATTTATTTATACTTGAACATATTCAAGTATAAATTTCAAATGTCAAACACTTGGAATATTTTGGCCAAAGATTCCGAATTATTCAAATATTTGCGAATACACTAAGGGAACATCTATACCTCATAAGAGATTGTAGATTCCATATTGAATGTCTGATCCTTGTCACACTTCTCGCCGCTACCCAGTGTACGTGGGAATTCAGTCATTCATTTAGATTACTTATAGTACACCAAAGCAACTAACGTTCCATGCACAAGTCCAAAATACTCTTAGGATTTAGAGTCTTCGTTCAAATAGTACAACATGGATAACTTAGGTCTAATAGTAGTCTATAAACAAACAACTCATATGGTCTAACTTAGTGTGTCAATCTTATTAAACACACAAGCCTAACACTTTTGGATCACCATCCACATGACCAAGATGAGTCGTTTAAAGTGCTAAGTCATGGTATTAACATACAAATAGCTCAAGCTCATCATCAACCATGAGTTATTCAAATACCATTCCATATCATTTGTTCCATGTCTATTTGTGGCTTAATCTCATTATCCATTTAGAACAAACATGTAAAATGTAATCTGAGGACTCTATCCATCTCATGGACGATACTTAAAAGAAAATCACATGCAGTATATATGCTCTCTTACACAAACTTGACGAGGAAACGGCTGGAACTTTAATTTTATTCATTAATTAAATAATATTACAAGAATAAATCTTAATTTTAAGACACTATTCCTAACAGATGTTTTAAGTATTTCCCATAGATTTGCTCACATTCAAGTTAAGGACAAAGTACTACATTAGGTTTTCTCTTTTTCCTTTATTTATGCTCCTACGAAGGATGTTGATAAAGACCTTTTTGGAATAGGCTGCTCCTAGAAGGGAAGGGAATCCATGTTCCCAAGCATCTTATGGGAGATTTCAATGAATTGAAAGAAAGAGCAGATAAGCAAGGTGGGGACCCAGTATCAAATGAACAATTAGATAGAGTTAATAACTTATGTGGCAACCTAAGCCTTATGGATGACCCTTGGACTGGTTCTGGGTTTACATGGCTTAATGAAATAAGAGGTAAGCGGGTATAGGATAATCTGGATAGAGCTCTTATTAATCAAGCTTGGCTTAGGATGTTTCTTAACTGCATGGTTTATAATGGCCAGATATCTATTTCATATCACTCTCCTCCAGTTCTTTTTCACAGGACCACCTATGAGTCATAAGTCTCAACCTTTCAGGTTTTGAGCTGGCTGGATCAACTATGATTAAACCAAGAATATTATTGAAGAAGTTTGGAGGAAAAGATCCCTGGCGCGAGAATGTTTGAAGTTGTTTAGAAGTTGAAGCTCATTAAGAAAGTGTTCAAAGAGCATCCTGCCCTTTATAAGGGCTCTTTGGTACGATCTGGATAAAAATAAAGAAAGGATCCAAAAAGTGCAGGAAATGTTAGTTATCTCTCCTATTGACTCTAGCCTAAACAAGAAGATTCGCCAATTAATTAGGCAACGGGAGAAATTGCTAGTGTTTAATCATAGGTATTGGGCAAAATTTAACCGGAAGGAATAGCTTCTGAAAGAGGATAGAAATTCAAAATTTTTTCATGCCTTTGTTAACACAAAATGTAAGCGTAGAAGTATAGTGGAATTAAGGAATGATCTAGGAATCCCAATTTCTGACGAAGAAGAAATTGGGAGTCTATTTATCTCTGAATATAAGAATAGATTTTGCTCTAGAAGGGCGCTTGGACCCATTTAGATCTTTAAGTAATATTAAACCTTTGATCGCTGAACAGGACAATCTAATACTTATAAGAGATCTCTCTAATGAGGAAATTAAAGCGGCTGTTTATAAGATGAATCCCCATAGAGCCCATGGCCTAATTGTTTTTTCTGTCTTCTTTTTTCAACGTTATTGGGGTATAGTTGGGACCGATGTTTGCAAAGCTATTCAGGCGTCCTTAAAGGGCGGGAAACTCCTAAGGGAGATCAATCATACGTTTATGACCTTGATTTTTAAAGTGGATGACTCGGAGGTAGTCAACCACTTTAGGCCTATTAGCCTGTGTAATGTCTTGTATAAGATAATTGAGAAAGCACTAGTGTCCAGGCTTAAACCCCTCATGAGTAAGCTGGTAGGTGTGTGGCACGGTGCTTTTGTCTATGGGCGGGCTATTCAAGATATATTTTAGAGTCCCACGAGATCTTGATGGGGTTCTACAAGAAACAGAGGAAGATGGGCTAGGCTGCCCTAAAGTTAGTTATGGAAAAGGCCGAGGATAGAGTTCAGTGGTCATTCCTCGAGAGTATTTTAATGAAGCTTGGGTGCCACCCCAAATGGATAGGATGGATCATGGAATATGTCACCCCTTCTCTTTCTATTCTGGTGGACGACTCTCCAATGGGTTATCCTTACCAGAGGCCTTAGACAAGGGGATCCTTCATCCCCTTGTCTGTTCGTTATCTATCTTAAAGCTCTCGCAATCAATCTTCAGACAACTAGCTTGGATAAAAAGTCTGGAATAGGAGTTATAATTGCTAGAAACGCGCCTAACATCCCTTGTTTTCTTTGCAGATGACTGTATATTGTTCTGTGATGCTAGGATGGAAGCTATAGGGAGGC